>CM075429.1:10185989-10590106 GCA_037832385.1 Rhizophora apiculata | reverse complement strand
AAGATAACCCTCCTTCTCAACTATGGATTATCCTGGAGAAGGTTGAAGATGTTTATGAAGTGATCCCTGCTGCCTGCTCCTCTCCATCCATAGTACAGACAACTTCGTCCCAATAATATATATATTATATATTTTGTGTGTTCAGAAAAAGTTTTTCTGGTAAAGTGATTGTCTGTCGGGGGACTTATATAAATTAGACTTTGTTCACTAGTAAAATTAATTAGAATATTATATAGCCACGGCACAAAGTGTACACACTACATAAATAGAAAAATTTAACAAAAATTAAATTGAATGGAAACAAGGGGGTCTTCGATTTGCTTTGCTGGGTTTGGGACTTACAGGTGTTGGTTTGCGGTGACAATGGAGGAGTGTGGTGGGAATGATAAGAGAGTAGAGGGTAGTGATGGTGGCAGTGTCTTGTGAGCCAATAGTACATAAATCCACGGGACCGCATGAATCAGGATGTTAAAAGCTATGCGTCGTGTCCTCACATGGGCAAGATGGTGGCGTTCTGGCATCATGCGTGTCGCAGATAGAAGAGATCGTTGAAACAGTAGTCTGGTCTTCCTGCAGGCCGACAACATTGACAAGTTACATTAGTTATGAAGATGAGAGGAGTCTAGATTAATCAGTTGCCATATGTATGTATTAGATTTACCATTTTCTTTCATGTGGTCTATCTTGGTCATATTCATGCTTGTCGTCATCCTGTCTTGGCCTTGGGGGTTCTGTAACGGGACAGGCTGATCCATATTCTGGTTGGAACCATTCTCCATATGAGAAGGGAAACAGTAAGGTGTAGATGTTTCTTTGTTCCCTCGGCACAAATTGTAGGTTTGGAGACCAAGGTGCATAACATACGGTAATATAGATGCATTTCACATATACTAGATGATAACATTACTCTCCTCACCTTGAAATTATATAGTAGAGGCATATTGGACAATGAATCTTAATTATTATTGATAATATATCATTAGAAACTCATCACTAAAGTATGAATTTCTCTAAGAGCGGGTTATTCATGACCAAACTTTTATGAAAATGATTTGCGAATTGACATTAATTTGGATTCATTCTCGAACTTATCCTAATTCTTTGTGTATAAAAGCTCAAGCCCTCGAACCCCTCCCCTAAATAATGTGATTATGCATGACCAGTATGTTGTGCGATCTACTGCTGTTGCCATGTGCAATTCTGTGTTGAGTAGAGAGATGAGAGAGAGAGATGATGAGAGAGTTGAGAGAGAGAGAAGGAGTTCTATTGAAGAGTAGACCTTGTATGCTTCCAAGAGGCTTCAGGGCTCGTTCAGTGGAATTCGCAGGCTTAGAAGGCCATTACTTGATTGTTTTCTTTGATACTTCTTTCCTTGCCGCTCTCAAATTAATAATGTTGTCAATATATGGGCATAGGCATCTATATTTATAGTATTCTTTTTTAGGCACTATACACTTATACAGCCCTTTATAATTGAATAACATTCCTATGAATGTGGATTAATTCAGATTGATGCTACGTTTGTGAACTTCTTCTCAGCGAATAATGCATCCGGTATTGTTCTTAGTATTGTCATTAGGCGGCACGTTCTGGGGACCTTTCCCTTACTATCTAGCCACATTAATTATATAATGAAATGATACTTATACATGCAATTAGAATGCATCTCAACACATTTTTGTTATAAACGCGATCATATGATTTCATTTATTTTAATAAAATTAATTTTATTTTTTATAAAATATTTATATAAATTTAATTACTATAAAATAATAATTAAGATAATTTATAAATTATTAATAATTAATAATTATCTATATATAATTTTAAATCATTCTATACTAAAAAATAAATAATATAAAAATTTCACCATGTTGTATATATAATATATATACATAAAAATTTTGATACAAAAGAATTATATTTTATTTATTTTAAATTTTAAAAGGTGACATGAAGTTTTTAATTCTGACTAAATCTCTTGCGTTGTCATACAAATATGAGATTAAAAACAATGATATAAATGCTTCATTTAACAATCTCAACTACCTTTTTGCCATCCATGGAATGTAGCAGCACATCATCGTCTTCTTGTGTCCTTGTTTCAATCATAGCTGTTTCAATAAAATGCGATGCCAACAAGCTCACGCAATTAGGGTTTGCAGTAATATTATATTTGCCTTTTCTCCTGTGGGAGGTTACTTCATATGTTTTACATGATGCCTTCAATTTTCTCCTACTTTGCTGTTTAGTTTACCGTAGGGAGAGTTGGCACATGTCTAGGCAGTAGTTGGTTATTAACCTCTTAAATTTTTGGATACTTTTTGTGGGAGACAATGCTGTCAGTCGCAAAAGGTTGAAGAAAAGATGGCCTTGCACCATTGTGTGTAACAAAATTTATTAAGTGGGTGAAAGTCGGCAAGCTGGACAGTGTGCTCCAACCAACAATATTCAAGCAAAATAAATGAAATCCAACCGTAGCATCAAACGTGGTTAATTAGCTTACGAAATATTAATTTTGATAAGAGTCAACGGACAAAGATTGAGAAGGATAATTCATTGCATTATGGAGATTTTGTCAAACTAAAATAAATTTTTCGTTTTCATTTTATATTTATTAGTTGTAGGTATGAAAAAATTAGCATACCGTAAGCGCACTCTTGTGCTTAGGCTGGAACTACTACATCGTCTCCATAATCTGCTTTCTTGGGGTTGGTTATCAGGTTCTTTTACTCCCAGTTGCTGCAAAATTAACCCTTCTTGCTTTTCATTTTGATGCTATATATTTTGGCTAATAATTTTTTGTTTCATATATAGTATAGTTAAGAAGCGTTCTGAAATGACCTTTGTATTTAACTTCCTCCTTCGGTTTAAGGACGTAACATTCAGGCAGAATCTTTTTTTTTTTTAACTATTTTTTAATTAGACACCAAGGCTATTCCCACAAATGATAACATTAATTTGACAAGAAATTGTAAGCATCTGGAATTGTTAGAATAGAGTAATAGACTACTATAAGAAAATTGTTTTGGGTGGGAGCGGCAGGAGGTGGGGGTTAAAACGTGTATTTTAACTCTAGAGTTATTTTGTCGAGACTCCAAAAAAATAACAAAGTGAAAAAAAAAGTCAGAGACAGTAAAGGGAAAATACATTATTATTTTGAAAATTTCAATTTCTCCACTCACCATAGCATGCAATTACTTCTAAGTGAATTCATGGCAATGTTACTATGCACTACTACTTTGTAGATTAAAAAATAGAGAACCACTAGGGGTACACAAAAGTAGTTTATACAAATAATAAGAAAGAATTTTATAATATATATAAAATATTATACTAAATGTAAAATATTAATATAATATATAATATAAAATTTTTTATGATTATTAATATTCATTCACTTTTGTATAACACTAAAAGTATTTCACTTGATGAGTTTGATTACGCTAACCTATTCATTGGTTTTTTGTACATATATTGATGTAAAATATATTAAGAAAATTATTTATTACTATTCTACAAATTATATTATAATTTTTATTTTATAATTTATTTATTTATTTTATATTATTTTAGTTTAATTAAAAATTTTAATTAAATTATTTAAAAAATATATGTAAATTATTAGAGAATTTCTTTTTATTTTAATTTTTTATTAATTATTTTAGAATATTTTTTAATTATATATTAAATATTTTCTCATTTAAATTAAAATATTTATTTTAATTAGTTAAATGATTTTACTTATCAATAAATATATAAACCTAACGGCTAAACCATTTTAGAATTCTAATATTTCAATAACCTAATATTAAGTAAATTATCAATAAAAATATTTTTTTGAAAATTGTTATATTTTCTAGTGAATTCTAAAAACCCTTTTAAATATTCAATTAGTATTGGTATTTTGTTATCTATTTTTTCATTCTTCGATCTTGCATTAAGTGGTATCATAATTAGAATTTGCCTTACTTGATATCATTTCACATTTTTTGTGTTTCCATCATATGTCAAGTGGTATTAGAATAGATTTGGCTTGTGTTAATGTTGTCTAATAAAGTATGAATAACCTTTTCATAGATGAAGATCATAAAGGAAACTCTCTATTTAAAGTAATTTGAAAGGATCATGAAAACAACAAATCTTGTATTAAAGATGTTGCTCGTAATTAGTTTGTTCCTAATATGTTCTTAGTTTCAAAGATATTTCTTTGTTTGATGGAGATTATTTTGTTACAAATTTTATGAGACAACAAAAATTGATGTCTATTTTGAATATAATGATATTTGTGAGGAGAAGAAAATGACTCACATATTCCAATCTCTAAGATGGCTGAACTGATTGGTGGAATAAAATTCACTGCTACTACTTTAGATTTAGTAAGCCAAAAAATATCATGGATAAATATGAGAAATTTCTTAGTGTTTGAATTATATAATAATGATATGTTTGATGAGATTTTAAAAATGGATAAAAAATGATTTAATTCTTATTTTCAACCTGTTGAAATTATGGAAATAAGTTTAAAATTTAAAAATGTGTTACTTTGTCCCCACATTGAAATTTTTGTAAATTACCAATTAAGGGGATGTCTCAAATGGAAGAGGAAATATTGATTGATAATCACTAATTAGTTGAGTTAGTCGATTCCTTTTGTGTTAATAGAGATTTTAATGAGGAATAGACAATTATAGTATCGATAATAGATTCTACCAAGCTAGAGAATTATTTCATAATCCACAAGTCCTATGATCTTATTAATACTTTACTTACAATATTTGTTAATTTTCCTAGATTGAACAATCAATCAGAGGATGATTTGGCATCATTATTATTTAATGTCATTGCTCACATGATGATTCACAAGAAGCTATTGGTTTTTATTGGAAAAATTGATTTATTCTAAGTATTTGTTCCTATGACATGAAAGATGTCAATTTCTAGTTGTCAACTTAAGGACAACTTTCTTTCAAGTGGAGAGGTTTGACATATGACATTTCACGAAGACCATTCTTTATCTTTCTACAAATTATGTTATAATTCTTATTTTATAATTTATTTACTTATTTATTCTAATTAAAAATTTTATCTAAACTATTTAAGGAATGTATATAAACTATTTTGGAATTCTTTTTTTTTTTTAATTTTGTTTTGTCATTAATTGTTTTGGAATATTTTTTTAATTAATCATTAAATATTTTCTAATTTAAGTTAAAATATTTTCTTAGTTAATTAGATAGTTTTAATTATAAATACATGTGTAAGCCGAAAAGCTAAACCATTCTAGAATTTAAATATTTCAACATCCCAATATCTAGTAAATTATTAATAAAAATGCTCTTTTCAAAACTATTATATTTTTTGGTGAATTCTAAAAATCTTTTTAAAATTTCAATTAAGTATTAGTCTTTTATTATTTATTTTTTCATACTCCCGTCTTATGTCATATACTTAGCAAGCAACCAAAAGCAAGAGTTCCATTGTGAATGGGAGAACGAAACAAAACCCTCATACTTATAACACAAATAGCCCATAAACTAGGCCTACTTTTTATCCCATTCCCTCTCTCTCTCTCTTTACTTCTATGCCTTTTGTATTTGAAATTAAATGAAAAGCATTAAAATTAAATTATAGATTAAACAATTCCCTCATTTGTTGTCAATGTCATTTAGTCTACGATAGAATTATGAAGATTTAACACAATTCCTTGTAAATCATCTAATCCTTGCATGTTGAATGTTATGAATTTACTATTAAAATTATCCTAATTTAATTTATTAAAATGATAAATAAAGAGATAACTATTCACTTATTTATATCCCTTATAGTTTAAGTTCAAATTAATTATAGTCACTTACCTTGAAGGGATGAAGTTAGATGAGGATCAATAATTAATATGGTCTCTAACCAAACTATAAAAGGAAATCATGTGAATTATCAATGTATGCTTCTGATTACAACTCATTTTAATGAAGGGCCTTAAGTAAATTTGAGTCTTTTGTGTGCTTTTAATATGCATGATTGATAAGTTTATGCTCTTCACCAAGACTTTCACAATATTATTTAATGGTTTTATTTTCATGTACCTAAGCTTTAAAGGTTATTAAGGTTGTTTTTTGTCACTTTGTTGGTTATGGAAAGTTAGGATCAGTTATACTTCTAATAACCAATATGTTTTGACTAAACCTTGGGAAACATGTCCATGTATGAAAATTGAATACTTGATAACCCAAAAAAATAGTGACATTCTTATATGTGTTTGTAGGATCATATAAATTAAGTCATGATGGATTATGATAATACATATCTCTATACCATATTAATATGTTACTTGGTCATGTGTGGTGATGATGGTACATACAATTAGTGGGTGATATTAATTATAAGAGAGTGGCAAGCATGATTTTTGCCAAACTTGGAACCAACTATGGCTAAGGATCAAATTATCAATTGTGATACTTGTGATAAGTATTGCAAAGATGAGGAAAATAAATTAAAAAAAAAAAAGAAATAATTTTATATGGTTGATGATATTATTGTTTTCTTATCTTATTGTTTTTGACTTTTTGATATACAAAAATTGATGTTGGAATTTAACATGTATTTATAATGTTTTTGATCCATAAATGTTATTATAAGGAATATCATAATAATTTAAAAGTCGTTAGAATATCTTAAATTATTATGATATTAGTGATTTGCAAAGAAATTGTATAAAGATATAATCATTAAATTATGAATGACATATAAGAGTTACAATTAATTCTAAGATAAATTACTTGGCTTCATTAAAAGGTATTTGTTTTGTTGAATTAATTGCAATAAAATTTTTAATTAGTTGATAAAATTAGATTTTCATATTTCCACAAGCATGAAAATTTTGCATTTTGTGATAATTCATTGTTTCCTAACATTAATGAGGTTATTCTTATTGATGAGATGCTTATGATAAGTAGGGTGATCTAATCACTTAAGCTTGATGTTCATTAAGTCTTACATCAGTTTTAAGTAACATGGACTTTAATTCTAATAAAGAAAAGGCTAAGCATTTCATGAAAAGTATTGAGGAATAATTTATGAAATCTAATAACTCATTGGCTAGTACTTTAATAAAGAAACTTTCAAGAAAAAACTTTCACAATTCTAGAAGTATACATGAATCAATCTAAAGGTTTCATTATTAATAAAGAAATCACCTAACATGCAAGCTTTAAAAAATCCATTTATGGATTTAAGCAATCCTCTCAATGGTAGTATATAAAATTCCACAATATCATTCTCATATGATTTTATAGAGAGTACTATGTTTTAATGTATATAACTTAAGGTCTATGAAAGCAAGCATATTATTTTGGTCTTATATATGGATGATTATCTACTTGCATAAAATGATTTGGAGTTGTTATATAAGATTAAGAAATTTCTTTCTTAAAATTTAAAATGGAGAATATTAGTAAAATTTCTTATGTTATTGATATAGAAATTCATAAAGATAATTTCCAATAAACAATAGAACTATTTTAAAAGGTTTACATTGAAAAGGTTTTAGAGATATTTAAGACAAAAAATTGTTTTTCTACTATAGCACTTATAAACAAAAGGAAAAAATTTAGCCTTACACAATGTCCTTGAAATGACTTGTAGTGAGATAAGATGAAAAGTATATCATATGTATTAGTAATTAGCAAGCTTATGTATTCATAGATCTATTCTAGACTTGACATTATGTTTATAATAAGAATGTTAGAGATAAACTAAAGTAATTTGGGGCAAAAACATTAAAAAGTTGCTAAAAATGTTATAAAGTATCTATAAAGACCGAGAACTATGGGCTTAAATATAAATACACTGACCATTTAAAGGCAACCAAGTATTTAGATATTGATTTTACTGGTTGTATAAATAACAAAAAATCTACTACTAGATACATTTTTATACTTGTTAGAGGTGATGTATCCTAAAGGAGCATCAAGTAAACTTTATTACTTCTTCCACTATGGTAGTGGAATTCATTGCATGTCATGAGATTACTACATAAGCTTTATGGTTAAAGAAATTTATCATAAGATTAAAAATTGTGAATTTTATTTCTATACTACTAAAGGTATATTGTAATAATTTAGTTGTAGTATTATTTTCAAAGAATAATACAAGTGGAAGCTAAAACAAACATTTGATGTAAAGTTTTGGTTGTCAAGGACTATGTTAAAGAGCAAATAATTGTAATAGAGTATATCAATACTTAACTTATGGTCACTAATCTTATGATTAAAAGATAATCACTTAAGTAATATAGAGATCATATTAAGTATATAAGATTTGTTAACTCTATTTAAGTTTTATTTCATACTATGTTCCTTGATGTTTTGGCATTTTGGAGAACTTTGGTCATTTATAAATAAGGAGTTCTTCTATGTACATAAAGATTATTTACATAAATTTTATTTAAGAATTAAATGGATTGAGACCTAAATGTTTTTTATTCAATAAAAAATTGCTTTAATAAAGTGTTTGATTAGAAATTCTCTAATATTATAATATATAGAAGGAAATGTTTTCAATAATGTTGCATAATTATCATGTTTACTGTATAAAAATTTTTATTTAAAAAAACTATAATTTCACACTAGCTATTATGGGTAGTTCAAATCATGTTAGCCACCTGAGAAAATGTTAAAATTATCCTTAAAGTGACCATCATGATTATAGATAAATATTAAATATTCAATTTCTTAATGTGATAAGTAAAGAGATAATTATCCATTTATTTATATCTTTAACAATTAGCTAATTTGAATTTAAAGTATAATCACTTATCTTGATGGGAGAAGGTTGGATAAGGATCAATAACTAATAAGGTCCTTAATTTAGCCTATATATGAAAGAAAAAATTGTGAACTATCAACATACATTTGTATACACTTCTAAAAAGCATAAACTTATAAGCTCAAAAACTTAGTTAGTACTATAATAATTTTTTATTTCTACGATTGTAAATCAAATAATTGTTAATTAACATAGCTAAGAATATATTTTTCACTTAATTTAATAATAATTTTGTACTAAATATATTATTTCATTTAGAATAATATGTGCAAATTGATTTTCAAATCAAAATGCAATAAAAAAATAGAAAAATGTGACTTATTTGCAATCTAATCATATTTGAACTAAATAACAAAAAGATGAATTAAATGGAAGATTTGAATTTAGTTAGAAATAAATTCATAAACAAATTAAGCTTAATTTATTATCTCTTACAGATTTAATTAAATTAAATTATAATATATGCAATGAATTTTGCTTCAAGTTATGAAATTTATAGCCAATATTAATTATTTATTTTGGTTAAATTTACAAACTAAATCTATATAATATTTAGCAGAAAAAAAAATAAAAAGAATCTAAAAACTATTAATTTTTCTTATTATCATATTTTTGTTTGACATAAATGATAATATTTTATATAATTTCTTTTAATCAAATAATTTTGTAAAGAGATTTCTCATTGGGTTCCTTAAAAAGAGAGTTCACATTTTAAATCATTATTCAAATTTAGAGTTTTTTTATTCAAATATGACTTTTTCTTATTCTATTTCTTGAATTTTAAGAAATTTTTTATTTAAATTGTTTAAATTATGTTAAAAAAACTCAAATTTGAATAATGGTATAATTTATTTAAATAGTTACTCAAATTGAACTATTTTTTTAATTCAAATATGATTTTTTTTATTTATTTTTAAATTTAACTTATTATTTGAATTATAAAAATTACGTAAAATATTTTTAAATTTAAATAAAATTAGAATATATTAATTTATTCTCAAATTATATGATTTTTTTATTTAAATCTAATGTATATTTACTTTTTCTTAAAATTTAAATAATTTATTATTTAAATTATATAAAAAAATTTTAAATTTGAATAATATTAAAATTCATTTAAATAATTATTTAAATATAATATATTTAACTTTTTCTCAAATTTTAAAAAAATTATTATTTAAATTATGTAAATTATATAAAAAAATTAAATTTGAGTAATATTCAAATTAATTTAAACTTATATTTGATAAAAAGAATAATAATAGTAGAAAAATTAATTTAATTTTTGAAAAAAAATTATAAATTAATTAACTTATAATAAAAAAAATAAAATATTTTTTTTACCCACTTGTTTAATAGTCTTTTTTTTTTTTTTAAGAAAATTTACTATATTTTTCTATTTTAAAAGTGAAATTACCGAGTATAATTTTATAATATATATGCTAATTAATATAATACGAATTTTGTTAAATTTTACAAAAATTTATATGTATTTTTTATTTATCCAAATTATAATTTTGTCCTAAATTTGCTCTAATTTTTAATTTGATCAATGATTTTTTATTATTTTTAATAGGATCTTAAATCTATAATTTACTTTTATTTTGATTTTAAATTCTGCTTGGATTTTGCATTTATTTGTTAATTGCCCTGGCGGGCAGATTATTCGGAGCGCAACTTATATCGTCAGGGCCAAGATCGGAACCCCTCCACAGACCTTGCTCCTGGCCATGATGTTGCTTGGGTATCTTGCAGTGGCTGTGTTGGCCGTCCTTCCACCAGTACCCTTTTTGTTCCTGCTATGTCTAACAACTTCAAAAACCTTGGCTGTGGAGCTCCTCAATGCAATCAGGTATGACTGACATCTCATAAAACTCAGTTGTTTACCTTTTTATTATACATAATTCTGTAAACACAAAAGGAGAAATTTTGAAGTAGGATTAATTCTCGGTAGACACTTATAATTTTTCTATTGCTTGCTTCTTGTGAAAGGGATCTGTATCATATACACCTTCGGTTGCATCCAAAAGACCACAGGCAGATCGGTGCCTCCACAGGGCCTATTAGGCCTTGGAAGGAGCCCATCAACTCTTTTATCCCGAACCCATAATCTATACCAATCCACATTCTCATATTGCTTACCTAGCTTCAGGTCTGTCAAGTTTTCTGGGTCATTAAGGCTAAGGCCCACAGGGCAGCCCATCAGGATCAAGACCACCCCATTACTCAAGAGCCCCGGGAGAACATCTCTCTACCATGTGCCCTGGCTTTCAATTCCACAACTGGCGGAGGGACCATCTTCGATTCTGGTAATTATTGCCTTTCAACATCAATTTTTTTCCTTTTTTTTTCACCTTCCTTTTTGCTTTTGTTGAACATAGTGGCTCTCCTTTATGGTGATCCAATTAGGAACAATTAAAAGTGCAAGTGGGATGGGGCCTTCACCCCTTCAAATGTGGACAAAGAGGACGATAAGCAATTGTGACAGCAACAATAGGTCCCCTCCAGTTCAGACCACGCCATTACCCATTTGAGGTTTTATTTTTTTGTGATTTTGGAGGTTTTTGTGATGTTTTTGGAACATGATTTAGGTTTGAAGTTGGTGGAGTGGGAACAGGATCTGGATGCTTTTGGTGTGGCATTTTTAGATGGAGATTTAAGCTTTGATACCAAACTAATGTACAACATAAACAAACTAAGTGTTAGAATAAAGGAACAACACAGGAAGCCACCTAAAAACAAACCAAAAAAAATCCTAGAGTCCTATTTTGTTTGATAATACAACTTAATTAAAATTTTTTACAATACAAATAAATTAAAGAAAATATATTATATATATCAAATATATGAATAATTATATAAAAAAATAAATATACGAATGATTAAAAAAAATTGAATTTTTTGATAATTACACTTATTAAAAATATAATATGAATTATTATAAATAATTTTTTTTATTTAATTGTAATAATAATAAGTTATTTTTATAGAGATAAATAATGATTAAATAAAAAATAATAAAATTAATTATAAAATAAGATAATATCAATGTTAAATAATATAATATTTTTAAATAATAAAATGTAATATTTTTATATAATAGAATATTTAATCTAATAAAATTTAAAATATCATTATAAATACAAAATAATAATAAATTTTTAAATAAAAGAAATTCTCCTTTATTTTTCATCATTTGGTTCACTTCTCATTTCTCATGTTGAATTTAAATCTAAATTTACTGTCATCAGTTGAATGATGAATACACATTAGTGTACACAATATATGCTTAATATGATTATAATGTAATCTTTTCATGTCAACTTCATAACTTAAGGTTTAAGGTCTGTAAAGGTTTAATATTTGCTTTGATTGGGAGAACATATAGAGGACCAACAACAAAAATATGTGAAAGGCATGATTTTCTATGCGAGGATATGCAAATTTGTGTCCTTCTTTCTAAACCCAAAGGGAAAGATTTAAGAAGCATCTATAACCAATATCTTAAGTGGGGTTTACACTTGAATAGAATTTTTTGGGGGCTTATGGCCGTAAAAAATGGCTACTTTTGAGGCTTATGCCCTGCCTCAAAAGGTGAAAACTATGAGCCTAAAATGAAAGAGCTGGACTTTGTGTCCATGTTTGGATTTTAAATGTTGATGGTGTTTGTATCACCTATATACCTTTAGTTACTCACTTCTATTAACAGTTTGCTTAATTGAGGATAAAGGATAATATTTGTTGGAAGAACATTTTAAATGAAAGATGAAACTTGGGATTTATGACAAACAATAATTCTGTGACTTCTATTATCGACACGAATCATATTATTAATTACATCTTAATGGATATAGGTTGGAAATGTTTTCACTGATTTTGATTGTCTGAATCCACATTTAGCCGACGTTGGCTAATCTTTACTGTTTCAAGTATCAGCTGGTCAATAATTTGAGTACTAATTGCCCAAAGGAAATTCTCTTGCAAAAAGCAGGGACCTCATTCTGACTTTGATGGACCAAATTCTGGAAGCACAGCATGTGTTGCAGTTATTTAGGGCAAGCAACTTGTTGCAAATGCTGGTGATTCTCGTTGTGTTATATCTAGGAAGGGTTAGGTACTGCCATTCTGTCTCAATTTGTCATAATTTTCCCGCTCTATCCCCTTCAAAACTTCCCATTAGTAGGATGATTTCTATTCCCTATTTCATGAAATAAAACAATCTGAGCAGTTCCGTTGATGCACATTGTGTGCACCTAATTGCTTGTATAGATTTACCAAATCCACTATTAATGGAAAATTTTATTATTGTTAGTCAATTTATAGTGCTATTTTTATCATGCATTTTTTGAATGAAACTACTATTAATTGGTGAAATAAATGTATGGCAAGTGAATTGTTCGAATCTTTTCTCTCTCTTTTTCTCTCCATCTCACTCTGTTGTCCTCCTTTTCCCATTGCAAATAACCACATAAGATTTTCACACATTTTCTCTTATTTGTGTGAAAGATCTTGTCACAATCCATTGATGCATATTATTCAGTTTGACCAATCACGATTATTGTAATTGCATTTACAAGCAACATCTCCTTCATGTGACAAATGTGCTGTAAAAATTGCGATATGCTGCTTTATAGCATAAAATTAGATTACCCAAGCTGATTTAGGTAGGCATCACAAACTTGAATGTGAATATAACCTACATGCACTGCTAGATGAATGATAAAATGCTTCATTGCCTAGAAAAGGATGGGATGCTTGCTAAAGTGATCCCTTTAATTGAAGAATCAGATCCTAAATGATTTTGCCAGTTCTTTTCAAGGTTTTAAGCCATAGATCCCTTATCCATTTCCTTCTCCTATATAATAAAAGGTGCAAGAGTTTGTCTTTTGTGCAATATCCATATTTGTGTTGTGCAGACAAATTATCTTTTACAAGGATTGTAATGCGTAGTATCTTTTGAAAATTTCTTCTGTGTAGGCATATAATTTATCTAAAGATCATAAGCCTGACCTTGAGATTGAGAGAGACAGGATTCTTAAAGCTGGTGGTTATATCCAAGTAGGGCGTGTGAATAGGACCTTAAACTTGGCAAGGGCAATTGGTATAAAAACTGTTCCATTTTTGTTTTTTCAATGAAACTTTTCATTGCATTTCAATTAGTTTTTTGACAGCATAAAATCTATTTATTGAAGGGAACATAGAGTTAAAGCAAAACAAGTTACTGCCTCTTAAAAAGCAAATGATTACTGTTCCTCCAGATATAACTACTGTAAGTAGCATTGTTACTTTCATATCTTTTGTTCATGGTCATTCTTTCTTGGAATATTGTGCAGGCTAAGACCTGAGAAAATTTTGAATGGAGATACATGAGACTCTTCCTTTGACTATCAAATGTCTCCCTGATGGGCTTGTGTGTGTGATTGTGAAACTCTATTTTTATAGTCATTTTAATTTAAGTTTTGTATTGATTGAACAGATTGAGCTCTGCTATGATGATGAATTTCTTGTTCTTGCTTGTGATGGGATTTAGTTAGTGCCGCCTTTTTTAAAGCACAGTTGTTGTGTGTTACTGTAAAGAAAATGCTTCATGTGTTTGTTTTTTAAAATGTAGTCTAGAGGCTTATGCAAGGTTGAGAATCCCGACTATTGTAATTCTGAAAATGGCTTCAGTTTGCTGCTAGAAAACATTAAGCTATGGCCACAATTGTACTTAATCAGGCCCTCTTCAATGTTAACATATTCACGTGCTACTCACTTAACCCTTTTGTTAGACTTACTAGTTATTAAGTTCACTAACCAAACCCAGTAGACCCTGCCTTCTTGGTCTGGGACTTTTTCTTGGACATTTCTGCATCACCTGTGTAGGGTTCTGATTCTAATGCAATTAATCAAGTAGACTGCATTTTGTTCCATGCAAATTTGTGAATAAAAGTGAAGAAGCATAAAGAAACAATCTTTTTTTTTTAAAGGATGGAGGGTGGGGTACTTAGTAGGCCCAAAGGATAGCTTTCCTCTTTTCCATAAATCACATGTCCCTTCCATATGTGTGAACTTGAAAATTATAACTTAATCATTTGGAAAACCCCTTGTGGATGAATGCAATCTTTTTAGTAACTATTACTTTATGTAGGTTTTATGCTTTAAATGGGGTAATCTCCATATTTTTTTCTATTTGATTAATATTAGGTTAGATCTTTTATTTGATTACAACACTTATTGATTTCCTATTTTGCTCCCAACTTCTAGGTAGCTAGGTGTCAGGTAATAATAATGTTACCTACGTAGATAGTAACATATGTGGTTAGCATTCCAGTTTAATGATGAATTGGACGAATACTGTTACTTGTCTCTTGGTGCCTCTTCCTTTTCTGCTTCTTTCTTACCTTTCTTTTCCCTTTCTTCCCTTCTCTTTATTCTTATTTTCTCTATTTCTCTCTCATTCATCAATAAGGCAATAGTTGCATATGCTTATCTTATAATTGCGCTAGGTGTTTATTGACCATTTATTTATGATCTGCTTATCCAAGTAAATGGATGATTATTTCACATAGGCACTAAATTGAGTAATTTTACCATATTTATTGTCCTATAAGCCAGCCAAATAATTCTGGGTCTAGGTTCAACTTGCAGAAACAAGCTCTTTGTAAAAATAGTCATAAGGGTGGGTACATCTAACACTTCTTAGACACCATTATGTGGAAGCCTCAGTGGAATGCCCTTAGTTGACCAATATAATCTTATTATAAGATATAATTCAAGTAACCGATATTCAACCTTGTGTACATGTGTATACAAATGCCTACCAATATTTTTAATGAAAACATACATTTTTAGGAGGACATAGCATCTTATTGTGATAGCAATTTCTTTCTCTCTTTGCATATTACGCACACACTAGAAGCACAACAGCAGATAGCCTTTCTAGCTGAAAAAAGAATAAAGAAACCAAGATTGAGAAGGCTGATTGAAAATTTCACCTCAAAATCTACGATGATGAGAAATGAGACACACATAATGTTGTAATACATGACATAATTCACTGGCTGTTACTGTACATATATCACTTGGTAGCCAAGGGAGATGAGGTGTGACTATAGTGGGGTGGATGTGATTGTTATGAGGACACTTATTAAGAGATACTTTGCTTGATTGGGTAATTATGACCTGTCTGAATTCCGGTTTGATTAATTGTATGACCTTTTTATAGTCATATAGTTTAACATTATGTTGTTACACATTTAGCTATTCCCACTTATTGCTGGTGAATCTGGATTAGTGGATGGCTATGGGTAAAATTTGCAACATTTTACAGCCAATGATAATCATTCTTGCTTACTGAGATAACTAAGCTGCTGTGCATATGAGGTTGAGATTTCTTCAATCCAATTGGAATGGTAATATTGTAAAAGTGAATAAGATGGCATATCTTGTTGTGGCACAATGCTATCTCATTTTCATGGGATTCTCCAGGTGAATGATCATAGAAAGTCCCTCCAAAAAGCACTTTGAATTTCTATATTAATGCAATAATTCATATTGAAATTCCTATGGCGTTGATGAGTTCAAAGGTCACAAGGAAGGTTATCCAAAATTATATCTTAGGTATGGATAAACCATTGTTGTCAAGAAGACTAAGAAAAGGCACAGGAGCTGAGAATATAATTGGCATTCCTACAAATATAGATTCATTTGTCATTCTATCTTTTGTATTCTGAACATCTCCAATGACTTATTTTCTAACAAATAACATATTTTAATCAATTTTATCGTTTTTTTTTTTATTTTTCTTTTCACCTGATTGAGAATTGGACAACCAATTTTTGTGAAAGTGAGATCTCAGACGCTCCTGTGATTTCAAATTAGTAATAAAGCCTTTAGTAGCAACACACTACCTACTCTAGATGGAACTGAAATGTGACTGCAGCCAAATAATGTGCTAAAGACTGCCAATTGTGATGATTCCAATGAACCTTTGGGTTTTCATTTGGCATGTTTGATCATATTCGAAATGTACACTGGATTATTAATGTTTAAAGTGGCATGCACTGTTTTCATGTCTCATCTTTCCAATTGTATACTATGGAATCCATTATGTTACCTCTTTCCCCATCTTCACCACTCATTTTGGCCATTTTTCTTTTGCTTCTGTCTTGTTGTATAAAAGCTTTAAGATTTGTGACATTTGACTTTCTTTTGAGCTATAGGGATTGCATGTCAAGCCAACAACTGGTGGACTATGTGAGGGGACAGTTGAATGCTGTAAGTTCCAGTACCACTTGTGGAAGCTATATATGCATGTCAATGTGAGGGTCACAGTTTTGTATTTTTATATATACAGGAAAGTAAGCTTTCTGCAATCTGTGAGAGAGTATTCGATCGGTGTTTGGCACCAACCGCTGGTGGGGAAGGATGTGACAACATGACCATGGTGTTGGTGCAGTTCAAAAAACCTGGCTATTTGGGTGCTTCTGAGGGGCCAACACCCACCGCCTCCTTATCAACGCTTTCAGGCTGATAAAAGCACAGCAGAGAATGACAGAGCTTCAGCAGATGCAATAGACAAGACAAGGTAAGTGGGATTGCCAGGAAAATGGCCATCTCTTTTGGGAGTCAAAGCTATTGTTGATTCATGCCCGAATCAGGGGCCTGCTCCTAGATTTGAAGAGAAGGAAATGAATTTTTGTTATTGTAAGTGATCCAGTTTTGTAATTGGTTAAACTTTTAAAAGATGTGTCCGCATTCATTTTTGCGGTCATGTAAGAACCTCGGCAGTCAGATGCCAACAGAATCCATGCCGTCCTTTGTCAAATAGATTAATTTCATAGTATGACAAGTGAATCGACAATGAACAAAAGTGCACGGAGCTGAAGCCTGTACAGTGGCATTCTTGCTCAGCATTTGGGTTGAATTACTGCCACTTCTTCTTGCTCAGCATTTGTGCTCAGCCTGTACACTTCTTGTTGGGGTTTGTGCTTAGCCTGTACAGTGAACAAAAGTGAAGTCTGGCCTGCAGGTTTGTGCTTAAGATCGTCATTGAATTATCCCTGATTTTAGTTGGGGTCTGTTCTCTGATCACTGCAGTTAGGATTGAGACTAATGGAACCCCACCTTGTTTCTAAACCATGTGAAGTCCGTAATCGAGAAAGAAAGGGAAAAGGGCAGAGTGGAGATCCCCTAGGTCTTGCCTCTGATCTTTGGCTTTTTACGTTGTGTTCTGAACTTTTATCGTTGTATTTAATCACTGTAAAGTGATATCATGGGTACGGGTGTCTTGGTGGAAATTTTTCTTGTCTTGTTCAACTGTGCAAGCAACAGGATGTCGGATTGTGATTACTGAAATTTTAAAAAGCTGGAAGACTAATAGAGAAATAAGTCTAGGAAACTCAAATTAGTGTTGTACTCGAACGCTACAAAGTTTCTCAAAAGTTAAATCAACTTTTGGGTTTCCGTCACTCAAAATGCCAACTCTCTCCAACATAGCCCATCCTCTGTTACAGAATCTGCGCAAGGTACAACCTCTGGATACATCACGGCCAAGCATTCATACTCCAAGGTGGGATACATACAAAGCTTTTCTTCCTGATACATCACATACACTGTTGAAACTTTTCAGGACATCTTCTGTTTTTTGTTGCTCTTGCTGTTGTTGATCCTGATTCTTTTGTTTTTGATTTAAAACTCGAGCTTTTTGCTTCTCTCGTATTTAAAAGTATCTCTCTTTGTTCTTGAAATGAAGTTTCCAGTAGTTCTTTATCTCATTATCTGTCCTGCCAGGCAAGTATCTGCCAACAGTTGTCTATCTGCATAAAAATACAAAAAAAAAAATAACTACAATTTTGCCACAGCAGCTAGTCTCTCTAACCAAAAAGTCTCTTCACTAGCTAGCACTTTAAGGGAATTATGAATGGTAACTATAAAATACAGTAACTACCTACAACTAGAACTTAAAGAAGCAATTTGAGAGAGATGCATTACTTGTTAATCCCAGAAAGCATGCAGCTCAATAAGGTGTAATTAGACCTCTTTTTAAGGCCAAGCAGTACAAGCTTTACGTAATTTACCCAGATTAGCCTGTAGCTCTTGCCACTTCTGTTTAAGCCTGGCAACCACACAGCAGTAACACAAGTTCTTAAATAAAATCAGAGAAAAAAAAATTGCAAAATGATTCTTTTTACACGGTATATGCTGATAATAAATGCCTTACCAGTGCACTTGGCCATGGAACTCTGCCTTCCTTCTCAATTCAACTTCACATATTCACTAAGCAACTTATCCTCTTCAGGAATCCAAGGACCCTACCTCCGCCCTTGCTCAAAAACCCCCAACTGATCATGGCTACAGTTATTATTCCATTTTCACTACTTTTCACAATAAGACAGCAACAACATTCAGGGCTCTAACCCCTGTGCATGCAACAAATCCAGTAGAGTATAAAAAGTGCCTGCAGTAATGTGACAACCAAATTTGCCAAAAGACCAGCAAAATATTCATGAAAACTGAAATTAAAGGTTCATCAATATTCACCAAAGAGCGAGCATAGGCTTCGCTACTAAAAAATATTGTAGATTGAAAAAGACAACTACAAACCTACTCAAAGTGCAAAGGGTTGCTGTATATATGGTAAATCCCACAAATTTGAAATTATGGTTCTCTAATTTGGATATTAGGGATATGAGCAATCTTAGGCCAGTTCTTAGGCATCAGTTACTTTTTTCTGACTGCTGTTGGAAACTAGAGGACTCATCATTTTGGAAGCAATTTCTTTTCACTACATGAAAGATCAAATATACCTCAGCATTGATTTACACAAAATGATTTGTGTCATACTAAGGAAACAAAAAATCAAAATATCCCAAGCAGTGAATCTCACAGACCCAACACACGCTTAGACATATGAGAAACTTCAAGGGGACAAAATACATACAAGTGTTTTGCAAGATGATGATGCTAGTTTTGATGATACAATTTGGTAGGGAAAGATGCAATGTCAATTGAAGATGCCTACAATTTTTTTTTTTCATTTTTTGAAAATAAGAAGAAGAAGAAGAAATGTGTTCATTTGTAAGAGAAAAACAACACCACAGGCTATTTTTTCAATAGAAACAAAATGAATGGAGATGGAGATAAAAAGAAGAGAGCAGTAGGAGGAGGAACCTGCTGAAATTGGAAAGGAAAGGTGGACGGATGCTTCTGATCAAATCAAAGTTTATAGCAGCCATCCTGCTGGATGTATCTTGGGCCAATCCTCGCCCATGTGGGCATCCACTCCAGCAACGACGCCAAGTTAGGGCAATCTAATATTTTGAGCCTCTGCAGGACAATTGAATGCAGAAGAAGCTTCCTTGGGAGATGCACCAACTTTGGAAAATTGTAAATATGCAGAGGTGAGGCTTCCAAGGCCTTGCCTTTCCATAGAATAGCATTGTTGTTGTTGCTGTTATTGTCATCATCATAATTGAACAGGTTTAGATCTTTGCCATTTTCAATGTAGATATGCTTGAGGGAAGTGAGAAGTAGCATTTTTGCATGAGGTAAACAAGATAATATTGGGCAACTCCTAATCCATAAATCCTCCAGAGAAGTGAGGATTTGCAGCAAATCCACTGGCAGATGCTCAATTTCATAAAATCTTTACTTTCACAATCTACATATCTTGTAAGCACTTTATCTTGGAAAATTACTGAATCTGAATTAAGACACAGAGAAAAAACATACAAACAAATTAATTTGGAAGTAAAATTGAAATCAAATACATCATTGATGATCCTTCTCATCTTCCTTGAAAAGAACTGAGAGAAGCAGCAAGTGAAATTTCAAAAATCAAACAAAAATAGTTCCTGAATTGCACAGACGTCCAAACATAGAGAAAAGTACCAACCTCTGCAAAGTGCAACTTGGCTGCTATAAACATGGTAGATACCACGAAACAGAAATCATGGTTCCCCAATTTGGATATCAGGGACGTGAGTAATCTTGGGTCAATCCTCAAACATCAGTTATTCCTTGCTGCCTTCTATTGGAAACCAGAGGACACAATTTTGGAAGCAATATCTTTTCACTACACAAAAGGATAAATAATAATACTTTGTCATTGATTTGCACCAAAAAGGATTTGTGCTGTATAGAGAGAAAACGAAAAACTGAAATATGAATCTCACAAGCCCAACATACATCATCATGGTGACTGCACTGCCTGTCACTATCAGATATACAAACAAATGGATTGGGACAAAACACGAGTGTTTTTCATCTACACCATCCAGACTCTTAGCAGCCTTCTATTGAATATAGAAGGTTTTTTCTTTTTTGAAACAGAAAAAATTTTAAAAAAATAAAAAAACAGAAAAGGAGATCAAGAAAGCAGAGTAAATGAAAAAAAAAAGGAAAAACCTATCAAAGAGGCAATAAAGACTTACAAGATTGATGCATGTGAATAGCTGTAATGAGTTCAAAGCCAATAACACCAAAACTATAGATGCCACTCTTTGTGGTGAATTGGTTTGTGGAAATGTACACAAGGTCTGTATAGCTGGAAGTGCCCTTTAGGCCAGGGTGGTGGTCATCAAGGACCTCTTCCTTTGAATGTCCAAAATCAGCAACCTTAAAAAATGTAATGATTGCACCAAAGATCAATTGAAAAGATAAGAAAATAAACTCCCCTAAACCTATCCTTTTTGCACACCAACTTTCATTTGGATAGTTGAAATGGTGACATGGTGAATCGTGATTAACTTTGAGGTGTTCAGGCTAATTTTTAAGGAGTTATAACTTTTATATCAGATGCAGCAGCTTAGCTTACCTTAGCTCTCATTGAATGATCCAGTAATATGTTGGCAGACCTCAAATCACAATGTATGACCATTTGGACAGCCTGTTCCAAGAGCAGAAGATGTTATTTTAATTGGATGCACATGAAACAAAATGGTTTTCTGCCATGGACAAACAATACATTCCATTAAACTTACTCCTTTAGAAAGATATTCAATCCCAAGTGAACAGTCAAGAGCAATGCAGAGCCTTTCTTCCCAACTCCAAGTGGGTTCTATTTGTTCTGTTGCATGTACAGCAGGGTCCTTGTGGTAAAGAAATTGTTTCCAATTTAAATTAGAGGAAGATTCACTATCCCTAGAACATGCATTACATTCAGAAAAGGTAACTAATTAATGGTTTTCCTATCAAAGTAACCAATTTGGCATTCCAACTGAAAATTAGGAACATTAAACTATGCATGATGAGTGCCATACATGTTTCAGTGCCAGTTTGTTCAGTCACAATGATTAAGCAGGTCCGCGAGAAAAGAAACAGAGAAAATAATAAAACAATAGTCAGATTGATGGTAAAGTGATTTCTCTTAAAAAGTGAGAGAACAATGTGATTGCAATGCTTAAGGCAGGTTTCATCAGGGAATGTTTCTTTCAATCAAGTTGAATGCCCACAAACATAGGAAATCTCGCCAGGAATAAAAATTTAAATAAATTGGGCTTCTTAACTAACCACATAGAAGGCCTGCCAAGCTTCCATTTCACATGAACTCATAGATCAACATGCATTGTCCTTTATCTGTACAATATCCTAATAAATTAACTGGATTCCTCTGATTGAGTCTTTCTAGCAAAGATACCTACTAAAAGACCATGCAAAAATGGCAAGACCAGGAGCATTAGTGTCAGTAAAAGCTAACTGTTGGCTTTGTTAAGGGTTATTTACATATGTGCTTCACCTCTTTTTTCCACAAATTTGTATTTGCATTGATTTTTATAGAGAATAATTGCTTCGTAGAGTTACAAAATTAGTCTTTGAACATCATAAATTCAGCAGGCTTTACAATGAACACAAAGATGTTCTACATGTAGAAACGGCAATGATGCCATCATGATGTATGGTCTATGTGCTGTTAGCATTTTATGTTTTGGGTGCTAAGCTTTGAGTCATCGATATAGAAGTGCATTAGTAGTCCCAAATTTGTTAGCATGAAATAAAAACACATGCCTGTATAAAACATGCCACACAGGCATTCCTTCATTCAAGGTATCAGGAAACTCACTTCATTGGTCAATGTTGTTAATCTACTTCTTAGCTCTGTTTGGAACTCCTTTTCTCCCTGTCTTGAATTTGAAAAAAGAACATTTACAGTTAGCACCTCTCCAATAGACATCACAGCTTTGTATGTGGGGCAAAATGAATCTTGTCCCAAGATAGTCGTAAAATTCTGGGTAGCTTTCTGTATATCCCTGAAAAAATGGGTAAGGCAAATGTAAAGTATATTTAATAAAATGCACATTAAATATCCATCTTGCAAATCTGCATATTCCATATAATATCAGCTTTAATACTTTTTAAGGTGTATAAGTAATACACAAGTCAATGAAGTCCTTTCAGCTCAACAAATGAACATTCTGTTTCCTTGGCAGTAAATGTTGACACCTTTAAACATAATGCCCTTAACACTACTTTAAGAGTTTCAAAATAAATACCAAAAAGGCAAAGAAAGAAATACAAGCAAGAAAAGAAATGTGATATACTCAAGGAATAGACGAAAGGGATCTTAGAAGGGCATTAATTCATCTCACTCAATTAAGTATTGGAGGATATTGTTTAGGTCCACAATAATCATCGCTAAAGGCTACAAGACCAGCCTCTGTGGACTTCTTAGGGAAGTTACCTTTGTCTGCATCCTTTTGTTCCCTCTTTACTTCAAACTCACCAGTTAACATAAAAAAATATAGTCACATGAAATATCCTCTGAAGCCCCTCTTTGAAGACCTTGATCTTTCTCAATTTCTGCTATCAAATCTTTACAGAAACCCAGTTTTCTTCCTCCAAGGCCCATACTCCTTGCACTTGAAGTAGGGAAGGAAGGCATCAACAAGTTCCTGCACGTAGTCATGATTGAGTAAAGGCATTCAGCATAATAACCAAATGTGTGAAACAAGAAGCAACAGGTCATATCACATTCTGAGCAGGCAGAATGTAACCTCTAGTCACCTCAATCTCTATTCCTGGAAAATGAGGTGAAATAAGATTACAAATTGATACTGGTAACTTGAATTCTCATACTGGAAATACCTCTAATTAAAAAGAAGAAGAAATCTGTTAATTTGTAGGAGAAAAACAAGCACCATAGGCTATCTTTTTAATAGAAACAAAATGGATGGAGATGGAGATAAAAAGAAGAGAGCAGTAGGAGGACGAACCTGCTGAAACTGGAATGGAAAGGTGGACGGATTCTTCTCTGATCAAATCAAAGTTTATAGCAGTCATCCCTCTGGATGTCTATCTTATCGACTGTAATGTTAGGGATGTGGGCAATCTTGGGCCAATCCTCGCCCATGTTGTTTTTGCATCTCTCTGACAATTGGGAACAACGAAGAATGTATAAATATTGTAATGAGGTGAGGTTGGGCATCCACTCCGGCAACGACGCCAAATTAGGGCAAACGTAGATGCTGAGGCTCTGCAGGGCAATTGAATGCAGAAGAAGCCTTCTTGGGAGATGCACCAACTTTGGAATATTATGAAAATTAAGAGAGGTGAGGCTTCTAAGGCCTTGCCCTTGGCATAGAATAGCATCGTTGTTGCTGTTGCTGTCATCATTATAATTGGACAGATCTAATACATTTTCGCAATTCCCAATTTTGAGCCTCTTGAGGGAAGTGAGAAGTAGCATTTTCCAATGAGGTAGACAAGTTACTGTCGGGCAACTCGCAATCCATAAATCCTCCAGAGAAGTGAGGGTTTGCAGCAACTCCACCGGCAGAAAATCTTCTGGCAGATGCTCAGTATTGTGAATCTCCAGCTCTTTCAAAGACGAAGAGAGATTAGATGGAAGAGAAGAAGACGACGGTTCATGTGCTGGAGAAATCGTCTCCTTGAGCATTTGCTCCAATGACTTGAAGCTGACAGAGTTTATCCTCAGCCTTTTCAAGGATGGGTATAACGGTGGCATTGAAGTCAGGTTTGGGCACGAGGAAATATACAGCTGAGAAAGACGCTGAAATTGGGGAAGCAAAGATGACGGTGATGATGGCCGCCATCCCTTCAGATTGGGACAGAGAGAGAGCGTCAGGGACTCAAGGGAAGGGAAGAAGGAGATCATGCTATTGTTGTTACTGCAGCTGCTGCTACAGATATCTGTTCCTCCGACCACAGAACAAATACTTATATCTATGTATTCCAGATCAGTTAATCCCCGGATTTCTATTTCTTTTAGCAAAGGGAGTTGATCCAATGCCGGAAGACTTCGGCATTTCGGGCAGTCAGACAACCCAAGCCTGACCAGATTCGTAAGGGAAGAAAGCCAGGTGGCAAAATTTATTCCTCCGTAATTCCTCACAAATAATGATTTCAAATTTGGGTGTGGCCGTAGAGCTTCCAATGACACGTCATCTTCATTAAAATCACTATCATCGTCACCATCCAATGGCGCCCATGTTAATGCCAACTTCTGGAGACGTGGCTTCTCACTCAAATTGGCGGCTGCACAAGTTTCAGCTACACCAGTGGGAGGCAAAGTAGTACCCTTCTGATTGCCTTTTCCATTCCCACGATGCGGCAAATTCTCAATCCGTAGACCTCCTCCCAACTTGTTCAAGTCATGTAATTCACCCAGTCCTCCACTCTTCCGATTCGAGTTTTCACTCGTAGGCAGTACGAATCTCGTTAATCTCTCCAGCGAAGTCAACTGTCCAATCCCACGTGGCATATAAGTCAACTTATAGCAACCACCGATGTCAAGTTTCTTGAGACTGACCAGCTTTTTTATATCCTTAGGCAATTGTCTGAGCTCGCCACATTGTCGTAGTTTGAGCACTTGCAAGTTTTGCAATCTGATAATTGAACGGGGCAACATCTTGATCTCTCTATTACTAGACAAATCAAAATACCTTAACTGCTTTAATTTACCAATGGAATTGGGCACCGTCTTAGCAGCCAGATCCAACTGCCGTAAACGCCGTAAATTACAAAAAATTGCATGACATTGCCCTTCGCCTATTTTAAGGTAATCTCCAACTCCATAATACTTTGGTTTTGGTGCGAGAAATGTGCGCATACGTTTGGCTTCAAACACAGATACTGGAACTTGCCAATTGTCACCATCTCCCCTTATCCTTGTGGAACAGTCAACTGAGAGATGTTGAGTTTTCTCACTAACTTCTCTCGAGTTTGAGATTGACATACAGACACTTCCAGCTCCAGCTACTGAGGAAGCAAGATCGTGCATTAGGTCATGCATTTTGCACCTTTCAATGTTCCCCAACTCATCTTCAGACACATCTTGGAAGAAAGACCTCCACATGAGATCCTTGAAACACTCCCAACCACTATCTTCGAGGCACTGAGTTGGATCCGATGACTTAATAAACCCTTGCACCATCCAAAGATCTATCAATGTGTCAACATGAATTTCATGATCTTTAGGAAACAATTTACAATAAGCAAAACAGTGTTTCAAATGTGAAGGAAGAACATCATAACTCAACTTAAGGACTGCCATGACACTGGTTTCCCCTTGATCTATCATCGTCAGTTCCTTACTTCTGAAGGATTCCCATTCACCTATACGTTCTTTGAAATACATGACACGCCCAATTGCTATTACTGCCAGCGGAACTCCCTTACACTTTGCAACAATTTCCTTCCCAAATGCTTCATGGCTTTGTGTTGGTGGCACGTAATTTGTGACTTCTTTGAAGGCCATTTGAGCAAACAAAGACCAAGATTCTTTATCAGATAAGCCCCTTACTTCATATCGTGCTTCAGGCAGAGGGCTTGCAATCTCTGCAACTTTGTTAGATCGCGAGGTTATTAATATCCGGCTTCCTTTAGAACCACCCATTAACAAATCTTTTAAGGAGCACCACTTCTAAAAATCTTCATTCCAGATATCATCTAATACAAGTAAATATTTCTTTCCATTAATTTTTTCATGAAGAGATTTTATTAATAGATCCATCTCGCTTATGTCAGGTTTTTTCCCATCCAATAATTGTAAAATTTTTTCAATTATCAGTCTTACGTTGAAATCTTCAGAAACACAGACCCACAATTTCAAATCAAACCGCGACTTTACATCCCCATCGTTGTATGTGAGCTGAGCCAACGTCGTCTTTCCCATTCCTCCAATTCCAACTATTGAAATCACAGTCACATTAGTCTCGTAGTTATCTGACAAAAGACATTCTTTAATCGCGTTCTTTTCATCTTCTCTGCCAACAACTACGCCAGGGAGAGAGGAGTGTGTTGGCTCTCTTTCCTTAGCCATCACAAACGTTGACGAGTCAACAGGACGTCCGCTGAAAGTTAAACTGCGTTCCGACACGCATAACAGCATCTAGCCTCTTCCGAATTGCCTTGATTTTGTGACCCATCTTAAGGCCATATGCAAGCCAATTTGAACTTGAAAAGAAAAGGCGTACCTCATTTGTCACTTGTCGCCTTAGAACTTCTGTGGAAAAGTCATCCACCAAGTCCTCTGCATCGTACATGACTTCTTTCAGCTCACCGAGCCAATCCCTGACTGGGTCATCACCTCGTGCTTGCCGGTCTTCTGCATCAAGAAGCACGACCTTGACACCGAGAACTGTGAGGCGCAGCGATTCAATCTCATCTTTGACACCCCACCACAGTCCAATCTCTTTAAGAGCAAAGGAGCCTAATTTTCCAAGAATTCCCTCTGCAACACTGAACAGTAATCCTTCTGCCATGTCGCTGTTGAATGCAAGTTGAAAAGCAAGGAACTTTAGTTGTGTTTGAATTAACAGTAGTAGGCGAGCTTAGGTGCAGTAAGATGTATACTAAGAATTTTTGGGATAAGGGAAGCTTAGGTTTCAACGACGAAAGTATGTATACCGTTTTTTAATATCGCGTTCAAATACAATTTAAAAATTAAATTGAAAAATTTTAAAATTTATAATTTAATTAATTTATTTATTTTAATAAAATTAATATTTAATATTAAATATATAAAAATTTTGATAATATAATTTATTTTTTAAAAAAATTAAAATATATAAAAATTAATTTTTAATTTTATATATATATTTTAAATTAATTAAAATAAAAAATTATAATTAATTTAATAATTTATAATTTATTTAATTAATTTATCAATTTAATTATAATTTTTTAAAATTAATAATTTTTAAAATAAAATAAAATAAATTATAATTTAATTTTTAACTAAATCAACTTATTTTCAAAATTTTATTAATTATAAATTTTATCTGACAGGAGTCATTGGTATTTATGACACTCTGAAATGAAGAACTGTTCTACTTTGGTTATCAAACCCCACAAAACTCCAAGTTTTTTTTTTTTTTTTATCTTTTCTATCAAATAATAATCCCTTTGATATCTTAATTTTATACTAAAACCCTTTAAATTTTCAAAAAGAAAGAATCAAATTAGAAATAAAACTTAATAAAAAAAACTCATACTCAATTACAATTCTTTGTTTTTAACAATATCCCAATTAAACAGAATTAAAATATCAAACAGATAAACACTACAGACTAAACATCATTCTTAATGTATGGTATATAACCCTATAAGAGAAGTAAACAAAAATAATTTAATCATTCAATAACTCTAAACTCATGATTAACATTCATTAACATTACTCTTATATGGATCATGGCATTGCCATCAACAACAGTATTCAACTGTATCACCATATAAAACACAATTACAGTAGGGATAACCATTTTTGTAATAGATTTAAAGAACCTAGAACAATGGATCCAACAACATATATTTTCCACATTGGCTGTGGCATGAACACATACCTTGAAGGTTAAACTTTATCTAAGATTTTTAAGATATTCATCATCAAATCACTTCACACTTCTACATTAATTTAAAGACTTTCCCAAATTGCTAGCTATAACAACTTCGAAACAACGCCCTATTAAACCAAATTTTTATTAGAAAGTCTTCTAAAATTAAATAGTCTAAACAACTCTATATAACATATCACCTGTCATACACTTAGTATTTTAAAGAGCTTAATAGTTAGTCTTCTTCCAGTCAGGAGTCTACACCATTTGACACCAAGTTTTTGATGGAGATCAAAGCTATCAATGGTTTTTGACCATAACTCATGCTAGAAGGATTGTTTTTTCTTTCGATATAGGATAGAAATATAAAATGTTTGAAGAATCTATTTGTACAATTACATGCCTAAGATAGCAACCATTTTGAAGATATGGCTTCTGGGAAGCATGAACCTATATAACTGCATTATCCAAACCTCAATACACCTACTTGCCCCAAATGCAAGTCAATTTTGAGTTGGGTCTTCTGGATTACATACAATATGTTGATAATTCTCATTTCTTTTGCCAAATCTCCAAGCCTCAATACACCTGTTTGCCCCAAGCATGAGCAGCCTGTCACAAGTGTACTTCAATCTAACTTTTTTTCCTTGAAATTGAGGTTTCTAACTCTTATCCTTTTTCTTTTCATGAAATTGTTGGTAAATGCAATTTTTTTTTCTAACTAATGCTTTTATAGTAAAAATTATTATTAAATTGTTATTATAAAAATTAATTATGATATATTATATTTATTTTATTGTGAAAAAAAGAGAAAAACTCTTTATTGTATTATATTAAATGTTAAATGTGTTTTTTATTATGAGAAATATATTTAAATTTTATGATTTTATTTTATTATATAATATTTTTATAAAAATATGTTTAAAAATTTTAAAAATATAATTTGTAATTTTGTTGACTTTTTTTATAATATTTTTTTTATAATTTAATATAATATTTTATTTTATTTTCAGATAAATTTTTATTATTTATAAAATTTTATTTTTTAATTTTAATTGTATAATTATTAAATTTATATATTTTATTTTTATTTTTTTAAAAAAAAAAAAAATATATTTTTAATATTTAATTAAATATTATATATTAAAAATTTTAAATTATTAATTTTTTAATCTTAAAAATAAATAATTATAATAAAAAATTAAATAAATTTAAATATTTTTATTTTATTTTTTATAATTAAAAAATTAATTAATTTTTATTTTTTTATTATTAAACGTGAATTATTTATAAATTAATACTTTCAATTAACTGCTTTCGATTGCTGTGGAGGAATTGACGGGTTGCGGGTCTTTTACGTAACGAAGAAGGGTAGTGCGGTGGTGGTGGAATGAGGAAATTTCTTGGTTCGGAGTGGGGCCCACCTATCCGCGTAACCAGATTTCCAATTCCACCCCAATCTAATCACGACCGTCTAACCCGGAAATTGCCCCGTGACTTCGACCGCATGTGGGAGCGGAATTCCAAGTCATCCGAAGCCCGTGGCTGTGGAAATTTGCAAGATGTAACCGAAGGAAACTGCTTCGATCACTCGAAATCTAACGTCCGCGCACCCCACACGCCAATTAATGGGGAAAACTCAAAAGAGTAAATATTAATGAGAAATTTCCACAACATGATTCTAATTACCGTCAACCACAACGCTCTCACAATTCCTATTTGTGGAATCCCTAAGCCAACAATCATGAAGACGGATTGTTGATTCGCTGAGTCGATTAAAAAAAAAGGAAGACAAAAACGTAGCTGAGCCGAGTTGACGAATAGCAAATAGCACATAGCTTAATTATCCAAAAAGACCGGCGGGCAGCCCTCTGAAGAAGGTAAGGATTTCTTTTTAGATATTCCTATATTTGTATCATTTAATTTTTTAAATATTTTTATATAAATAAAAAAAATTTCTTTCATTAACTTTGATAATTATGAATAAATGGTATAAAATTTTTAATATATAATATTTAATTAAATATTTAAAAAATATATATTTTTTAAAATAATAAAAAAAATTAAATATATAAATTTAATAATTATATACTCAAATTAAAAATTAAAATTATTTAAAAATATATTATAAATTAAATTTTAAAAAATAAAATAATATTTAAGAGGATAAAAATTTTAAATTTTAGTTTTTTTTAAAAAAAGATAAATTTATGAAATAAAAAAAATTATTTATATTAACAAATCTTATATAAATTGCTTTGTTGGTAGTGAAACACCACTGTTGCCACAGGACAGACCCCCGATAAAATTTTTGAACGAAGCATTTAATAATAAAATGACAAAGGGATCAAGAAGGCTAACCTCAGCCTTTGCCTGAATGATCTCTTGAAGTTCACAAGGAAACAATGAATTTGACCTCTGCTGGATGGTCTTCACAGCATGGCTTGCCGCATCTTGGATTGCAGGATCATGCACTGGCACATCATTCCACCCAGGACCACGGCCATCTAATTCACAAACCCAAACCAATGATTACCCTGTTATTAGGTAGCAACAACAACATATCCTTAGTCTCAAATTTAATTTAATTGAAGTCCATCATGTGAATTATATCTTGTCATTCTGTTTTATTATGAATTGAGTTTGGTGTGAGATATCATTGCTCTAAATATTGCCTAACCAAAGACTCTAAATGACATGAAATCTTGTATCCCTAAAGTAATCATAGATCGTCATTGCCCTTTTCTCTTACATCCACGTGAATTTGGTTAGACATGCATAATCTGATGCAAACACTACCATCTCAGTTTATCTCTGATCATTGCCAACATAAACACTACAACCTCAGTTTATCTCCAATCAGTGCAACCCTTACTTTACAACAAATATTCTCATTCTTTATTAGGTTGTTATGTTCTTCCTAAAGCGGCCATATCTAATCTCTGTTGTACTCATTTTTTACATCTTTGTTCACAGTCCTCAGAATTTACCCTTCAACGTAACGAAAATTTTGCAGTCACAAAAAATTCATCGTTTTTGCATAACTTTATCCTTTCTGAACAAGAAAGCATAAATAACATAATTGATTGCATTAAGGGACTTCTGTGAGGTGGTAGACTAAACCACTTCAACCATCCCACCAACCCAGCTAACACATGATACATGCCATGCATGTTGAATTTTGTAGACAAAGCATTTGACAAAAGTGCAACATGTCAAATACAAATTAACACATTTACTTAATAACTTGCGGACAGGTGCCAGAACAGATCCTTTGTTTCTATAAAGGTGGTAATGGAGCTGTCAATATCACAAAATTTCTTCAGCTAAGATTCTCATGTCATTTTGAATTGTACAATTGTTAACAGTTTGAAATGTTACGTCAATTATGGGACAAATGCCAACCAATACACTAGTAAAACCAAATAAACAGGAAAAAAAAAGAAAAACGCATTCCAACTTTGATTTTCTGGATATCTGATCTTGGCATGGTTTTTCAAACTCATATTCATCTTCCATTCTTCCAAGGAAAACAATATACATGATGTTGATTGGTGTAGTAAATTCCAAATAGGCAAATAGCATGATCACTCCCAGAAAGGGGTATAATATAAAAGGAAGAACCAATAGTTCTTCCGGGACAAGGAAAACCAACAGCAAAGGAATGACTTGACATCTAGCTGTTGTATCATATATTAACCTTTAAATATTTCTTTCCCTTTATTAGCTGGATTATATCTTCAAAAGGGGATATTCCATTGAGTGAATCATTCCGACGTAAAAGGATAAAAAGACCTGTGTTTACAGGTACGTCTATACCCGATTAGTGATGCCGGCCTACATAGCAATGAGAGATGAGTTTCAAAAGCGAGTAGGCAATGCGACGGTGACGTCCCTCGGTGGATTCGATACATGCTACTCAGTACCAATCGTTGCACCCACCATAACATTCTTGTTCACCGGCATGAGTATGACATTGCCACCAGACAACGTTCTAATCCACAGCACCCCGGGTAGTATCACATGCTTGGCCATGGCTGCGTCACCGCCTGGCCTCAACTCGGTGCTGAATGTGATAGCCAACACGCAACAACAAAACCATAGGATCCTTATTGATGTGCCCAATTCAAGGCTTGGAGTGGCCCGTGAGCAATGCACCTGATTTTTGTTGCTTTTCTGTCAAGTAATTGAAATACTGTACTTCTTTTGCGTCATTTTCTGGTGGTTTGTTCGATCTGGCATATGACACTCTAAGGTGTTGTTCGCTAAAGATCAGAAATAAATTGTGTTGCATACCAATGCCCCTTTTCTTTTAGAGGTTTGATAGATGACTATATAAAAATGAAGGTGCCTATGCTTAAAAGAAAGACCAAAAGTATATGTAACTAATAGTGTTGGTTTGTGTTTTAAGACATACTAAATTGACTGCATCAATTAACTTTACCAATAATGCTTAAATTTTGCTTTCAACTACATTGAGATTCCCCATGATGCATCTATATTAAATTTGTTAAAGGTCTTTTTCCACATTTTTCCACATGATTGTCTTGAATATGAAAGTTTTATTTTAACTTTAACAATTTTTTATGATAGAATATAATAAATTTTTATTTTATATTTAGATAATTTTATACCATCAAGCATTTAGGTAATTTTAATTATCTCTTAGGCTATATGTTTGATGGATTAGAAAGCACTTTTAAGGGTGCTTAAGGTGGGATGAACTATAATTCCATATTCATGTGCTTAAAACAGAAAACAAATAATATTTAACAATGTTAACTTGTTAAGAATCTCACGTGGCATTACCATCCGCAAAATGTAAGGAGAGTTTTACCCTTGACATTTCTTATTAATTGATTAAAATATATATATGATTCTAATATATTATAGTAATGGTAATGTAAAAATACTATTGATGTATATTTATTTTTTTTTACTCGTTTAATTTAATCATTATAATGATAAATATTATTAAAGATAAATTATCTAAAAAATTATATTATATTTTTCATTACTTTAAAATTACTCATAAATATGAATGATTGTGCAAAAATCAATTATATTTTTTCACATTAAGGTGAGTTGCTTATATCTTACAATTTTTGTTTGGATTTATTTATATATAATACAAACTTGATACATAATGATAATATTTTTAAATATTACTAATATTTTATAAGGCTAAAAGTAGTTGACCTGATCTTGATGGAATATTTGACAATTAGCATAGGATTTTTCTTAGTAACCTAAATTTTCAAAACGTGGGCCAAACTTAGCATACAAATAAATCCATTGAGCCCCAACATATGCCAACCATTGGTTATGCATTAGTCTAATTTGTTTTTATTTTTATTTTTTATTAAGAAATTAGTTAATTATATACAACAAAAATAATTTTTAAATTTTTATAAATTTCATATTTTTTAATTAAAGATTTAAATTTTTAATTACATTTCATATAAATTTTGATTTAAAAAATTACGATAACTTTCTCGTTAACTTTATACTATATTTCAAATTTATGTGTTAAATTTGACTATTTGATGCAAATTTATTAAAAAATATTTATATTAATATTACTATCGTATTATATTACTTTATTATTAAAAAAATAAAAATAATATAATATAAAAATAATTTTAATTTAATTTTTTAAAATTATAAGATATTAAAAATAATTATTTGTTCATGATTACATTTTAGGTATTACTTTAAATTTAGATTTTCTTATTATTTAAAAAAACATATTATATTACCATGTGTATTTTTTTTTGTTTACTATTTTATGACTTTAAAATGCAAGTAAATAGGCAAATTAATTAAATAAATATCCATAATAATCAAGTTGTAGAATATGTAGGACTTTTAAAACCAATCAAAAACCTCAAAGATTTGAGAAATAAAAGAACTTTATCAAATTAAGTAATGGAGTTATTTAGAATCATTAACTGGTAACCACTATGATCATGTACATATAAAACTCACTATTAGAGTATTTGAGTTCCAAATGTTGTTCACTTTGACTTAAAAAAATTGATAGACTAACAAAGCAGCTGGCCTCAATTGCCAATTATTATAAAAGGATAGACAAGCACCCATCTTTTGATGGCAAGTAATATTGGAGTTCACATTGGCGAGTTACAAGAATTAGATGGTTTTTGCTTGGGAAACAAAGAAAACCCAAAGTTATGGCGCAATTTTTGGTACAATGTGAGAAGCATAATGTGGGGTTCGTCCGAATCAAGATGGATGACATGATCTGAGGTGGATAATGCATTTAGGTATATGCCAGTTTGAAAATTATCATGCGACTTTCTAATGATAAGAATTCTTCATGTTATGACTTTCAAATTATTGATAATTAATAAAATGAAGTTCTGATGTTTCCCTTATTTGGCTACACGCGCAAATTGATTTTAGGTTTGTCTAATATTCTTTGGTTGATGAAGAAAACTGAAGCTTAGTTCTAGAAGGAATGTTTAAGGCATTTGACACATGTTATTTGTCTTGTTAAAAATTGTTTAACAACAACAATATATACCACTCAATATTATTAAACTCATACTTACTAAAAAAAAGATAATTAGTTTAATTATCAATTGTTACAACTAACAATTTTGTAGAGCAACTTGGATCAAATTAAGGTACAATTCTCAATTTTACTAACTTGACTAATCAATTCAATATTAAAAATATTAAAAATTACATATCATATATATTTTTTATGTTGAATAAGTATGAGTTATGAAACTGCATTTAATGTCTTATTTCTCTTATTATTGTAGCATTTTGTTTAGATAAAAAAAAAAAAGATAAGTTTATATCGTTTGTAATTAACTTATATCCAATTTATCATTTTAGATTATTTGGGAAGGATTATGATTTGATTACATATTAAGATTTGAAATAATTGCTATTGACATTTTTAAAAATTTGATAGTTTGAATTTAGAATGTTTTTCTTAAATCATTGAACTCAATTCACAAGTATCCTTATTTTTTTCTATATCTTTTATCTTTGTCTTCAATCTTTGTCTTTTCAATCTCTACCTCTCTTTAACTCACTTGTTTTTTTTTTTTTTTCAGTATATTTCATCTTTATTTCTCTTTTCAATTTTTCCATCTCTCACCTTCTTTTTCTTTTTCATTTAACTCTTTCTCTCTTCTATATTTTTATTTTCTTTCCTTTTGTTTTTTATCTTTCTATTTTCTTCTCTCTCTCTCTTTCTTTATATATATGTATATATATATATATACACTCTAATCTTAATTTTGTTTCATTTCTTTATTTTTTTTATTTTTTTCTCTATCTTTTTTTCCTTTCTTATATTTCAATTTCTTACCTCTCTCATCTCTCTCTCTCTCTCTCTCTCTCATCTCTTTCTCTTTCTCTCTCTCATTTTAATATTTACATTATCAATAAAGTGGTTTGTGAAAAGTATGAAAAGTAACTTAATAATTTAAATTCATAAATTATTTTTCAAAAAAATAAAAGGGTTATTTCAAGTTGACTAGGAAAATGTTTTTTTGCTAACTATGCATTTTACGTGAAATAAAAAACAAAAAATTAAAAACATATATATTTTTTTGTAAAATATTGGACGTCAAACATTATGCTCATAATGAATTGAATAATCTCATATATTATAATATTAAAATCATTGTTTAACATTTTAATTTATCATAACAACTAATAATAAGAATTATAAATATATATTTAATAATTAAAATAAAATTTAAGTTTGTATTCAAAACATGTTAAATTGATTACAATCATTTAATAAAACTTATCGACAAACAATGTTGTGTTGACCCAACACAAAGTACACTTTCAATTATTCTCCCAAGCAATTTGTAAAGATATTGATAAGGGAGGGACTCCAAGAAGGTAGTGACTTGGTTCAATTATCTAGAGCCAAAGGGGAAGTATTTCTTTATTTTCATAAAAAAAAAATGATAAATGACGTTGCCCATGATTATATTTAACATTAATAATTATTTAGTCTTTTGTGATAATTAAAACTTCTATTAATGATTATGTGTATTATATAATTTTTGTAATTTTTAAAACTAATATTGACAAATATAGGGAAAAAAAAAACTCAAATAAAGAGATTGAGAGGGTATTTTGTTTAGGTGGTTGCTAATTGTTGTTCAATTCCGAACAATCAAAGTGTGTTTGATATATCTTGTTGAGGATTATTGTTTGCTAGAAACCTATTCTAAGAGCAATTGATCTAAAAGGTAGTTCTAAACTACTTTTCGGGTGAAATTTTTGAACCAAAATATCCTCGTAATATTACTATAAATTCTATAACTACTTTTAAAAAGTAGTGTTGAATTACTTTTAAAGCAACTAGCTATATTGCCATGAACCAAGAGATAATCTATAGTGCTAAATTTAAAACATGAATACCACTAGAAATAACTAACAACAAATAGTTATTTTATAATTTAAGTATCAATAGGTAAATATCATTTTAAGTAAATACTATCTATAATTTGATTAGTAATAATTAACAATCAACAACAAATTTTTATTCTTAACTTCTTAAACATATAATATAATAGATAAATATGCTTCAAGATGCCATTGAAGTCAACTCCATTTATAAAAACATACATGCTAATTATTTATTCATACCTAACTTAATTTAAACTTAAGGTTGATTATTTAGTGGCTTGACAATCATTTTTGGTTTATTAATGGTTACATAGATTTCAATTCCCAATTTAAAATTTTCTATAGTATGAGAAAACTTGTCCCTTCCAAAGGCATCTTAATATAATGCACTATTTCTTTTTATGATTCATCCATTCATAATAAGGATAGTTTTTGTTTGTATATATTTGTCTAAATATTACTTATAATTGTAGTTTGGTTCTTTCTTCTCTTTTTATTTATTTATTTATTTTAATTGGTTGAGCTAATGGTGATTTGTCATCCAAATTTCTCTACTTTTTGAAATAGATGCAAAATTCATTCATATCCAAAGATATCATTAAAAAAAAGAACATATTCAAACCGAAGCAAATAAAGGAGAAAAAAAAAAAAGGAATAACTTACCCCATATAAATATATTAGAGTTTGGACTAAAGATACCCCAAAATGAGGAATAATAACTTACCCCATATAAATATATTAGAGTTTGGACTAAAGATACCCCAAAATGAGGAATAACCAACCTGCACACAGGATAGAGCTAAGTGTGTCAGCACTACAGACGACGTGACAAAGGAGATTTCCCAAGGTTAGTATGAAGTCAGATTTTAAATCACTCTTATTTTATTTATTTTTTTAATTACTTTTTATTTTTCATAACTTGTAAAAATGTACAAAGTTCATTTTTATCATTGACATTAATACAAAATAGTCATAAAAAAATTACACATTCCTTTAACTAAACTGGAGGTATTTAGTTCTTTTTATTATGGTTTATCATTTATTACATTCTTACATGAGAATGTTTTTACGTCAAGGTCATGTGGGGACTATAAAAAAAATAATAATTAATAATTAGAATCGTTTGTTGAACAAAAGTAAGATGACAAATAAACAACGAAATCAAAACCATCCTGGTGAGCTGCAACTAAACATTTCCCTTCTTTTACATACAATGATGAGAGGCTGCTTTAAATTGTTGTGTTTCTTTTGATCCTCTAAAGTCATGCAATGTGTAGGGGACAATATCTGTATATTTCATAGCTCACCAACCCAGCATTAGCGCCCCAGTGATTCACCAACTAGGAGAGATTACATATCTGATCACTACCTCTTTTTCAAAGGGTTTTGGCTATAAGAATGAGTTCCATTATATGAGACGAGAAAATTAGATACAACAGTGAATAAAATTTAATTATAATAATTGAGTTCAATCGGGTTGTAATTTCTTTTTTTTAATCAATTGTCTAATTTTCTTGTCCCACAAATTTTTTTTTTTTTTTTTTTTGCACAAGAATTAATATTCTCACATATTCTACCTTGCTATTGTGGGCTAATCTATGATAAATTCTGTGGGGTCAAGTTTGGTTAAAAAGGCACAGTATGAGACAAAGCTTACTGTGATTAACTTTGCTGAGTTTATTACCATTTTTATTTTTTTTTCATGCTGACCCCATTGATATTGGAGAAAAAGGAACGAGGAAGTGCAAGTAAATGGGGAACTTGCTTCCAGAAAAGCAAAGTAAACGTGCAAGCTTTACTTTTTCTCTCGTGATTCGGTGTAAAGAATGTCGAAAATTTTACCACTGACAAAAGACCCCATCTCGAAAGTTACTTGTTATTGCATATCACCTCTGCTTCATATATATAAGAACTTCAAATGCAGGAATATGCATGCATTCATTACTCGTTTGATACAACATAATCTTGTGCATTTCCATATTGGGGGGAAATTTATTGGCCGTTAAATTTAAAATAAAAAATTTAAGTAACTTTATTATTAAATATTGTTACTAATAACATGTAAATTACATTTTATATATAATCATTGACAGAAGATACATTGGATTTTCCTTTTTTTACTTCTCTTTTCATTTTCCTTTTTTCATAAAATAAGAGTCAGTTAAAAGTACCTTAGGCCTCTTGCATGAAACATTGCTGACTGTTGACATCACACATTTTAAGGAACTCCTTGCAGTTATGTTGGAGTCAAAACTTAGGGTACTGTTACTCGATGTTATTTAAACTCTTGAATTCTTTTTTTTTTTTTTTGAAAGCCTTTTATAATCTTGATGGTTACTTGTTATTAACATTTAGCTTCTTTTTTTTTTTTTTTTTTTTTTCAGTAACAAGACTCAGGTACTTGATCATTGTTGGATAATGGTCTTTAATGGTCTCTTTAGCAACAATTTAATTGTTGATCATTTAGACTTTATGTTAGATTTTTTAGATTCTAATTTTGTAAAGGGAGTATAAAATTTATGAAAATGAAAAAAATTACTTTCATTATATAGCTTATAACGTAGTTGATCTTTTAATTAAAAAAAATCGTCAATAAAATTTTATTTAATTGATTACCAATGTCTAATTACTAAAGTATATTACATGTATCTAGAATGCATAATGTATTATTATTGTGTTGTGTCGTGTCACCTCTCCATTAAAGATACAAGAATGGGTTTCACATCTTATTCTATTATTTAACCTTTTTGGTTGGGATAATCACGTATAAATTCCTCCTATTGGAAAGGAGGTGCAAATTTCAATTTCAAGTTTCAAGAGTAAAATTTGGTAAGGGACACTGGGAATTTTAAATTTAATATATTTTTGGTTAGAGAAAATGAATTTTTAAAATTCAAGATAGGTCATATCATTGTTTACATGTCAAAAATAAACCTTCTAATAAATTTTTGTTTTCAAAAAAATGTCACATGAGCATAAATTAATTTTTTCTAATTATATATTGAATTGACTAAAATCATAGATCTAAAGGATTTGGGTGTTCAAGCCATCCATTGAGTGAAACTTGGATATTATGAGATGTTTAAAAATCTTTTTAAGAAATACAACATAATCTTAAATACTTGAAGTCCAATCACAAGGTTTAGCCTAAATGATAGTTGAGTTACTCTCTAATACCATGATCAATGTTCAAGAGATAATATATTTTTTAATTCATTAAAAATTTATTAAATTATAAATTATATAATATAATATTATTTCATTTTCATATATTTTATATTCTTTTCTTAAATTTAAAATCTAAAATTTAGATAATAAAAATTTAATTTTTTAATTATTGAAATATCTTTTAAAAGATTTTAACAAATAATAATTACATTCCAATCAAATATAAGAAATTTTGAGTTGAGATGTGATTCTAAAATTTGGCTTTTTTATTTTTTTTTTAAGTTAATTGATTTTGACTAAGAGTTGAATTTGACATTTTTAGTTTTAAAAATAAGTCTAATAAACTAAAAGTTACTAGTAATATGGAAAAATATTGTACTTGTAAATTAAGTAGATCAAAAACAAATAAAATACACATAGATCTTTGCAAGTTTCTTATATCTTCTAGAAATTAATAGTTAATAATGTGATCACACCTAGTATTTACTAAGGTTTTAAATATTGAACCAATTATTAAACTAAAAAATTCAAAAATTTAAAATTTAATTAGTTTAACTATTTTAATAAAATTGATATTTAATATTAAATATATAAAATAATTAATATTTATATATTAATATATATAAGTTTAAAAAACTAATTAATATGATATATTTATATACATAAATGATTTAAATCAAATTAATTTAATTTAAATAAAATAATTTAAATTAAAATAATAAGTATTAATATAATATAATATATAATTTTATATATTTTTATTGAGATGTAAATATTTCCTTATAGGAGACTTTGAAGCGACAATGAAAACAAAAGCATTGTCAAACTTGACCAATTTGTTTGGCTTTTCATTTGCCCTAACCTTATAGACTAACAAAAGGAGAAAAAATTGCTTTGCCTTTTTTCAACTCTTTCAAGGACCAAAGGTTTGACCACTTCAAGAATTCAATTTTTTTCTCATACTTAACTATAATAATGCCAAAACTAGAATTGTGGTACAATCTTCCAACACCTCAATAAGATATTAAACTAATATGAATATAAAAAAGGAATTGACAAGTACATACAAAAGGCAACTAATCTACTTTTAATACGAATTCAAATTTCCTTCAATTTAACACATTCTTATTAAATTTTTCAATTAATGTAATGCCAATTTTTTGAAAATAATATGCTTAATTGATCATTTCTAGTGCAAACAAAAGCTATAATAAAACAATGAAATTATGTTATGCAATTTGATAAAAACTTATTTTGAAGATAATTTTGTCCCATAAAAGAAATTAACAATTTTTGTCTTCTACATTTATAACACTTTTATAATATCCACAAAAGCATTTTGTTCTTCTTGTTTCATTGAAAACATCACGTAGTTGAACTAAGTACAAAAAATAATACCTTTATATTATCTAACTCTTCGTATCCTCTGATCTTAAATAAATTTCCCAAAGTGGTGCTAATGGTGTGATTGTTCCAATCCATGACAGGTGGAACATTGTGTAAATGAAGGAAAATTTTCCATGACCTCACACCCAGGTGCTTTAAGTAAAATAACTTAAATAAGTTCAAAGTTTGTGTGAAAAGAAAAAGTGACATTTAACATTGGAAAAACCTTGATGCAAAAGAAAGCATCAATTTGAAACATTTTTCTATGACCTTAAGCACTTACATTACATTATATGCATTACCTTAAACAATAAGACACATCTAGTTATGCGTCATGTCCAATGAATAGCTTGTTGCTTATCTTGATATTATCCAATTCCTTCAACTAAACCTTCTAAGGTATATTTAGCCCAATTCAAATTCTTGCACAATGATAGCTCCTTCAACAAGCCCACCAACTTTGACTTGACATAGTAAAAAGTGTTCAAACAAATCATAGTGCTTACCATATAAAGCAAGAAAGTTGCTTTAAATTCATCATTTAGGGGTAGATTTTTCATATAGTATACAAGATTGTAAACTTTGTTCCTTGATTTTGTCAAATTAAATTGCTTCTTAACATCCTTATCCCTTCTTAAGAAGTTTTCAACCTTTACTCAATTTGATGAGATTCCCATCATCCATTTGACTTTGACCAAGGATAAAATCAACTCATTCTCATGCACATTCATAAATGAAGTAGTGCAATCAGAATTTCAAACTAGGAACCTAATCAATTTAAGGTTCATCCTAATTACTTGGAGCCTTAACAGGCCACCCAACCTAAGTGGCCAAACTACCATCATCTTAGAATCATTAAAGGACTTCACATCATTAATGAAGTGCAAAATTGCACGTCATATTTGAAGAATTGTAACAAAAAAATGAACATTTCTATTTTATACCTTGTCCATATCGAATGATATGCACATTTCTTTGACTGAGAGGAATAAATTTCTATTTTAGTCCACGAAAGAGGTATTGAAGAAATGGGTATGCGAAGTTTTATCAAGTATATCCAAATATAAAAGTAAAAACCTTCATGTATATAGACAAAATCATTATATTAAAAAACCCTTAAAGGGAGTAAACCTTACATTTAGTTCACGAAGCTAACTAAATGTGTTTTTTTTTAATTAAATATGTAAATTTGGATAATAATGCAAGTATTTCAATGTGTTGAATCTTTTAGACCCTATTTGTTTTTTCAAAATTCATTACAAACTTGAAACTTGGCAGCCATTTTAACCTATGTTCCTTTGAAGTTGGATATTAAGCATTTAATGAATAAGCATATTTACAATTTTTTAACTTAATCATCACCATACCTTATTATCAAAGGTCTTTTCCATACACTCTCTCTTCTTGTGTGCACTTGATCTAACTTTGCTTTGTCCCAAATCAGCAACTTGCTCACTAAATCCCGCAACATCCTTCAACTGCTCATGTTCACTCATTGTCGAGATACAACACAATGACTAAAAATAGAAAAAATAAATACCATACAATAGATAACATTCTCCCCTTACAAAGACTTGCTCATTAACACACAAAAACTCTAAAATGTATATATGAAATAATAATAGTGTAATGCCATGAGGGCATGGAGTAGTTGTCTCACTATGGCTTGTAAGACCAATAGAATGGAACTCCAAGGATAAGATTTATGGTCAATCTTCTATTCTTTAATGAATTGATTTTAAATTCTACTTAATTGGCAAGTCTTTGCTTAAGAAGAGACAAATATCCTAATCATACTAACATTAAGCAAATCATAATCACTATTACAACTAATAATAAGGGTCAAGGCATGTTCATTTAGTTAATACAACAAGTTGTTTTGTCCAAAGCAGAAAGCATAATAATATACAATGATAAAAATGTTAGTATATCAATAGATAAATACCAATGTACCTAGTCTCAAAGAGGCAAAAACTAAGTCAATCTAATCCAAATTTAGTCACTTGCATCAAGGTTGGCAATGAGTGCAAGTATCAATACATCAATATATACATAATAAAAAATCATCATTTAAAAAATAGTGCATTTGTTGCTTTATCTTATTTTCCTTATTGCTTAATGGAAATTGATGAGGGAGGAATCTGATGAAGGATCCACTTAAGGAAAATGCAAAAGTGGGACACACCAAATTAAAGTTCTAATGACCAAACTCCAAGCCATTGTCGACTGACTTTCACTTCCTAATTTTACAACATATCATGTCAACTACCATTCTTGATTCTGTTTCAGTTGACAGGAGCACTGTCATTACCTAAATTAATGATTTTGTGCGCAATGTGTGTGCATATGCATGAGAAAGATTATCGTACCTATAAGTCGCAAGAGTGTCAATAGAGGATACCCCTTATGGTCTTAGAAGATTGCCCCAACACTAGCCTTATCCTCACAAAATTTAAGTATTTGTGTTTATCTTAATAAACTTATTTAAAGGTGGCTATCAATGATCCAAAGGTGAGGTTATAGAGGTTACCTTTGAGGTTGATAGCTTCCTTTATGACCAATATAATATTTAAGGTGGCACGCTCTTGAAGAGTCAAGCAATGGTAGTAGTCTTCGAGGATAATAAGAAGCAGGCGTTAGTCATGGTATTGAGCAGAAAATGTTAACAACTAGGGTATGAAGCCGATTTGGGATAAAATGTAGGCTTCGACAATGAAGAAGAAGCAGATGTCAATTGTATGGTTAAGCAAAGAATCTTAACAGCTAGGGTATGAAGCCAATTTTTGGATAGATTTTCTCATTTAGGAACAATTTTTATTTAAGTTAAAAAAAAAATTGCTGAACTGGTAGTCCTTCGCTTTTGATCTTTTTAATAGGTAACAGGTTGCTTGACAAAGAGAGTTTATGATACTTATGTAATACATAAGTACAATTAGCATGCATGCACCAGTTTGTTGATGAAATAGAGGTTAAGGTAGACTCCAATCTGGCAAAAATGGGACTGTGATTGCTGCAGGCCAAATGAATAGAAAAGAAAGCATTAAATGGTGTGCTAGTCAATGTTAACTTCTAAAGCTTTGAATAAATTTGATTAAAGTTTGGTGAACATTAGAGATTTTAAATATCAAAAATAAATGGAAACTTTTGTAGCTAAAAGAATTGGCATATGCAAATTTCCCAAAACCTGAGTACGTATCAGTTCATCGAGCATTCAATGCACAGTGGTATGCACCATAGTAGGATTATGAAAGCAAAAAGGTAACACAATCTAAGAAAATAGAGAGGTATCAGGAAGAAAAGGTCTCACAGAAGACCGTCCAACAAGTATCATGATGTTACGGACCACCTTATCCAAATGTAGCAAATCTAAGAAGAAATTTTGATAATCCTCTTGGGAACAAAAATGGTGATTTCCAGCTTATATTCACTTAATTTTTTTTTTTCTCTCTTCTGTTTTTTTTTTTTTTTTTCCCAAAAAAGGTGATCAGTGTACGAGATTTCTACACTGTAAAAAAGTTAAATGCGTGTAGTCTTACCTATATTTACTCAAAAAGATTGTTTTTATAACTTAAATTTGTGGTTTTCAAATCACAATGAAATAGTCTCGCTATTACACCAAGGCTCACTCTGGTATTTACTTAGTTCTAAATCTTTTAATTAAGCATTTTTGACAAATCCAAGGCAAAAGAGAAATAGCCTTCTGATAGATGTCCTTTATGCATGCCCTTGCTAAATATGCTCCCAAAAAAAAATATTTCATAGCAACTTGCGAGCAATGACATTAGCAGAAGTCTTTGCAATTTAAAAATGTATTCCGTGGAATCAAAATGGGATCAACTCCTGCTAAACGAAAATGGTGTAGTGAGATGATACCTTACCCATTTAAAATCCAACCTATTATCTGTCTCAAGCAAGAGACAATTGGGATTTATTTATTCCCCAATTTTATTTTTTTTTTCACTACATTGTTGCCATAAACTTTCCATTATGGTAATGAAATTTTCTTAATCATGAATCCTCACAATACTGAACTTTAAATAGCAACAAATTTTATGGTGAATGTTGCATTTGTATTATACTCCCTAATTCTACATTCTATTATATTGTGATCCACACGAAAGGAAGAAAGGAAAAACAAAAGGATGGAGTCCTCCGTCAAATCTGGATCTTATTGAACAGTTGCCCAATTACGTGGAAATCTACCTAAGAATACTAACAGCTTTTCATAGATGTCCTACAAAAGGACTTGTCTTTCAACTGAGTGAAATTTTGTTCAATGCTGGTATACCAGGACACATCAAGTTGCTATTCCACTCAACAACACAGTTCAGCTATTGAATTAGAGTGGAGAAGCTGCAAGCTACCTTCGTTATATAGCTGACTTGCAAAGTAAAATTAAGACAAAAAAAAGGAACTATGCATATACAAGATAAAATTGTATATGCTCTACATCAACTAAGATTTCTAACTAAGGGTGAGAACATGTTGAGAAAGTGATAGGATTGTGTTAGTCTTTTAGATAGTTTGTGCTTTATTGGGTCTTAGGATTTAGATGTCACTTAAATCCTTATTGCTTTTGCAATATTTGCTCTTCCTTTTCCCATCTCAACCCAAGTGTGGGCTGATATATGCATGGATTTTACAGAAGATCTTCCCTTTTCTAAGGGAAAACCCACTCTATTGGCGGTGGTAGATCGCCTCTTGAAGCATGCCTACTTCCTCCTTGTGACGCATCCATAAATAGCTCTGAGAATTGCCCAAGTTTTCTTTAATAATGTGTTCAAACTTCATGGGATGCCTCAAACAATTGTATGTGATTGAGATCTTGTTTTAACAAGTTCATTTTGGAAGGGGCTCTTCAAACTACAAGGCACTCACTTTAACTTCAGTTCCTCATATCACTCACAAACGAATGGTCAAACTGAAGTTGTTAATCACACAATTAAAATGCATTTGTATTGTTTTACTAGCTCAAATCCAAAGGACTGGGTCAAATGGGTGGCCTAGGCTAAATATTGCTCTATACAAGCTGCCACACCTTCACCAAAACCATCCCATTTGAGTTAATCTATAGAAGACCTTCCCCAAATCTGCTATCTTACGTCTTAGGAACTACCAAAGTGCAAGCAGTCAAAGACGCTTTGATGCAGCAGGATGTCATCCTCAAGGAGCTTCGAGGCCAACTCCAAGCAGCCCAAAATCAAATGAAATAGATTTATGACAAAAACTATTTGGAAAGGCAATTTGAATAGAGCAATTGGGTGTATTTGAAGCTTCAACCTTATTATCAAGTATCTTCTCTCACGAAGTAAGTCCCAAAAGTTGGCAGCCCATTTTTACGGCTCATTCAAGGTGGTAGTGTATTAGAAATATGGCCTACAGGCTGGAGTTACCCAACTCTAGCCGGATCCATCCGGTGTTTCACATCTCCTTACTAAAAAAGAAGTTTAGGGACAACATTCAAGTCAGGCCAAAGCTACCCAAGATTGATGAGATTTCTCACGAGAGTGCACACTATCTGGAGACCATCTTAGGCCGTCAGGGCAGGGGGGCTATGCAAGAACTGTCAGTCAAGTGGAAGGGAGTTGACATATCGGATGCTTCTTGGGTTACTTTCTGCCAAAAGTTTCCTCATTTCCAGATCCTTGGGGACAAGGATCCTCTTAAGGGAGGAGGAATGATACAAAACTTATCCAACTAAAGGTGAGAACATGTTGTGATAGTGCTAAGATTGTGTTGACTTTGTCCAAGTCTATCCAATTAAGGGTGAGAACATGTTGTGATAGTGCTAAGATTGTGTTGACTTTGTCCAAGTCTATCCAATTAAGGGTGAGAACATGTCGTGTTAGCCTTTTAGTTGGTTTGTACTTTGTTGGGTCTGGGGATTTAGTTGTCACTTCCCGTTTATTCCACCAGTTCTGCACGTCGTGGATGTGCCAGTTCTATTGCTTTTGGTTGTGTATAGACAGATAAGAATAAGGAGGACATTATCTTTTAGTACAACCCTTTCCCAGACCTCATAATGTAGCAGCCTCATAAACTATGACATCTTTAGAGAGGATATGCACTGTTTTGGCCAAAAGGAATTGCTATTTAAATGTGTTGCATGCTTGAATGTTTGTGTGAAGTATAGGTTAGCTAAGAAAGACAAAGTAGATGAATATTTAAGAAATCAAAGGTAACCTTCAAACAACTATTTAAGAAGTAAAATGTAAGAACAAAGATGAACAAAATGCCTTGGATTGTAGGTTTTCTAGGAAGCATGCTGGATGGAAAATTAGTTTTCAAATGTCTCGACTCTTATGACTTTTCTGTAAGGTGTGCTCTGGCATACAGAAATAATCGCCTCCCTGCTTTGATAGCATTTCTCTTGCACCTGTGGAAATTGGTTTTCATATGTCAAGATTGCAATATACAGTTAATTTTTGTAGCTTGGTTTTCACCTATCTTCACATTTGGAAATTAGGAATTCTATGTAAGATTTGTTATGGCATATAGTAGGGGTGGCTTCTGCTAGCTTGCTTTCCCATTTTCTATAATAACAAAATTCATTTATTTCTCAAAGAATTTAGCAAACAACTCATAAAATTTTGTTGTCATATCTGGATCATTTTCCTTTTGTTTGTCGTGGATCGACAAATGATATAATTTGTAGTTGACTATGTACTTACTGATTTAGCATCTGATGCAAACAAGTCATGAGCATTGGTGCAACTTTTTTAGCATGAGAAGAAACACCTTGTATCCTATTGTATTATGTTGAAAATGTAAGGCACCTTGTTACTGGACTAATTTAAAAGAAACTTTTGGGGGTTAGATCTCTTGTTTATTCTTGGAGCTTATTTGCCAATGAGCCAGATGTGTCTCCTTTTCTTTTTTGATAACTGCTATTTGTTCCTCAATGGCATGATTCCTTTCCATTTCTCGCTATTATTGCTTTGCTTTTATTTTATGATTAGACTTCGTGTTAAACACATTCAATTTGTTTAGGGCCGTTGCACTTGCACCTTTTGTAGACAGGGGGTTGTCATGGTTCAGTAAGAAATTCAAATTTGATAGTCAAGGGAAGATATGCAATGTGTGCAAAAATTTTTGGCATTGATATCTAGTCAATAAGCTGTATCTAATTAATTTGCTCTCTCCAGGCTTTCATGGCAATTATTGGGTCTTGTTTTGGATTGGCAATCATTCTATTTTTTGCCGTGACATTGTTGAGCATGTAAGTTTGTTTCTAGAGTTACTTGTGTTGGTTGGAATTGTATCCTCTTGCTGAGGGTGGAAAGATGGGCACTTTGTTGTTATCCTTGAAGTCAGATCAGATTTTTTTTATTAAGTTTTTGACCCAGTTCTAACAAGGAAAAATGTGGTCCCAACGTCCCTTAACATGCATTTTTGCATCCAATATTATTCAGAGAGCTAAAAGGTGCTTTGCAATAATGATACATGCTTCATCACTCAAACCATAGTAGACGTATGACCAATTTACAAGGTTCTTTTATGTCGTTGGTGACTACAAGCTATCATATAAATGCTACCATGAAGCTTGAACTAACCAATCTTCTGAAGCTTTAAAGCTTCTTGCCATGCATTGAATATTTATTTTAGGTCAATTATGTGATATTCCTAAACAAGTAGCTGATAATGGAATTTTGGTGAAAGACCAATTACTTAGAGTATAATGCCAACTGAGGTAGATGGGATTATAGATATAAGCTGGGTCTCAGTAGCTATCTTGGTTGGTTAAATTCAACTTGGATATCATAATGGGAATTACTTTCTTGGATTTCTTCTTCTTGGTGAAGTAATTTTGTTTTCATTGGTCTGGTGTTAGAATTGATTCTCTAACAGTTTGGTGCCAATTATATGATAGATTTCAATTAATTTCAAACTTTAATGTGCAACAAAAAAAAGATGTGTAATAAGAAAAAGAGTTTAATTAATTTGGTAATGAAGTTGAGGCTCATTTGGTATGAGGATTTCTTCTAATTCAAGGACTCGAAATCTTTTGAATTGGGGTTAGATTTTTTTCTTGCTTGGTATTGGATTCACGTGCTGGGCTGAATCAATGTTTGAACTCAATTTCAAAGGTCTAAGGTTCAAATGGGCTAAAAAGGGTTGAAATCAGAATTTAATAAAAAATGGATACATTTTTCAGCATATAATTACAAGTTTGAACAATTTATAAGATTATTTAATTAAATTTGGAAAAATTTTAAGTATTAAATTAAGGTTCAAATAAAGTTTAGAGATCCAAACAAAGTTATTTGAAAGCTTTAATCAATCCATCCACATTCTCATATTGCTTACCTAGCTTCAGGTCCGTCAAGTTTTCGGGGTCATTGAGGCTGGGGCCCACAGGGCAGCCCATCAGGATCAAGACCACACCATTACTCAAGAACCCCAGGAGATCGTCTCTCTACTAAGTGAACTTGGCTGCGATTAGAGTTGGCAGAAAGATTGTACATATTCCTCCTAGTGCCCTGGCTTTCAATCCCACAACTGGCGGAGGGACCATCTTTGATTCTGGTAATTAATGCCTTTCAACATCAATTTTTTTTTCATCTTCCTTTTTGCTTTTGTTGAACATTGTGGCTCCCCTTTATGGTGATCCAATTAGGAATAATTAAAAGTGCATGTGGAATGGGGCCTTCACCCCCTTCAAACGTGGACAAAGAGGACGATAAACAATTGTGACAGCAACAATAGGTCATAATATTGGTCAAAATATTCATGCTAATTCTTCCAGTGGGTCAAGACCCAATGGTCACTGTGATTCCATGCTTCACGCCTAAATAACCAAATGCTCCATGTCTTCCATAATTGCTGCAAAATGTAGGTCCAACCTAAAATAAGCGACATCAATTTTTATATCTTACTCTTTTATTTATTGCAGTCCACTCAAAGTATAGCAATTTAAATTGTACGTTGGATAACATTATGTTAGTGTTAGACAACTTATGGTAAAAAATTTCTCCAAATCCTGTGTCTACAGGTACCATCTTCACCCGGTTAGTGATGCCAGCCTACATAGCAATGAGAGATGAGTTTCGAAGACGAGTAGGCAATGCGATGGTGACATCCCTCAGTGGATTCGATACATGCTACTCAGTGCCAATCGTTGCACCCACCATAACATTCATGTTCACCGCCATGAATATGACATTGCCACCAGACAACGTTCTAATCCACAGCACCGCAGGTATGCCACATGCTTGGCCATGGCTGCATCACCGCCTGGCCTCAACTCGGTGCTGAATGTAATAGCCAACATGCAACAACAAAACCATAGGATCCTTATTGATGTGCCCAATTCAAGGCTTGGAGTGGCCCGTGAGCAATGCACCTGATTTTTGTTGTTTTTCTATCAAGTAATTGTGTTGCATACCAATGCCCTTTTTCATTTGAGATTTGATACAAGACTATATAAAAATAAGGGTGCCTATGCTTAAAAGAAAGACCAAAAATATATGTAAACTAATAGTGTTGGTTTGTGCTTTAAGACATGTTGCATCAATTAACTTTACCAATAATGCTTAAATTCCGCTTTTAACTACTTTGAGATTCTCCATGATGTGTCTATATCAAATTTGCTAAAGATCTATTTTCCACATAACTTTATCTTGAATAGTTATCTTGATAATAATGAATATTTATTCTGCATTTGGGTAACTTCTAAGCCTTCAAGCACTTGAATAATTTTGATTAGCTCTTAGGCTATATGCGTGATGGATTAGAAGGCATGGGATGAGCTGTAATCCCATATTCTTGTACTTAAAATAGAAAACAAATAATATTAACAATGTTAACTTGTTAAGAATTTCATGTGAGATAACAATATACAAATTGTAAGGAGAGCTTTACCCGTGACATTTCTTATTATTTGATTAAAATACATATATAATTTTTGTATATTATAACACTATTAATGTAACAATGTTATTAATGTAAATTTTTTTTACTCATTTAATTTAATTATTATAATAATAAAAATTATTTAAAATAAATTATTTAAAAAAAATATTATTTTTATCATTATTTTAAAATTATTTAAATATAAATAATTATATAAGATTAATTTCATATTTTCACGTTTAAGTGAAAGACTTATATCTTACAATTTTTTATTTGAATTTATTTATGTATAATACAAACTTGATATATAATTATAATACTTTTAAATATTACTAATATTTTATAAGATTAAAACTAGTTGAACCAATCTTGATGGAATATTTGGCAATTACCACAAGATTTTTCTTAATAACCTAAACTTTTAGAACATGGACCAAGCTAAGTATACAAATAAACCTATGGGCACCAGAAGATGTCAACTATTGGTTATAATTAGTTTGTATTTTTTTATTTTTATTTTATTTAAAAAAATTTATTAAATTATGAATTATATTTAATAAAAATAATTCTTTTTATTCTTATAAATCTAATATTGTTTCTTTAATTAAAAATTTAAATTTTTAGCCACATCCCTGAGAGAATTTTGATTTAAAAAATTATGATAACTTAATGGAACAAAAGTATAAAAAATCCTAGACTTGTCATTAATTTTATGTTATATTTTAAATTCATGCATTAAAATTGGATTTAATTCAATTATTTGATGCAAACTCAACTAAAAAAATATTCATGTTAGTATTGCTATTTTATTATATTAGTTAATATTTTGAGTTACATATAACATTTAACTAAAAGTAATGTAGTGAATTTAATAAAAAGGTTAAGATAAAAAAGTATTTTTCAATTTAAAAAAAATTGATGAAAAATAATTTTTAATTTAATCTTTTTTAATGTTATAGACATACCAAAAAATGATCATTTCTGATTTTTTTTGGGTATTACTTTAAATTCAATTTTTCTCTCACTATTCAAAGAAATATATTATATTATCAAACGTATTTTTTTTTATTATTTTATGATTTTAAAATACAAGTAAGTAGAAAAATTAATTAAATAAACATCTATAATAATAGAATTGTAGAATATGTAGGTCTTTTAAAACCAATCAAAAACCTCATAAATTTGAGAAATTAAAAAACTCAATCAAATTAAGCAATGGAGTTAGAACAATTAACTAGTAACCACTATGACCATGTACATATATAACTCACTATTGAAGCACCCATCTTTTAACGGCAAGTAATATTAGAGTTCAAACTGGCGAGAAATAGATGGTTTTTGCTTGGGAAACAAAGAAAACCCAAAGTTATGGCGCAATTTTTGGTACAATGTGAGAAGCATATCGTGGGGTTCGTCTGAATCGAGCTCTAGAAGATGGATGACATGATCTGAGGTGAATAACCTGTTTAGGTATGTGCTAGTTTCAAAATTATGATGTGACTCTCTAATGATATGAATTCTTCATGTTATGACTTTCAAGTTATTGAGAATTAATAAAATGAAGTTTTGACGTTTCCTTTATTTGGCTACAGGCGCAAAGTGATTTTAGGTCTACCTAATATTCCTTGGTTGATGAAGAAAAATGGAAGCTTAGTTCTAGAAGGAATGTTTAAGGTGTTTGACATAAGTTATTTGTCGTGTTAAAAATTGTTTAACAACAATGATATATACCACTCAATATTATTAAACTCATACTTAGTAAAAAAAGATGTCATTTTAATTGGATGCACATGAAACAAAATGGTGTTCTGCCATGGACAAACAATACATTCAATTAAACTTACTCCTTTGGGAAGATACTCAATCCCATGTGAAATGTCAAGAGCAATGAAGAGCCTTTCTTCCCAACTTCAAGTGGGTTCTATTTGTTCTGTTCCATGTAAAACAGGGTCCTCGTGGTTAAGAAATTGTTTCCAATTTAAATTAGAGGAAGATTCACTGGCCCTTGAAAACTAGTCATAAGTTTATGAACACACATTACATTCAGAAAAGGTAATAAAAGGACAACTAATTAATGGTTTTCCTATAAGTAACCAATTTGGCATTCCAACTGAAAATTAGGAATGTAAACTGTGTATGGAGAGTGACATACATATTTCAGTGCCAGTTTATTCAGTCACAATGATTAAGCAGGTCCCTTATTGTCCAGAAATGAAACAGAGAAAATAATAAAAACAATAGTCAGATTGATGGTTAAAGTGAATTCTCTTTAAAAGTGGGAGAACATTGTGATTGCAATGTTCAAGGCAGGTTTCATCAAGGAATGTTTCTTTGAATTAAGTTGAATGCCCACAAACATAGGAAATCTCGCCAGGAATAACAATTCAAATAAATGGGGTTTCTTAACTAGCCATATAGAAGGCCTGCCAAGCTTCCATTTCACATGAACTCATAGATCAACATGCATTGCCCTTTATCTATACAATTAACTGGATTCCTGTGATGCAGCCTTTCTAGCAGAGATACCTGCTAAAAGACCATGCAAAAATGGCAAGACCAGGAGCATTAGTGTCTGTAAAAGCTAATTGTTGGCCTTGTTAAAGGTTATTTACATATGGGCTTCCCCCTTTTTTTTTTTTCCACAAATTTGCATTTGCATTGATTTTTATAGAGAATAATTGCTTCCTAGAGTTACAAAATTTGTCTTTGAACCTCATAAATTCAGCAGGCTTTACAATGAACAGAAGGAAGTTTTGCATGTAGAAACAGCAATGATGCCATCATGACGTATGGTCTAGATGCTGTCAGCAATTTCTGTTTTGGGTGCTAAGCCTTGAGTCATTGATATAGAAGTGCATTAGTAGACCCAAATTTGTTAGCATGAAATAAAAAGAAAGTTACAAGAAATTGAGTTTTTGCCAATAAAGGGCCATTAATTTTCCATTGAATTAATTACTAGCACATCAATAAAGCATATCAAAATATTCAATCTTGCAATTATAAGTGATAAAAACTAAGAAGATATAGTCATCCCATACATACCAATTTTAAAAATATGCAAAGAACTTAAATTTTGTGATTACAAAATTTAAGTGTTAGATAACACTAGACACTATTCATTTTTTTCCACATTTTTTTGCAATTAAAAAATGTTTTGAAAGTTTTCTTTGTAACATCTTCTTCTTTCTTTGACTTTGACTTTCCCTATAGGTTGTCTAATATTAATGTTTGACATTCTTTCACTTTCAATAAACACAAGTACCAATGCATCAAGTCTTTATTTATTGGAATAAAAATATGGTCATAATAATAACACATGTCATGAAATTGGATGCAAAATCAAAGGAAACTAAGAAAGTAGTGAAACAGGATGAGCAAAAAGTTACTTGCTCAATCGTTAATATGCTTCCATGCATGAAATTTTTCCTCATTTAAAATCTTTTATGTAAACGTGCACCCTTCAAGTATTTCTTGTGACTAGCACCAGTTGCTACACAAAAGATATGCATTTATTGAAACATTGTAAAAGTAATGTATAAAATTTCCATAAATATAGTTGAATTAATAATTGAATTAGTTAATCTTAACATAGATATGACACATACTATGAAATGGGTGACCAAGTAAGAATTCTTTTGTTCATTACTCCATGCAATCTCATCTATAATGAGAGCATTGACAACAACATCCAGGATCTAAAAAAAAATGTTATTTAAACAAAAATGTCATATATCAATCTTTTAAAATTGCAAGTTTACTTGCAATTTAAAACAAATATGTGTATACCATAGATTTGATTATTTTCCTTGGCCACCTAGAAACAAAATCACTCCTTGTGGCACATTGCTTTCCAAAGTCACATATGATCTCACTATGAGAAGTACACATGCATATTTGTCATTTTAAAAGGCAAAGCAAAAACAAAGCATTCTGTCCTATCAAGGAAATCAAAAAGTTTGTATACATACTCATTTGTATCTAAATTGGCGTCAAAATAAAAATATCGACAATTCTCCTTCACAATATTAACCAATTGCAACTCCAATTTAATGTTAGTTATGCTTTCACTAGTCTCCTATATATGTTAAAACAAATTATACAACAAAATGAAAAGAAAAAAAAAAGGAACAAGTACATTGAAATCTAACTACAAAGAATGAATTTCAAATCAACATAATGAAAAACTATCACTAAGATTGTAAATACAAATTATAAGTGTACATTTTTGATAAATGCATTTCCAAATAATATGAAAAAAAAAAACAACACAAGAAAAATGTCTAAAATACCAACTTTGACTCCTTCCTTTGATCTTAGTTTCCCATAAATACAACAAGATTCCTTATAGGAGACTTTGAAGCAACAATGAAAACAAAAGCACTATTAAACCTGAGCAGTTTGTTTGGCATTTCATTTGCCCCAACCCTCTAAACCAACAAAAGGAGAAGAGATTGCTTTTACCATTTTCAACTTTTTTAAGGACCAAAGGTTTGATCACTTCAAGAATTCAATTTTTTTCTTATACTTAATCATAATAACGCTAGAACTAGAATTATAAGGTACAGTCCTCCAACACTTCAATAAGATATTAAATTAATATGAATATTCAATTGTGCGTGAGATACAAGGAATTGTTCATGGTCATTTTTGTGCATTTATCTTTCATTTCTTATGTACTTGTGGTTGTAATGGGCTATATTTTCCCTTTTTGCAATGACTTAGCATCATTGCCCTTATCCTCTTAACTGTCCTTTTCACTTGGCATATCAAGAATATTATCTTATGTGACAACATTGTTCTCACCTTTGTCATTTCTATTAACTCCCACAAAAGGAGCATTTACATAAAATATTCAGCTCCACTAATAAAGCTATGTGAACACTCGAGGAAGCATCCTTTGATAGTTTGACTACTCCATTTTTTTGTTCAAATCCCTTTCTTCTAAATTAAATTTGTCCACAACTATAAGACTATGAAATATGTTCTATTTACCACCTCCTTCATCAACCTTTTTTTTTTTTTTTGGAATTCGCAAATGCCTTGACTACATTTCTAGAAACATCAACCAATATTACTCCATTTCTTTCCATCTTTAACTTGACCTTTAACTTATCTTTGAATGTAGTCATCTAAGACATTAATACATTCTTGAATGTGGTCAACTCAAGTTTTAATTTAACCTTCAATGTTGTGAACTCCTTGACTAAAAAAATCTGTTTTCACATTAAATTTTTTAGTCTAATATCTTTTGCTTGCAAAGACAACATGTACAACATCATATATAATAGTAAATTATAATGATTCTTTTAGTTATTAATGTAAATGACTTCTCTTGTGACAACAGATACACAATGATGACATATCCTTGACCCTATAAAGAATTACATCATATTTTCCAAATATACATAGTGATCATTAGGGAATTTCCAAATATCCTATTTTCATATTCATCTTATTTTAATATGAAGTATATTATAATTTATATATTTTACTTGATTTCATATTTTTTTGTTAATAAAGAAAATATTTTAGTATAAATAAAATAATTTAAATTTTTAAAAAATAAGTATCAATATAATATAATATATAATTTTTTATATTTTTGTTGGAATGTAAATAAATAATCATACAAATATTTTTTTCTAATTTTTATGATTAATAATTTAAAAAAAAAGTTATAAATTTGTATGACATTTATTTTTAAATAAAAAAATATAAAAAAAATTCATATCATTACTCTTGATCTAATAGTAAGGATTATGATTTATATCTTCTATGACTTGGGTTTAACACTTATTATTTCTCTAAATTTTTACAAATTTTTGTGATTCATCCATTCTTAATATGGGTAGTATTTGTTTGTATATATTTGTCCAAATATTACTTAAATTGTAGTCTGGTTTTGTCTTCTCTTTTAATTAATTAAATTATTTATTTTAATTGGATGAGTTAATAATGATTTGTCATCCAAATTTCTCTACTTTTTGAAGTAGATGCAAAATTTATTCATATCCAAAGATATCATTAAAAAAAAAAAAAATCTTCAAACAAAAGCAAATAAAGGAGGAAATTTGAAGATAGGCTTAAGATTTTTTTTTTTTTTTTAAAAAAAAGAGGAATAACTTACCCCATATAAATATATTAGAGTTTGGACTAAAGATACCCCAAAATGAGGAATAACCAACCTGCATGCAGGATAGAGCTAAATGTGTCAACACTACAGATGACGTGGCAAAGGAGATTTCTTAAGGTTGGTATGAAGTCAGACTCTAAATCGCTCTTATTTTATTTATTATCTTCACTACTTTTTATTTTTCCTAACTTGTAAAAATGTATAAAATTCATTTTTATGATTAACATAAAAAAAAATAATCATCAAAAATTACATGTCCCTTTAACTGAATTGGAGGTATTTCGTTCAATTTTTTAGTAACAAGACATGGGTACAACATAATTGATCTTTTAATTCAAAACAAAAATCATCAACAAAATTTTATTTAATTGATTACCAATGTCTAATTAATAAAGTGTGTCACATGTATTTAGAACGCATGATGTATTATTATTGTTGTGTGTCGTGTCACCTCTTCATTAAAGATACAATGATGGGGAAGGAGGACGGACATGTCATGTGGGTCTGACTTCCTACAAAATTAGTCTTTGTATTTTTGATATTTTTTGAAAATTTTATAATATTTATAATAATAAGGAAGAATGTGCGAGAGATATAATCAAATTTACATCTAGTTATGAAAAATATTGGTTATACATTATATAATAATTATTTACATATTCTACTTTATTGTTATATATGTCTTATATTTTTTAAAAAATAAATTAAAAAAAAAAATTGTGCCTTCATTCTCCATTGGAAAGGACGTGCAAATTTCAATTTCAAGTTTCAAGAGTAAAATTTGATAAGGGACACTGGGAATTTTCAGACCACCTTCCAATTTGAGGTAAGAAGCAGTAAAGCAAAGGGAAATAAAAGAAAGAAAATTGAATTAAAGATTGCATTTATGAACATAGGAGAAAAAGAAAGTAAAGAAAAAAACTTGACTATGCAGTAATGTAGTAGAAGGTATACAAGGAATGTGAAATTTATATGATAATACTTTTTTTTTAATTTTTATTTTAAATTTAATAAAATTTTTACTAAATTATGCTACATTAGTATATCCTTACTATATTACTTTTATTACTTATCACCAAATTTTTGGCTAAAGGAATGGTAATATGTTTTTGTGTTCAGATTCCAAAGAAAGTCGTCAAATTGCTTAAAAATTGTAGAAAGATTCAAGCTACTCAAGATAGTGCAGAAATACAAAAAGAACTTCTACTACTACACTAAAGTTTATATCGATAAATTTCTATGGCTTGGTATATTTATTATATATTTACCTCGTGTTTCTTTATATATATTATATATATTATAATATATAATATGTATATTTTGTAAGTTATTATATTTTATTTATTAATATTTTTATATTATATATATATATAAATTTTTTATATATTTAATATTAAATATTAATTTTATTAATTTAATTATGATTAAATTAATTAAATATTAAAATTTTCAAAATTTTAATTTAATAACTAAATCAGTTTTTAAAACTCTAATAGAAACTGATCACTTCCAAAAATCCATGCTCTCAAACCATTTCCTCACTTAGGCGACGCAGCACACTGCCCCCTGCTGCATCTCTCATGGATTTAAGGATTGCATTGAGTGGAATTGAAAACTTACATAAAACTAAGAATAATAATAGTAAAAAAGAAAAGTCATATTGCGTGTACACAACACAAAAGTAGTAAATTTTGATAGATATAAAAATAACTTTCGGCCATTGTCTTTAGGGAAAGTAAGCAAATGATGTCCTCCTAGTCAGTCAAAAAAAAAAAAAAAACAGAGTAAGTAAATGGTATCATTTTAAAGAAGAAGCATAATGAGGAAAAACTAAAGCCATCGTCAAAGTTGATTCTTAAATCTACTTTCATAAAGGTGCAAACCGAGAAGCATAGGTCATAGCCAGTTGGTCAACTGTTACTTTTGTGGGTGCAAAACTCTTGATTATCTTAGAACTTGGAAGATGATTACTTCAAATTGTGTATCCAATATCACTCTCCGTAAGACAAAATTTGCCTTCACTAATATGCAATAGAGGTTTATGTGAATTTCCTTATAAGATAAAATGAAATATACTTAATTACAGGTTGCACTTACTGAAAACAAGCTCTCGATAAGTTATTATATTTTAAGAATTACTCTTTAGAATGTCAATAAAATTTTTACAGTAATAATATAGATAAACAAATCCTTGATTTGAAGATGGAGAAACCAAGAGAAGAAGGAAGAATTTTGATGCTTTGAACAAATGATGAGCCTGTAGTATTTATAGACGTGGCGGTGACCCTTTGTCAATAGTCACATTTAGTTTGGTAGTTAACAACTTAACCATTCAATTGAAGGGTCACAGGTTCAAATGCTATGGATGCAACTTTTTTTTATTTTCTATTATTTATTGTGAAATGACAACTAACATACAATGTCCATTTAGTCTAGTCACAACCTTTGCATGTATCTCAAAGGTCTCAGTTCAAATCCCAGTAGACACCATTTTCAGTTATTTATTAAAAGATACGTTTATTAACCAACAGACACAATAAATAATTATTTGAGGGTTTAGACCAATGGTTGTATCCTTTGCCCACCATATACACCTCTTAAATTCAAATCCCAAGAACCACAACTTTTGCTTTCTTTTTATTTTAAAAATTCCAACAATCCCCCACTATTTTCAAAATATTGAAACATATAAAGGATCTTCAGAAATTATATAATCATATACATAAATAAAGGAGTTTTAAAAATTGAACCTTTACATAGTGGAAAGTGCAATATAACAGATCTAAATAATATGGTAAACAAACAATTCACACATATGACGATACAACATTATACTTCTCTTTTTAATAATTGATACATTAAAGGTCATTGTATTCATATCCTTTTCATGAATGCTTTAAAGCCAAGCCCTTTAGCTTAATGGAACGGTCTAAACATTCCTCATTCATATAGACAAATTGGGGCCCCTATTGTAAGATACCCTTTTAAGTCTATTAAAAGTGTTAAACACTCATCCTTCCAATTTACTATGGGAAATAAGCACTATATAACCTTGGAATGGAAATAAAATCAATTATAGTGTTTCAATCACATTAATGATGTACTTTGACTCATTGAACTCAAGACTTGACGTTGTATCAAGTTTTAAGTTGACTTTCCATCATGGGTGATTTGTATTTATGGGCTTAAGACCCATCCCTCTTGATGTCTTATTCACCATGTCTTTTATTAATTCTTTTGTTAAAGGATCAGTCATGTTTTGACTTGATCTTACAAAATTAATTGTGATCACTCAATTTGTGATCAAGTCTCTCACATAATTATGTCTAAGTCCAATGTATTTGGACTTACCATTATATACTTAACTATATGATCTTTCCAACATTGCAGCACTATCACAATATATATAAATGGGTGCTAGTGACTTTTGCCACAAAGGAATCTTATAAAGCAAATTCTTTAACCATTCTACTTCTTTACTTGCCAAAACTATGTTATAAATTCTATAGCCATAGTGGAATCTACTATGCAAGTTTATTTCTTAGAACTCCAAGAAATTGCACCCCCACTAAGTATAAAGATCCATCCACTTGTCAGTGATCCAACATGCATTTGAGTATCCTTCTATAACAGAAAGATGACTAGCGTAACTTATATCATAATTCTTTGTTTTTGTTAGGTATTTTAGGATTCTTTTTACTCTATGTCAATGCATGTCACATGGATTACTTGTGTACGTACTCATTTTGCCCATTGCATAAGCTATGTCTAACCTTGTACATGTCATTACATACATTGGACATCTTATCACCTTGGTATATTCCAGTTGTGATACTTGACTTCCAACACTCTTGGTGAAATTCATGTTAGGATCAAATGGGGTAGAGGCTGACATATAATTTATGTGATTAAATTTATTGAGAACCTTTTCAATATAATGTGATTGATAAAGCGTTACACTCTTTTGGTCTTGCAAGATTTTGATTCCATGGATGATATTTGCCTCACCCATGTCCTTCATATTGAAATTGCTAGACAAAAACTTTTTGGTAACTTTAGCTTCCTATAAGTGAGTTCCAAAGATTAACATGTCATTTATGTACAAATAGATAATCACACTTTTTCCTTCTTTAAACTTATTATAAATATATTTATTTGATTCATTAATCTTGAATCCATTAACAAGTATCACTTGATCAAATTTTTGATGTCATTACTTAGGTGCTTGTTTTAGTCTATACAAGGACTTAACCAATTTACAGACCTTTTCCTCTTGACCAAGTACAACAAATCCCTTAGGTTGCTCCATATATACTTCTTCTTCTAATTCACCATTTAAGAATGTTATTTTCACATCCATTTGATGAATTACTAAATCATGAATCGAAACAAGTGCAATGAGTAACCTGATTGTGGCAATTCTAGCCACTGGTGAATATATGTCAAAATAATCGATACCTTGTTTTTGTGTAAAGCCTTTTGCAACCAGCCTAGCCTTAAACTTGTCTATAGTTCCATTGACCTTCATTTTCTTTGTGAAAATCCATTTACATCTAATTAGCTTTGAACCAAGTGGGAGGTCTACTAACTTCCAAGTGTTATTACTCATAATAGAATCCATTTCATCATCTATTGCTTGCTTCTAAAACATGGCATTTTGTGATTTCATCACTTCATCAAATGTTTTATGATCATCTTTAATATTAAAGCAATATGAAATTTGATTACTCATTGATTCCCTTGTTCCTTCTACTAGGAATATGAAGTAATTAGAACCAAAAGTTTTTGCTTTCTTTGCTCTTTTGCTCCTACAAAGTTCAATGGCTTCATCATTTTCATTTCCTTTTTTCAACCCATCATTTTCCTTATTAGGAACTTGTTTTTGTTCTAAAATTTTAGGAATAAAGATGAACCTATGTTCGTCAAAAATATCATCCCTCGATTCAATGAGTGTTTTCACAGGTATAGACTTATTAGGCTCTATGACCATGAATTGATATGTCTTACTATTATGGGCATATCCTAAGAAGATACATTAAATTCCTCTTTCACCCAACTTTTTCTTTTTGAGTTCAATAACTTTAACAATTGCTCTACAACCCCCAAACTCTTAGGTAATTAAGGTTGGGCTTTCTTCTATTCCATAATACATATGGGGTTATTTTGTTCCTTTTTGTTGGAACCTTATTCAAAATATGGCATGCTGTAAGCAATGTTTCTCCCCAAAATCCATGGCTTTAACCAGAAGTTGACAACATGGCATTAACCATTTCCATCAATGTTTGATTTTTACATTCAACAATACCATTTTGTTGAGGTGTGTAAGGAGCAGTTTTTGATAAATACTTCTCAAAGACTTAAAGAATGTAGTGTCATAATATTCTCATCCTCTATTTAATTATAAGCATTTAATAATAGATTCACAATGTAATTCAACATCAAATTTATAGACTTTGAATCTTTCAAGAACTTTATTTTTAATATGTAATAAGTAAATATGACAATATTTAAGTAATCATCAATAAATGTCACAAAATATCTTTTCCCTCATAATATTTGTGCACTATGTAAATCACATACATCACTATAAATTAATTCTAATATATTGAAAGATTTTTGAATACTTGTAAATGCACTTCTAGTTATTTTTATTAACATATAAGGTGTGCATTTATCTTTTGATACATCGAAATATGGAAAAAATTCCAATTTAACCATATTATACAATCTTTTAAAATTTATATGTCCTAATCTATTATACCATCAAGAAACATGTTCAACAATATAAGTTGAAACATTAGTATTATTATTAGTAATAATATTGAGTTTGAACATCTCATCACAAAGATAACCCTTTTCCACAAACAGACCTCCTTTGGAAAGGACGAAGTTATTCGTTTTAAATACAAATTTAAACTCATATTTGTTCAACAAACTATCTAAAACCAAATTTTTTCTAATTTTTGGAATATATAATACATTGGTAAGAGTAATGACTTTCCAAGAAGTGAATTACAATACTACTTCCCCAATTTCCATAATAGAAACTACAATAAAATTTCCCATGTACACAACTGTAGCATCAATTACTGGTTTCAATCCTTTAAAGAGACTTTTGTTCTTGCAAACATGTTAAGTAGCCCCGAAATCAATTCACCATGCAATGTCATCTTCTATCAAATTGATCTTTGTGATCATAACAATCATCTTCTCATTTGTTGCTCTAAAAGAGGCTTGCTTTTCTTTTTACTTTTTGAACAGACGACACTCATATTTGTAATGTCCTTTCTTTTGACAAAAGTGACATTTCTCATTTCTCTTCTACCTTTTATGTTGGTTTTTGTCATCATTTGATTGATTCTTCCTTTTATGGGAGGACTTACTTGATTGTCCTTTCTTAACTACATGCATTTTGAAACATAAGAGCCTTACTCTTTGGTTTCTTCTTACGTGTGAAATTCTTTTTCTACATGAAGATGGTTAGCAAGCTTTTCAAATATCCTTTGTTTTGTGTTTAAGGCTTCTCTTGAAATCTTTCCATGAAGGAGGTAACTTGTTTATTATTAAACTCACAATAATGGTTTCATCCATAGACATCTTGTGTTGTGAGAAGTGATTGAGTATTCTTTCAATCTTAGCAAATTGTTCCATTACTAGTCTACCATTAATCATTTTATAATTATTAAATTTAGAGACAAGAAATTTCTTACTTGTTGCATCCTCTTGTATGTATTGCACCTCTAATTTCTCCCATAGTTCCTTTGTAGTTTAAAAGTTATAGTAAATGTCAAATAATGAATCACTCATGGCATTTAGGATGTGTCCCTTGCATATCTCATCATCACTTGCCTATTTTTGCCTCTTCCTAGTATCAGTAATAGTCACATTTTTGAACTTTTCTAATCTTGTCATGTTCAAAACTTAAGCCACTTATAATGATACTAACAGAAAATGAACTCTCTTCTGCCAACGTATGAAGTTTCCTCCATCAAATCTTTCTAATTTCATGAAGTTTGGAACCAATTCTTTTAACATTTTGGCCATGGTCGAAAATTTTGCTTTAAGATTGTTGGTGTAAACCTCTTGATTATCTTGGAACTTGGAAGATGATTGCTTCAAGTCATATATCTAATGTCACTCTTCTTAAAGCAAAATTCACCCTCACTATGTGCAACAAAGGTTTATGCGAATTCTCTTACAGGATAAAATGAATCACACTTGATTGCAAGTTGTACTCATTGAAATCAAACTCTCGAGAAGTTGTATTTTTAGAATTACTCGCTAGAATATTTATAATATTTTTATAGTAATAATATAAGACAAATAGATCCTTAATATGATAATAGAGAAACCAAGAGAATAAAAAAGAATTTTGATACTTTAAACAAATGACGAGTTTGTGATATTTACAGATGTAGTAATGATCCTTTGTCAATAGATACCTTTGAACTGGCAATTACAACTTGGTCATTTGATTTTTCTTTATTTTTTATCATTTATTGTAAAACAACATATAAATAATTAGTTGATAACTAACACACAATGTTTGTTTAGTTTAATAGTTACAACCTTTATATGTAACTCAAAAGTCTCATTTAAATCTCAATAGACACCATTTTTAATTATTTATTAAAAGTCATATTTATTACTTAATAGACACAATAAATAATTATTAAAGGATCAAGACCAATAGTTGCGTCTTTTACTCACCATACACACCTCTTTTGCTCACCTATACACACCTCTTGGGTTCTAATTCCAAGAACCACAACTTTTACTTTTTTTTTTTATTTTATTTTAAAAATTCCAACAACTTTTCGGGTGGTGTACTTGTTTATGTTTTCCGGCCACCTTTTTTCTCTCTTGGATATTGGTTTGGAAATTTAACAATAATGTCTTCCGGCCTGGCAGGAAGCAGGCCCAAATGGACTCTTGCATGTATGTGCTATCAATTCAATTGCACCCTGCCTTCCGTTCCATTCTGTGTTCAATTAGTTATGCAAATTAAACCCCACATAGGAAGCTGTTCAATTTGTGCCACTAGTAGAACCATATTCCAAGCAAACTGTATATTTTCAAATTTCAGTGATGCAGTAATCTATATAATTTGTAAATGTATACCAAAGGCCATTATTTATGACATAGGATTATAGTTACTTAATCAGAATTAAATTTTTTCCACCAGAGTATATTCTTGCTATGTGCAAAAAAGAAACATTACTGCTGGATACAGTAACCCCCAACTGATCATGGCTACAGTTATTCCACTTTCACTACTTTTCACAATAAGACAGCAACAACATTCAGGGCTTTAACCCCTGTGCATGCAACAAATCCAGTAGAGTATAAACAGTGCCTGCAGTAATGTGATAACCAAATTTGCCAAAAGACCAGCAAAATATTCATGAAAACTGAAATTAAAGGTTCATCAATATTCACCAAAGAGCGAGCATAGGCTTCCCTACTAAAAAATATTGTAAATTGAAAAAGACAACTACAAACCTACTCAAAGTGCAAAGGGTTGCTGTATATATGGTAAATCCCACAAATTTGAAATTATGGTTCTCTGATTTGGATATTAGGGATGTGAGCAATCTTAGGCCAGTCCTTAGGCATCAGTTACTTTTTTCTGGCTGCTGTTGGAAACCAGAGGACTCATCATTTTGGAAGCAATTTCTTTTCACTACATGAAAGATCAAATATACCTCAGCATTGATTTACGCATAAAATGATTTGTGTCATACTAAAGGAAACAAAAAATCAAAATATCCCAAGCAGTGAATCTCACAAACCCAACACACGCTTAGACATATGAGAAACTTCAGGGGGACGAAATACATACGAGAGTTTTGCAAGATGATGATGCTAGTTTTGATGATACAATTTGGTAAGGAAAGATGCAATGTCAATTGAAGATGCCTACAATTTTTTATTTTTTCATTTTTTGAAAATAAGAAGAAGAAGAAGAAATGTGTTCATTTGTAAGAGAAAAACAACTCCACAGGCTATTTTTTTAATAGAAACAAAATGGATGGAGATGAAGATAAAAAGAAGAGAGCAGTAGGAGGAGGAACCTGCTGAAATTGGAAAGGAAAGGTGGACGGATTCTTCTGATCAAATCAAAGTTTATAGCAGCCATCCCGCTGGATGTATCTTGGGCCAATCCTCGCCCATGTGGGCATCCACTCCAGCAACGACGCCAAGTTAGGGCAATCCAATATTTTGAGCCTCTGCAGGACAATTGAATGCAGAAGAAGCTTCCTTGGGGGATGCACCAACTTTGGAAAATTGTAAATACGTAGAGGTGAGGCTTCCAAGGCCTTGCCTTTGCCATAGAATAGCATTGTTGTTGTTGCTGTTGTTGTCATCATCATAATTGGACAGGTTTAGATCTTTGTAACTTTCAATGTAGATATGCTTGAGGGAAGTGAGAAGTAGCATTTTTGCATGAGGTAAACAAGATAATGTTGGGCAACTCCTAATCCATAAATCCTCCAGAGAAGTGAGGGTTTGCAGCAAATCCACTGGCAGAAAATCTTCTGGCAGATGCTCAATTTCAGAAAATCTTTACTTTCACAATTTACATATCTTGTAAGCACTTTATCTTGGAAAATTACTGAATTTGAATTAAGACACAGAAAAAACATACAAACAAATTAATTTGGAAGTAAAATTGAAATCGAATACATCATTGATGATCCTTCTCATCTTCCTTGAAAAGAACTGAGAGAAGCAGCAAGTGAAATTTCAAAAATCAAACAAAAATAGTTCCTAAATTGCACAGATGTCCAAACATAGAGAAAAGTACCAACCTCTGCAAAGTGCAACTTGGCTGCTATAAACATGGTAGATACCACGAAACAGAAATCATGGTTCCCCAATTTGGATATCAGGGACGTGAGCAATCTTGGGTCAATCCTCAAACATCAATTGTTCCTTGCTGCCTTCTATTGGAAACCAGAGGACACAATTTTGGAAGCAATATCTTTTCACTACACAAAAGGATAAACAATAATACTTTGTCATTGATTTGCACCAAAAAGGATTTATGCTGTACAGAGAAAAAACGAAAAACTAAAATATGAATCTCACAAGCCCAACATACATCATCATGGTGACTGCACTGCCTGTCACTATCAGATATATACAAACAAATGGATTGGGACAAAACACGAGTGTTCTTCATGTACACCATCCAGACTCTTAGAGGCAATAAAGACTTACAAGATTGATGCATGTGAATAGCTGTAATGAGTTCAAAGCCGATAACACCAAAACTATAGATGCCACTCTTTGTGGTGAATTGGTTTGTGGAAATGTACACAAGGTCTGTATAGCTGGAAGTGCCCTTTAGGCCAGGGTGGTGGTCATCAAAGACCTCTTCCTTTGAATGTCCAAAATCAGCAACCTTAAAAAATGTAATGATTGCACCAAAGATCAATTGAAAACATAAGAAAATAAACTCCCCTAAACCTATCCTTTTTGCACACCAACTTTCATTTGGATAGTTGAAATGGTCACATGGTGAATGGTGATTAACTTTGAGGTGTTCAGGCTAATTTTTAAGGAGTTATAACTTTTATATCAGATGCAGCAGCTTAGCTTACCTTAGCTCTCATTGAATGATCCAGTAATATGTTGGCAGACCTCAAATCACAATGTATGACCATTTGGACAGCCTGTTCCAAGAGCAGAAGATGTTATTTTAATTGGATGCACATGAAACAAAATGGTTTTCTGCCATGGACAAACAATACATTCCATTAAACTTACTCCTTTAGAAAGATATTCAATTCCAAGTGAACAGTCAAGAGCAATGCAGAGCCTTTCTTCCCAACTCCAAGTGGGTTCTATTTGTTCTGTTGCATGTACAGCAGGGTCCTTGTGGTAAAGAAATTGTTTCCAATTTAAATTAGAGGAAGATTCACTATCCCTAGAACACGCATTACATTCAGAAAAGGTAATAAAAGGACAACTAATTAATGGTTTTCCTATCTAAGTAACCAATTTGGCATTCCAACTGAAAATTAGGAACATTAAACTGTGCATGATGAGTGACATACATATTTCAGTGCCGGTTTGTTCGGTCACAATGATTAAGCAAGTCCCCGAGAAAAGAAACAGAGAAAATAATAAAAACAATAGTCAGATTGATGGTAAAGTGATTTCTCTTAAAAAGTGAGAGAACAATGTGATTGCAATGTTTAAGGCAGGTTTCATCAGGGAATGTTTCTTTCAATCAAGTTGAATGCCCACAAACAAAGGAAATCTCACCAGGAATAAAAATTTAAATAAATTGGGCTTCTTAACTAACCACATAGAAGGCCTGCCAAGCTTCCATTTCGCATGAACTCATAGATCAACATGCATTGTCCTTTATCTGTACAATATCCTAACAAATTAACTGGATTCCTCTGATTGAGTCTTTCTAGCAAAGATACCTACTAAAAGACCATGCAAAAATGGCAAGACCAGGAGCATTAGTGTCAGTAAAAGCTAACTGTTGGCTTTGTTAAGGGTTATTTACATATGTGCTTCACCTCTTTTTTCCACAAATTTGCATTTGCATTGATTTTTATAGAGAATAATTGCTTCCTAGAGTTACAAAATTAGTCTTTGAACATCATAAATTCAGCAGGCTTTACAATAAACACAAAGATGTTCTACATGTAGAAACGGCAATGATGCCATCATGATGTATGGTCTATGTGCTGTTAGCATTTTATGTTTTGGGTGCTAAGCTTTGAGTCATCAATATAGAAGTGCATTAGTAGTCCCAAATTTGTTAGCATGAAATAAAAACACATGCCTGTATAAAACATGCCACACAGGCATTTCTTCATTCAAGGTATCAGGAAACTCACTTCATTGGTCAATGTTGTTAATCTACTTCTTAGCTCTGTGTGGAACTCCTTTTCTCCCTGTCTTGAATTCGAAAAAAGAACATTTACAGCTAGCACCTCTCCAGTAGACATCACAGCTTTGTATGTGGGGCAAAATGAATCTTGTCCCAAGATAGTCGTAAAATTCTGGGTAGCTTTCTGTATATCCCTGAAAAAATGGGTAAGGCAAATGTAAAGTATACTTAATAAAATGCACATTAAATATCCATTTTGCAAATCTGCATATTCCATATAATATCAGCTTTAATACTTTTTAAGGTGTATAAGTAATACACAAGTCCTTGAAGTCCTTTCAGCTCAACAAATGAACATTCTGTTTCCGTGGCAGTAAATGTTGACACCTTTAAACATAATGCCCTTAACACTACTTTAAGAGTTTCAAAATAAATACCACAAAGGCAAAGAAAGAAATACAAGCAAGAAAAGAAATGTGATATACTCAAGGAATAGACGAAAGGGATCTTAGAAGGGCATTAATTCATCTTGCTCAATTAAGTATTGGAGGATGTTGTTTAGGTCCACAGTAATCATCGCTAAAGGCTACAAGACCAGCCTCTGTGGACTTCTTAGGGAAGTTACCTTTGTCTGCATCCTTTTGTTCCCTCTTTACTTCAAACTCACCAGTTAGATAAAAAAAAATAATCACATGAAATATCCTCTGAAGCCCCTCTTTGAAGACCTTGATCTTTCTCAATTTCTGCTATCAAATCTTTACAGAAACCCAGTTTTCTTCCTCCAAGGCCCATACGCCTTGCACTTGAAGTAGGGAAGGAAGGCATCAACAAGTTCCTGCACGTAGTCATGATTGAGTAAAGGCATTCAGCATAATAACCAAATGTGTGAAACAAGAAGCAACAGGTCATATCACATTCTGAGCAGGCAGAATGTAACCTCTAGTCACCCCAATCTCCATTCCTGGAAAATGAGGTGACATAAGATTACAAATTGATACTGGTAACTTGAATTCTCATACTGGAAATACCTCTAATTAAAACAAAGAAGAAATCTGTTAATTTGTAGGAGAAAAACAGCACCACAGGCTATCATTTTAATAGAAACAAAATGAATGATGGAGATAAAAAGAAGAGAGCAGTAGGAGGGTGAACCTGCTGAAACTGGAATGGAAAGGTGGATGGATTCTTCTCTGATCAAATCAAAGTTTATAGCAGCCATCCCTCTGGATGAGTCTCAAATCGACTGTAATGTCAGGGATGTGGGCAATCTTGGGCCAATCCTCGCCCATGTTGTTTTTGCATCTCTCTGACAATTGGGAACAATCATTAATGTCTAAATGTTGTAATGAGGTGAGGTCGGGCATCCACTCCGGCAACGACGCCAAATTAGGGCAATCGTGGATGCTGAGGCTCTGCAGGGCAATTGAATGCAGAAGAAGCCTCCTTGGGAGATGCACCAACTTTGGAATATTACGAATAGAAGGAGAGGTGAGGCTTCTAAGGCCTTGCCCTTGGCATAGAATAGCATCGTTGTTGTTACTGTTGCTGTCGTCATCGTAATTGGACAGATCTAATAGATTTTCGCAAAGCCAAATGTTGAGAAGCTTGAGGGAAGTGAGAAGTAACATTTTCGAATGAGGTAGACAAGTTAATGTGGGGCAACTCCCAATCCATAAATCCTCCAGAGAAGTGAGGGTTTGCAGCAACTCCACCGGCAGAAAATCTTCTGGCAGATGCTTAATATTGTGAATCTTCAGCACTTTCAAAGACGAAGAGAGATTAGATGGAAGAGAAGAAGACGACGGTTCATGTGCTGGAGAAATCTTCTCCTTGAGCATTTGCTCCAATGACTTGAAGCTGACTGAGGCTATGTTCAGCCTTTCCAAGGATGGGGATAACGGTGGCATTGAAGTCAGGTTTGGGCACGAGGAAATATGCAGCTCAGAAAGACGCTGAAATTGGGGAAGCAAAGATGACGGTGATGATGGCCGCCATCCCTTCAGATTGGGACAGTTCAAGAGTATCAGGTACTCAAGGGAAGGGAAGAAGGAGATCATGCTATTGTTGTTACTGCTGCTGCTGCTACAGATATCTGTTCCTCCTCCTCGTCCTCCTCCGACCACAGAACAAATACTTGTATCTATGTATTCCAGATCAGTTAATCCATCGATCATTATTTCTTTTAGCAAAGGGAGTTGATCCAATGCTGGAAGACTTCGGCATTTCGGGCAGTCAGACAACCTAAGACAGACCAGATTCGTGAGGGAAGAAAGCCAGGTGGCAAAATTTATTCCTCCGTAATTCTCCACAAATAATGATTTCAAATTTGGGTGTGGCCGTAGAGCTTCCAATGACACGTCATCTTCACTAAAATCAGTATCCTCGTCACCATCCAATGGCGCCCATGTTAATCCCAAATGTTGGAGACGTGGCTTCTCACTCAAATTGGCGGCTGCACAAGTTTCAGCTACACCAGTGGGAGGAGTAGTACCCTTCTGATTGCCTTCTCCATTCCCACGATGCGGCAAATTCTCAATCGACAGATCTCCTCCCAACTTGTTCAAGTCATGTAATTCACCCAGTCCTCCACTCTTCCGATTCGAGTTTTCACTCGTAGGCAGTACGAATCTCGTTAATCTCTCCATCGAAGTCAACTGTCCAATTCCACGTGGCATATGAGTCAAGTTATGACAATAACTGACGTCAAGTTTCTTGAGACTGACCAGCTTTTTGATATCCTTGGGCAATTGTCTGAGCTGGTAACAACCGTCTAATTTGAGCACTTGCAAATTTTGTAATCTGATAATTGAACGGGGCAGCATGTCGATCTCTTTGTTACCAGAAAAATCAAAATACCTTAACTGCTTCAATTTACCGATGGAATTGGGCACTGTCTTAGCACCCAGATCCAACTGCCGTAAACGCCGTAAATTACAAAAAATTGCATGGCATTGCCCTTCACCTATTTTAAGGTAATCTCCAACTCCAGAATACCATGGCTTTGCTGCGAGAAATGTCCGCAGACGTCTGGCTTCAAGCACAGATACTGGAACTTGCCAATTGTCACCGTCTCTCCTTATCCTTGTGGAACAGTCAACTGAGAGATGTTGAGTTTTTTCACTAACTTCTCTCGAGTTTGAGATTGATATACAGACACTTCCAGCAACCGAGGAAGCAAGATTGTGCATTAGGTCATGCATTTTGCAACTTTTTATGTTCCCGAGCTCATCTTTAGACACATCTTGGAAGAAAGACCTCCACAGGAGATCCATGAAACACTCCCAACCACTATCTTCGAGGCACTGAGTTGGATCTGATGACTTAATAAACCCTTGTGCCGTCCATAGATCTATCAACGTGTCAACATGAATTTCATGACCTTTAGGAAACAATCTACAATAAGCAAAACAATGTTTCAAATGTGAGGGAAGAACATCATAACTCAACTTAAGGGCTGCCATGATACTGGTTTCTCCTTGATCTATCGTCACCAGTTCCTTACTTCTGAAGGGTTCCCATCCAACAATAGTTTCTTTGAAATACATGACACGCCCAATTGCTGTTATTGCAAGGGGAACTCCCTTACACTTTGCAACAATTTCCTTCCCAATTTCTTCGTGGCTTGGCGTTGGTGGCGCGTACTCCGTGACTTGTTTGAAGGCCATTTGAGTAAACAAAGACCAAGATTCCTTGTCGGATAAGCCCCTTACTTCATATCGTGCTTTTGGCAGAGGACTTGCAATCTCTGCAACCTTCTTAGATCGCGTGGTTATTAAAATTCGGCTTCCTTTTAAACCAACCATTAACAAATCTCTTAAATAACACCACTTATAAGAATCTTCATTCCAAATGTCGTCTAATATGAGTAAATATTTTTTTCCACTAATTTTTTCATGAAGGGATTCTTTTAACGGTTCCATCTCAGTTATATTAGGCATACTCTTATCCAAAGATTGTAAAATTTTTTCAATTATCAGTCTTACTTTGAAATCTTCAGAAACACAAACCCACAATTTCAAATCAAACCGCGACTTTACATCCTCATCGTTGTATGTGAGCTGAGCCAACGTCGTCTTTCCCAGTCCTCCAATTCCAACTATTGAAATCACAGTCACATTAGTCTCGTAGTTATCTGACAAAAGAAGTTCTTTAATCGCGTTCTTTTCATCTTCTCTGCCAACAACGACACTAGGGGGAGAGGAGTGTGTTGGCTCCTTTTTCTTAGCCATCACAAACGTTGACGAGTCATCGGGACGTCGCTGAAAGTTAAAATGCGTTCCGACACGCATAATAGCATCCAGTCTCTTCCGAATTACCTTGATTTTGTGACCCATCTTAAGGCCATATGCAAGTCGGTTTGAACTTGAAAAGAAAAGGCGTACCTCATTTGTCACTTGTCGCCTTAGAACTTCTGTGGAAAAGTCATCCACCAAGTCCTCTGCATCGTACATGACTTCTTTCAGCTTACCGAGCCAAACTCTGACTGGATCATCACCTCGTGCTTGCCGGTCTTCTGCGTCAAGGAGCACGACCTTGACACCCTCAACTGTGGTGCGCAGCAATTCAATCTCCTCTTCGACACCCCACCACAGGCCAATCTCTTGAAGGGCAAAGGTGCCTAATTTTCCAAGAATTACCTCTGCAACACTGGACAGTAATCCTTCTGCCATGTCGCTGTTGGATGCAAGTTGAAAAGCAAGGAACTTTAGTTGTGTTTGAAGTGAGAGTAGTAGGCGATCTCAGAGGCTTAGGTGCAGTAAGATGTATACTGAGAATTTTTGGGATAAGGGAAGCTTAGGTTTAAATGATGGAGGTATGTACACATGGTCTTTAATATCGCATCCAAATCCACTAAGCACCATCCAAGTACTCACCTAAACACCCCCAACATGCATACATTACATACATATATACATAAATACGTATATATACGCCACCACGGCCATATTTTTGTATAGATAGTAGTTGAGATGTGGACTGGTCTAACTTGTTGGAGAAAGGAGAAAAGTTAATCAAATGGGAAGCTTCCAGGAACATGTGCGTGGCCCACCCCCACCCTACGAAGAACAATTAACAAATAAGAAATACATGCTGTACCCTAAAAAAAAGAAATACCTGCATAAAATCGACATATAATAAAAATATAAAATAGGTGTGAAAGTGAAACACATGGGCGGTGGCAAGTGGGAATCATCAACGAAAGTCCGTCCAAACCGACCATCACCTTTTTCTGACTTGGTTGTCGGGTTCTCCCATCTCTCCCCAACCTAACTAAGAGTAACAAAATATTTTAGTGAACATAATTTATCGAAAATAATGAAAATAGGGTAAACCATAAACTTGAGTGCCTTATCAAAATATCTAATCTTGCCCAAATTATTTTTTTCATTTTAGTTTTTTCCCTGTATATTTAACATGTCACCTATAAATAAATAAAAAAAATTATAATTTAATTTATCTTTTAAAATAATTAAATTTATTTAATTTTATATCTATAAAAAAAAAAAAAAAACTAATTTAAATAAATAATAATATCAACAATAATTGACTTAAAGTATTTAAAATATTTTTTTAAGTAAAAAGTAAAAATCTTTTATTTAAAATAAAAAGACGATAAATATATATATATAAAGTTTATATAACTCTTATTTATTATTATTTTTTAAAAAAAAAAAAAATATTTATATTATGAGAAATAAAAGTTTGATAATAAATATTTATTAAATTATAAATTTGAGTAAAATTTAAATTTTTATACAATATTGACTTTTTTTAAAAAAAATAATTTGATATGATATAAAATTTAAATTTGACATATTATTAATATGTCATGAATGATATTATTAAGTTAAATTCTATTATAAAATAGTTAAAGTGAAGTGATAATTGAAATTTATAAAATGTAAAATACTTTTTTTTTTCAAAATTCAATATATTTTTGTCAATATTACCTTTTTTAATTTTCAATAAAATAATATGCGTAATTATTTTTATATTGAAATATTATATAATAAAATAATCATTATATACATATATATCATACATGTATAAAGAAATAAAATTATTCTCGTAAATATGCATAGATATTAACTTTCTTTTTTTTTTATGAGAGAAAATAAAATATAAATGATATGATATGTGTGGATGACAAGGATTCAAGAAAGTTCGTCCAAACTTACTTAAAGTTTTTGTCTCATTTGATAAGAAATTTTGAAAATATTTTAATTTTTTATAATACTTTTGCACATGCATTGTCAAAAGTATATGTAGAAAGAATTTTATTCCAAGGTTGAAAGCATGAGAAGGGCCCTTGACAACTAAAGGTATGTGTCAAATAAAATGTTGCATCACAATTACGGTACTTTTGATATATAGATTTAACATATAAAAATGACTTATATTACATCTAATCAAATTATAACAAAAGTTAATTAGATGTATTCATTAAATATAGTGACCCCATTACATTTATAAAGTAGCCCCATTAATTAAAGATTCTAATTGAGAGGAAATTGGTTGTATCAAAGTTAAGACAAATGGGGCTACAAATGGCCCTATTATATATTTTAGATTGAACCAAAGTTTGAAAAATCTAAACTGTAAAACACAAGTTTTTTTTTATGATCAACATAATCATCATCAATAATTTGATATGTAATCTCTTTTAAAAAATTAGTTTTATTTTTTTAATACTTTTATAAGTATTTTATTTTGAAAAATTATTAAATTCGAATTAAAACACATAAAAAAAAAAAAACTTACAAATTATGTAAAATATGTCTTGGAGGCTTAGGTTTCAATGATGAAGATATGTACACATAGCATGGTCCTTAATATGGCATCCAAATCCACTAGGCACCATCCAAATGCTCACATAAACACACACCAACACGCATAAATTACATACATACATACGTACATATGTATGCGCCACCATGGCCATATTTTTGCATAGATAGTCGCCGAGATGTTGACTGGTCGACTTCCTGGAGAAGAGAGAAAAATTATTCAAATGGGAAGCTTCAAGGAACCTGTCGGTGGCCCATCCCGACCCTACAAAGAACAATGAAACACTTGCTGTACCCCAAAAAAAAATAAAATAGAAATACTTGCGGAAAGTCAGCATACAATAAAAAATGTAAAATAGGTGTGAAAGTGAAACACATGGGTGGTGGCAAGTGGGAATTGTCAACGAAAGTCTGTCCAAACCGAACAGCACCTCTACCTGACTTGGTTGTCGGGTTCTCCCATCTCCCCCCTACCTAACCAAGAGTAACAAAATGTTTAGTGAACATAATTTATCGAAAAATAATGAAAGTAGGGTAAATCATAAACTTTGAGTGCCCGTCAAACTATCTGATCAGTGATGACCAATTTTTTTTTTCCCTTTTTAGTTTTTGCTAGATTCATTAAATAGGTCACTTATCAATAATTAATAGATATTTATAATTTAATTTATTTAAGACAATTAAGTTAACTTAATGTCATATATATATATAAAATAAACTTAATTTAAGCGAGTCATAATATTAACAATAATTTGCAAAATGTTGTTAGTAAAGTACTATGGATACTTTTTTTTTTTTCAATAAAAAGTAAAATTCTTTTATTTAAAATAAAAAGATAATAAATTTCTTTTAAATATATATATAAAATTTATGTGATCTTTATTTATTATTATTATTATTATTATTTTAAAAAATATTTATATTATAAAAGTTAAAAGTTTGATAGTAAATATTTATTTTAATATAAATTTAATTAAAATTTAAAATTTTTTATAGCATGGATTTAAAAAAAAAAAATTTTTATGATATAAAATTTAAATTTGTGATATTATTGGTATCATAATTGTTAAGGTAATAAATGACATTATTAAGTAATTTTACGTCACATAATGATTACAATGTTTTATATGATTTTTTCAAAGATAATAATACTATTTTATAAATATTAATTGGTGACTCACATGTTTTTAATTTTTTAAAAATTCATTCCCTTTTAAAAAACACAAATACAAAAATTGAAAAATATATTTACTTGATGTTGGGAAACTCAAACATATTAGCCAATGTTAAAGAACAAGAGGAAAATGCATGAAAAGGAGTGTAAGAATAGTTGATTTTTGGGAGGAGTTCAAGGATACTCTTCAATGCTACTATTTATATTGTTAGTTTTTGGCTTAAGTCCCACGTTGGGACTTTTGAGGGTGAAGGCCAAAATCCCACATCGGGAAAAAGAGTATGATTGACTACCTTTACTCCTTATAAATAAAAGCCATGTAATGCATTATGTATAAAAGAATAAGGGAAAATTAAGGGAGTTAAAACTCCATCTTCATGAGCCTATAGTCCCAGCATTTGGGTTTTGTTAACTAGGCTCTTAAGTCTCACTTTTGTATTTTCCACTTTAGTAATATTTGCTCCGACTTTTGCTTGTAGACGTAAGTCATATCGACCGAACCATGTAAAATTTGTTATCTCTTATTTTCAGTTATTTTTCTTACTTTTGTTATTGTCTTCAAGGGTTACAACCTGAAGCCTAGTTGTCTCTTATTTTCAGTTATTTTTCTTACTTTTGTTATTGTCTTCAAGGGTTACAACCTGAAACCTATTCCCTAACAAACTAGTATTAAAGCTTTGGTTTGGTTCTTCGGGAAAATAGTTATTATGATAATAACTAAGTATTATTCTAAGAAGTTCGATTGGAATATCAACTTTGGTATGTGGCAGCTAAAGATGAAGGCCATATTGGTTCAAGATGATGTCAACATAGCACTGCTAGGGAGGCAGAAAAAGCCAGAGAAGATGTCAGATGAAGAATTTGCTGGTCTTGACAAAAGGGCCAGATCAAGTATCATCTTAAATTTTTCTGATGAGATTTTAAGAGAAGTAGCTACTAAGGTTATCACTAAAGATTTGTGGGAGAAATTAGAGTCTTTGTATATGAAGAACACAGTGGAGAATAGGCTTTATTTAAAGCAAAGTTTGTATATGCTTCACATGCCTGAAGGATCATCTATATTGTCGCATTTGGATAAATTTGATTCTTTACTTTTGGATTTGAGTAATATAGATGTTCATATTTAGGATGAGGATCAAGCCCTATTATTATTGTGTTCTCTTTCCTATTCGTTTAAGTATTTCAGAGAAACAATATTTTATGGTAAAGAAATTATTTCTTATAGAGAAATTAAGTCCATTTTGAAGTTGAAAGAATAGATCGACAGGGATATAACTAAGGAGAATAGTAGTAGCTATCAAGTTGACAGCTTAGTGGTTCAAGGCAAATAAGATAAGAAGGATGTAGATAGTCAGAGATCCAGTAGATCTAAATCCAATAATAGAAATTTGGTGTGTAATTATTGTAAAAGGAAAGGGCACATCAAAGTTGATTGTTTGAAGCTAAAAGCCAAGGATAAGGAGAAGCACAAAGGTAATGAGTCAATTCAAGCTAGTGTTGCAGAACATGAGAGTGATGGAATTATCTTCTTTGCTAATGATAAATCAATGTCTGCTCATGAATGGATCTTGGATTTTGGTTGCACATACCATATATGTCCTAATAGGAATTAGCTTTCCATCTATGAATTTGTTGAAGGTGGAGTTATCATGATGGGCAATGATGCAGCTTGCAAAATTGATGGCATTGGTACAGTTAGAATCAATACTCATGATGGTGTTGTAAGAACATTTACTCGGGTCAGACATGTTCCAGAATTAAAAAAGAATCTCATCTCTTTATGAACACTTAAGACTCTTGGCTATAAGTACACCGGCGAAGGTGGAGTTCTGAAAGTTAGTAAAAGTGCTCTTGTTGTCATGAAAGCTTGCAGATTTGAAAATTTGTATATTTTACAGGGAACTATAGTTGTGGGCACTATTACAATCTCTACAGAGACAATTGCCAAGAGGAAGGTTTTGATTCAGAAAATTAGTACCAGAAACAATCCTACAGATATACTTACAATGCCTCTTCTAGTTGTTAAGTTCAAGTAGAGCTTAGACTTAATTGGCGTGCTATGACAATTCAGGAGTTTATAAAGAAGGTGGAGCATTGTTACTATGACTACGTGTGAAACTTGAGCCAAGGTGGAGATTTGTTAGTTTTTGGCTCAAGTCCCATATCAAGACTTTTGAGGGTGAAGGCCAAAATCCCACATCGGGAATAATAGTATGATTGACTACCTTTACTCCTTATAAATAAGAGCCATGTAATGCATTATGTATAAGAGAATAAGGGAAAATTAAGAAAATTAAAACTCTATCTCCATGAGCCTATAGTCCCAGTATTTGGGTTTTGTTAACTAGGCTCTTAAGTCTCTCTTTTGTATTTTCCATTTTAATAAAATTTGCTCCCACTTTTGCCTATGGACGTGAATCATATCAACCGAACCACATAAAATTTGCTATCTCTTGTTTTCAATTATTTTTCTTACTTTTGTTGTTGTCTTCAAGGGTTACAACCTAAAGCCCATTCCCTAACATATATCAAGTTAATTTTAGACAATAATAAATCACATTTGAATTATTTTTTTGGGTTTGGAATTACTGATATTTATACAAGAAAATATTAGTATATAAATAAATTCTATTATAAAAGAATTAAAGGGAAGTGATGTTTGAGACTTATAAAATACAGAATATATTTTTTTTTTTCAAAAATCAATGTATTTTTTGTCAATAGTACTTTTTTTTAATAAAAAATAATGTGATTATGAGATATATTATTGTTTCCATGTTGAAATGTTATAGAATAAAATAACAATCATATACATCTATATGTTGCACATACAAAAAAATAAAATTATTTCGAGAGATGTACATAAATGTTAACTTTCCCTTTTTTAGATAAGAGAAAATAAAATATGAAGGACATGCATGGACAACAAGGATTCAAGAAAGTTCATCCAAACCTACTTAAAGTTTTTCTCTCATTTGATTAAAAGTTTTGGAAGTACTTTAATTTTTGTGATACCTTCCTTTGCACATGTGTTATCAAGAGCATATGTAGAAAGAATCTTATTCAAAGGTTGAAAGCATGAAAAAGACCCCTCAACGACTAAAGGTATGTGTGAAATGGGACATTGCATTACAATTACGGTGCCATTGGTATAGGTTGTATTTTCATATTACATTCCTTATTTTTTAAGATTTAAATAAATTAAATTCAAATATAGGTAATATGTAAATACAAATATTTTGTTAAGTTATTATTATTAAAATTAATTTTGATGATAAAAATATTACAAAAAATTAAGACCAAAAGGTTTTTATCAAATGATTTTAATATACAGTAAAAGTGAAAGATAATCAATTGATATTGTCTATTGATAGTTAACAATAATTTAAGAAATAAACTAGTTATTAAATTAAAAAATTAAAAAATTTCTAATTTAATTAATTTAATAAAAATAAATAAATAAAATTAATATTAAATATTAAATATATAAAAAAATCTAATAATATGATTTACTTTAAAAAAATAAAATTTATAAAAAAAATTATTTTTTAATTTTTTATAAATGTTTTCACTTAATTAAAATGAAAAAAAATATATAACTAATTAATTAATTTATTTATCAATTTGATTATTAATTTTTAAAATTAATAATTATTAAATTAAATTATAATTTAATTCTCAATTAATTCAGCCTAATTTTCAAAACTTTGTTAATTGTAGATTTTATTTAGCAGGGTCATTGGCATTCGTCACTCAAAAATGGAGAATTGTTATGCTTTGGTTAACAAAACCCACATAAACTCCATGTTTATAATTTTCTCTTTTTTTATTAAATAATAATCCCTTGGATATCTCAATTTAATCTCCTACAAATTTAGACTAAAACCCACTAAATTTTCAGAAAGAAAGAATCATATTGGAAATGAAGCTGAATAGAAGCAACTCCTACTCAATTACAATTTTTTGTTCCTAGCAATATCCCAATTAGGCCTAATTAAAATATCAAGCAGATAAACACAACTACCATTGTTCTCAATGCATGGTATATAACCCTATAAGGGAAGTAAGCAAAAATAATTTAATTGTTCACTAACTCTAAGTCATGATTAACATTCATTGACATTACTCCTATATGGATCATGACACTGCCATCAACAATAGTATTCCACTGCATCACCACATAAAACACAGTAGCAGCAGGGATAACCATTTATGTAATAGATTTAAAGAACCTGGAACAATGGATCCAACAATATGCATATTCCATCATTCGCTGTGGCATAAACACACACCTTAAAGGTTGAACTTGATTTAAGATTTTTAAGATATTCATCATCCAATCACTTCACACTTCTACACTAATTTAAAGACTTTCCCAAAATGCTTGCTGTAACAACTTCTACTAAAACAACACCCTAGTAAACCAAATTCCTAATAGAAAGTCTTCTAAGATTAAATAGGCTAAAAATTTTTTTATAGCATTTCATCTTTCATACACTTAGTATTTTGAAGAGCTTAACAATTAGTCTTCTTTTAGTAAGGAGTCTATGTTTAAAACCCAACAACAATCAAAATACACCATTTAACCAAGTTTTTGATGGAGATAAAAGCCATCAATGATTTCCGACCATAACTTATGCTAGAAGGGTTGCTTTCTCTTTCAATGCAGGATGAAAACATAAGATGTTTGAATAATCTATTAGTATAATTACATACCCAAGATAGCAACTTTGTTGAAGATGCGGCCACTAGTGGGCATGAACCTATATAACTACATTATCCAAGCCTCCATACACCTGCTTGCCCCAAATGCAAAACAATTCTGAGTTGGGTCTTCTGGATTACATTCAGTATGCTAATAATTCTCATTTCTTTGCCAAATCTCCAATCTATCTTATTATTTTTAAAACCATAAGCCACCTGTCACAAATGTACTTCAATATAACTTCTTTGCCTTTCCTTGTCTACTTAGTTGGAGTTTCTAACTCTCACCCTTTTCCCTTTCATGAAATTATTGGCAAATGCAATTTTTTTTCCTAACTTATTAAGTTGGTGGCTAAAGTCTCACACCGAGAAATTGAACAGAGTTGACTAATTTTATACCTTATAAATAAGGAATAATATAGCGTATTGTAAATCAATACAATAAAAGTAAAATTAAGGGGGTTAAAAATCCATGAGCCTCTTGTCCATTATTTGGGTTGTTGTTAACTGAGCTCACAATGAGTTTCTTTTTGTATTCTTTATTTTAGTAATACTTGCTCCCACTTTCGCTTATGGACATAAGTCAATCGACTGAACCATGTAAAATTTACTATATCTTATTTTCAATTATTTTTCCTTACTTTTGTTATTATTTTTAAGGACTATAACTTGTAACTCATCTCCTAACATAGCTAATGCTTTTGTAGTAGTAGAGCTATTAATAAATTGTCATTATGAAAGCTAGTTATGGTATATCATGTTTATTTTATTGTGGGGAAAAGAGAAAAGCTCTCTAGTGTACTATACTAAGTACTGAGTGTGTATTTTATTATGAGGGATATATTTGGATTTTGGGATTTTATTGTATAATGCTTCCATAAAGATATACTTGAAAACCCTAAAAACATAACTTGTAATTTCGTCGGCTTTTTTCTTGGTAGAAAAAGTCATCTTTATAAAATTTAATTTGTACTGTTTTACTTTAATTTTTAAGTGAATTTCTCTCATTTAAACAACTTTACTCTTCAATTCAATCGTGTAGTCATTAAATTTATACATTTTATTTCCTTTTTGTTCTTTAAAAAATTAAAATAAAAAAAAATTTTGAGTATTTAGTTAAATACTATATATTAAAAATCTTAAATTATTGATCTTTTAATTTTATAAATGGATGACTGAAAGATCAAATGAATTCAGATATTATACCTTTTTTTTTTCATAATTAAAAGAAATCTAATTATTTTTATTTTTTTATTATTATTAAATGTGCTTGCTAATTAATAATATGAATTAGCTGCTTTTAGTTGCTGTCAAGGAATTGAGAGGTTATAGGTTCTGGATGAATTCATATTTCCATTTCTTAGATACTAACGTGAATCTAGAGAGTTTGCTTATGCAAATGCAACTCCTACATTTTTTGATCCGAAAAGATCCTACTCTCGTACTAACAAACAGAGGGAGAAGTTCTTATTTTCATGCATTTGCACAAGCAAACTCTCTCCATTCATGATAACATCTAACAAATAGAAATATGAATTCATGTGAGACCCGCAACCCATCAATTCCTCGAAAAGCAGCTAATTCATATCATTAACCAATAAGTAAATCACATTTAATAATAATAATAATAATAATAATAATAATAATAAATTTGAAAAATAAAAAATTAATAATAATATTTTATTATTTTATTAATATAATTTTTTTAATTATAAAAAAATAAGATAAAATATTATATTTTTTATTATAATTATTCATTCTCTAAAATTATAAATTAATGATTTAAAATTTTTAACACATAATATTCAATTAAATATTTAAAAATATATATTTTTTTATTTTTGAGACAACAAAAAGAAACTAAATGTATAGATTTATTGATTATATATTTAAATTAAAAAGTAAAATTATTTAAATAAGAAAAATTTATAAAAAAATAAATTAAAATACTACAGATCAAATTTTAAAAAAATTAAAACAATATTTAGTAAGATAAAAATTTTAAGTTTTTATTTTTTTAAAAAATAAATTTATAAAATAAAAAGGTAATTTATTTATATATTAATAAATCTCTTATAATAAATAAAAATTATCTATATTTGGGATATGACACATAAATTTTTGATATTTTGGTGATCATGTCATAATCTATATATTTTTAAGTTGTAAAATTTATAAAAATTGATTAAATTAATTTTTTTACCTAATATGTTATTTCTAATATATAATAGAGAGAATTTTTTAAATCTGCTCATATGTAAAAAAGAAAATTTGGAGAATAGGATAAGAATAAGATCCAAACAATCTTTAATTTTTATTTAGTTAAATTCATTAATTTTTAACATGAAGGGGCCACCGTTGCGACTGGGAGCCGCCGAAGAAATGACCCGATGATTGGTCCAGCAAGCGAAACTTGTTCTCGATCCTGACCGTGATCCTGACCGTGAATCCAAAAGGAACACAGTTTTTCAGGCCAAGAGGGCGGGCGGTGGTCGTTTGAGTCAACGTGGGTGTATCTTTTTATCGATAATGTTATGTAATAAAGGCTGGCGCGGTGGCGGTGGAATGAGGAAATTTCTTGGTACGGAGTGGGCCCCCACCTGTCCGCGTAGCCAAGATTTTCAATTCCATCCGAATCTAATCACGGCCGTCTAACCCGGAAATTGCCCCGTGACTTCGACAACATGTGGCAGTGGAGTTCCAAGTCATCCGAAACCCGAGGCTGTGGAAATTGGTAAGATGCAACCAAACGAAACTGCTTCGGTCACGTGAAATCTAGCATCCACGCACCCCACACGCCAATTAATAGCCAAAATAAGTGATCATGGAAAAAAAAAACACAGTGGACAAAACAACAACAGAGATCGACAAAAGTTCAATGGAGCAAAGGGTAGCTGAGTTGACCGCTAGCAAATAGCACATGGCTTATTCGTCCAAAAAGCGGGCGCCATCCCTCCGAAGAAGGCAGGGCTTTCTTTTTAGCATTTTTACATTTATATTATTTAAGTTTTTTAGATATTTTTTCATATAAATAAAAAAGAAATTTTAATTAATTTTTATAATTATGAATAAATATTTAAAATTTTCAATACACAATATTTAACAATATTATTTTCTTTTCATTTAAAAATATTAAAAGAATAAAATATATAAATTTAATAATTATATATTTAAATTAAAAGTAAAATTATTAAAAAATATTATAAATTAAATTTTTTAAAAAATAAAACAGTCTTTAAAATGATAAAAATTTTAAATTTTATTTTATTTAAAATAAATTTATAAAATTAAAAAATATTAAAATTAATAGATGTTGGAATTTTCAAATAAAAAGGAAGAAAAAGTTGTGACTATTGAGATACCATTGATAGACTCTATTTATTGTGTAAAATATAGTGTCTGCTGGTATTTGAACCTGATACCACATAGTTATTAACTAAGGTACCAAACGTACATTATGTTGGACATTATGTGATAGATATTAACTAATTGTCAAATGAAAGGTTAAGTTCTTAACCGCCAGATCAAAAGCGTCTGATGACTAAGGGTCACCACCACATCTATAAATACCCCAGATCCATCACTTGTTCAATATATCAAATTTCTTCCTTTCTCTCTTGGTTTCTTCGTCTTCATATCAAGGATTTGATTGTCTATATTATTACTGTAGAAATATTATAGACATCCGAAAGAATAATTCTAGAAGTACAACAATTTCTTGAGGGCTTGATTTTAATAAATATAACATGCAATTAAATGTATTTCATCTTATCCTGTGAGAGAATTCGTATAAATTTCTGTTACATATTAGTAGAGGCAAATTTTGCTTTAAGGAGAGTGGCATTGATATAGGACTTGAAGCAAATCTTCCAAGTTCCAAGATAATTAGGTTTGCACCAAGAATAAATATGTTATAATAAGTAAAAATTAATTTTAAAAATAATTTAATAAAAAAATAAAAATATACCTATTTATTTTTTAAAAAAATATTTTTTTAATATACAATTATCGTTATTATTATAAATACGAAATTTATATAATCAACCCAACCAAAAAATGTATGTCTTACCCAACATCAGCTCCTGCTCTATAGTAGTAACCTTCTTGCACAACAGACTCTTTCCCAATTTTCATTTAATGTTTTTCTTTTTATTCTCGTCTTTTTGTTAAAATAAATTGTGTTTTCTTCTCCTGAAAATTATTATAAATTATAATAAAAATTTCAAGAAATAATTTTATTTATTTATTTGTTTTTTTGGGGTCTAAGGTCTCGGTGAGCTGCCCTCCATCATCTGCATTTGTAGAGTTTCAAGGCACCATTACTTGAAATGCTCTGAAAGGTTCTCAACGAGTTGGAAACTCTCTCCCTGACCTTGCTCAATTAGCAGCGAAGGCAATGTGAGTTTCATTTCTTCTATTTATTTTAGTTTCTTCGTCTGTTTTCCTTTTTTGATTTTGGAATTCTTGTTGCCACAAAGCGATACAAAAACCTGCAAAAGCTATGATTTTTATGCCTATGGGTCAGTGAATTTGATCCCCTTTATTTGCGCTAATGGCTTATGAATTTAAGTAGATTCAGTGTATTCAAAGGGTTCCTTTTTTTTTTTTCTTTTTTGGGGTTTTAAGCTAATGAGTGATTCCTTGCATGTTGTTAATGCAAGTGCTAATTCTGGATTTTTATGCAAGGGCTAATTCTAGATTTCAGCCCCAACTCCAAGTATAGGATAACATTTTTTTTTTTGGGTATTTTTTATCCAAAATATGCTTCTCATCTTGTAACTGCATCTATTGTTGTATGTTCAATTCTTATCTATGATTTCAAATCAAGGTCTACATCGGGCAGGTGGTGGATAGGTTTGTGTTTATTAGGGACTAGATGGAAGGGCTAAAAAGAGAATGAGAGTACGAAGCTTGGGTTAATGGGGTGCACTAAATCAAACCAATTGATGAATTATAAATTATGTTCTTGGTATATAGCATTTTCTCTCTTTTATTTGCTTTGTACTAATCTTGCATTTTCTCGTTACCTTAATGACATTTGGAACCAACTTACTAAGTGTCAGGTTCATGTCTTGCAATTCCAACTACAAGACCTGAACTCCCAATTGTTCCATTTTTGGGTTTACTTGTTAGTAACAATAATAAGAATTAATTGAAATTGCCGCGAATGGTAAAAGTAAAAAAAAAAAAAAAGAATAGAGAAAGAGGGAGAAATGAGTTGTCACTAGAGGAAATAAGGAATTTGGTTTGACAGAACAGAGGTACATCATAGATGATGTTCTTTCCTTAAGAGTAAGTAAGCATACTTATGTAGCTATTGTTCCCATGTGTTATTTCCATGCTTGATTTTCTTTGTTTAGAGCAAGTAAACATATTTGTGCAGCCATTTGCTGATATGTCTCTGCTTAACTATTACCAGAATCAACTATTTGATTTTAATTGTGCTGAAGTTTGCCTTTTGGTCTTAAGCCTAGGCTTATGGTTCATCAGATTCTAACAAAAGGACCCCTAACTATGAAGGTATGGTGGTTTTTCAGTTAGATTAGCTAGGAATATCTCACCTATAAATGTTCATCCTTAGATGGATACATTTTTAGCAGTAAAAATACTTTGGATGACATGTATTCCATTGCCTGCTCATATTTTTTATTCCCTTCTGTCTACCTTTTTAAGGTTCAGTGGAAGAGAATGAAACTAGCCACAGATCATTCATGTCTAATGACTACTTACTGCTTACCTTGACATAATTCCGGTTGTTGCCAAAAAGATATTTTCTGTTATGGGCATGAAACTGTTCCTTTATTCGTTTATCTTTTTGACTAAGTGCACAGAAGCAAGCACCTATGGTTATTTCCTCTTTGCAGATGCTTACAAATGATATAGATATTTTATCTCTGTGGAATATATCACCATTCATTTTGTAGGGACTCCAAGTTGAAAACATGTAGATATGCATGACCGAAACATTTTTGTCCTCTAGAGATACATATGCTTTAGGTGAATGTTCATGTGACTTCTGAAGCAAATAAACTTGTATTGGAGATCTTATAATGATCTTTCTTAGAAGAAAATAAAAGTGTGAATCAGAATGCTTGTATAATGTCTATTGTGTTTTAGGTTTGCATTGCATTCATGAATTATTTTATTTCTTGTTCTTATTTGTATAACTTGTCAGGATGTTGAGGAGACTAAAGAGATATGGAATTTCTAGAATATTGTCCTATGGGCTTTTGAATACTGCCTATTACATTCCAACATTCCTCCTTGTGTGGTGAGGGAGAATTTTCTAAGTTGGTTATATATGTCTTCACCAACAAACATAGACAAGCTTCAGACATGTGTCATTAACTCTTGATTTACTTTTACTTTACTTGGTGCACAACTTAATTGCTGATGAACAATTATTTGATGTAAAAATTTTGGGTAAAGGACCAATTCCAAGTATGGAAAAATGTTACAAGTTTGTTTGTTCTACTTCTACGCCTTGTCTTTGTGCTTAAATATTCCTTTTTGCCAACTTTAGTTGCTCCTTCATTTTCATTGATGTATTTCCTTTTACCTTGTTTATATGCATGTTTTGCCCTAGTTATGGCATGCTGGTGTTTTATTTGATAACCTTTCACTTATGTCACACAAACATTGTCTCAGTGAACCCTCATTTAAACTGATTAACCATTTGTTGATAGGACCATGGCCACAGTTGAGCTGCTCAACCTTCATTTGATAAGGCTATTGTTTGTTATGCTTAGTTTTAAGGACAAGTTATTGAAAGAAGGTTTATGGGTTCACCCATCCAAAAAAAAACAAGAGGTTAAATGGCTCTCAACATGTGTGGATGATTTGCCTAATGCATTAATAGGAGGTCCCATTGAAATGATGGGTGGATGAAAGGAAATTTACTACAACCCAGACCTTATAATGTGGTAGCCTTATACACTGCCATCTTTAGAGAGGATATGCACTATATTGGCCAATGGGAATTGCCATTTAAATGTGTTGCATGACCATATATGAATGTTTGTGTGAAGTATAAGTTAGCTAAGAAAGACAAAGTAGATGAATATTTAAGAAATCAAAGGTAACCTTCAAACAGTTATTTAAGAAGTGAAATGTAAGAACAAAGATGAACGAAATGCCTTGGATTGTAGGTTTTCTAATAAGCATGCTAGATGGAAATTGGTTTTCAAATGTCTAGACTCTTATGACTTTTCTGTAAGGTGTGTTCTAGCTTGCACAAATAATCGCTTCCTGCTTTGATAGCATATCTCTTGCACTTGTAGAAATTGGTTTTTATATGTCAAAATTGTAGTATACAGTTAATTTTTGTAGGTTGGTTTTCACCTGTCCTCATATTTGGAAATTAGGAATTCAATGTAAGACTTGTTATGGCATATAGTAGGGGTGGCTTCTGCTAGCTTCCTTTCCCATTTTCTGTAATAACAAAATTCATTTATTTCTCAAAGAATTTAGCAAACTACTTATAGAATTCTTGTCATATCTAGATCATTTTCCTTTTGTTTGTCATGGATTGACAAATAATATAATTTGTAGTTGACTATGTACTTACTGATTTAGCATCTGATGCAAACAAGTCATGAGCATTGGTGCAGCTTTTTTAGTATGAGAACAAGCACCTTGTATCCTATTGTATTATGTTGAAAATATAAGGCACCTTGTTACTGGACTAATTTAAAAGAAACTTTTAGGGGTTAGATCTCTTGATTATTCTTGGAGCTTATTTGCCAATGAGCCATATGTGTCTCCTTTTCTTTTTTGATAACTGCTATTTGTTCCTCAACGGCATGATTCCTTTCCATTTCTAGCTATTATTGCTTTGCTTTTATGTTGTGAATAGACTCTTTATGTTAAATGCATTCAATTTGGTTAGGGTCATTGCACTTGCACTTGCACTTTTTGTAAACAGGGGGTTGTCATGGTTCAGTAAGAAATTCAAATTTGATAGTCAAGGGAAGGTATGTAATGTGTGCAAAAATTTTTGCCATTGATATCTAGTCAATAAGTTGTATCTAATTAATTAACTCTTTCCAGCGTTTCATGGCAATTGTTGGGTTCTGTTTTGGATTGGCAATCATTCTATTTTTTGCCGTGACATTGTTGAGCATGTAAGTTTGTTTCTAAAGTTTGTATCCTCTTGCCGAGGATGGAAAGATGGGCACTTTGTTGCTGTCCTTGAAGTTAGATAATTTTTATTCAGTTTTTGACCTAGTTTTAACAGGTAAAAATGTGGTCCCAATGTCCCTTAGCATGCATTTTTGCATCCAATATTATTCAGGGAGCTAAAAGATGCTTTGCAATAATGATACATGCTTCATCACTCAAACCATGGTAGACTTATGACCAATTTACAAGGTTCATTAATGTCACTGGTGACTACAGGCTATCACGTAAATGCTACTCTGAAGATTGAACTAACCAATGTTCTGAAGCTTTAAAGCTTCTTTCCATGCACTGAATATTTATGTTAGGTCAATTATGTGATATTCCTGAACAAGTTGCTGATAATGAAATTTTGGTGAAAGAGCAATCACTTAGAGTATAATGCCACCTTGTGTAGATGGGATTACAGATATAAGCTATGTCCCAATAGATATAAGCTATGTCCCATTAGTTATCTTGGTTGGTTAAATTCAACTTGGATATCATAATGGGGATTACTTTCTTGGATTTCTTCTTCTTGGCAAAGTAATTTTGTTTTCATTGGTCTGGTGTCATAATTGATTCTCTAACAGTTTGGTGTCAATTATATGGTAGATTTCAATTAATTTTAAACTTCAATGTGTAACAAAAAAAAAAAAAGATGTGAGACAAGAAAAAGAGTTTAATGAACTTGGTTATGAAGTTGAGGTTCATTTGGTACAAGGATTGCTTCTAATTCAAGGACTTGAAATCTTTTGAATTGGCGTTGGAATTTTTTCTTGCTTGGTATTGGATTCATGTACTGGGTTGAATCAATGTTTGAACTCAATTTCAAGGGTCCAAGGTTCAAATGAGCTAAAAAGGGGTGAAATCAAAATTTAATGAAAAAATGATACACTTCTTAGCATATAATTACAAGTTTAAACAACGTATAAAATTATTTAATTAAATTTGAAAAAATTTGAAATACTAAATTAAGGTTCAAATAAAGTTTAAAGACCTAAAAAAAGTTATTTGAAAATTTTAACCAAATGTTCCCCGAGCAGTGACTGGCTTTTGATCAAATGTTTTAACTCTTAACCAATTTAATCTATTTTTAAAGAGACGTGTCTTATGATATGGTTAAATTAAAAAAAAAAAAGGAAAAAGTACCTCATTGTTTACTACTTTTGTGGGCCAAACAAATCGATCTAATTCATTTCTATTAAGTACAAAGTGAACTACTAATTTGTTTGGCATTGTAAACAAATCTTTTTTTCAAATGTCTCTACATATATAAATTTTAAAATTTAATTCTTCGACAAAAATGAAAATCGGGCAAAGTAACCAAAAATTTTTGTTATGTTAGTCATTAGGGGTAAAGTAATGCAAAAATTCATTTCATCCCATCTCTATCAAAGAAGAGAAATATAATAAATAGACATATTGTGATATATAACATTTAAGGAAATAAGTTTAATTCATATCTTTAAGTTAGTTTAGTATATAAATATATAAAATATAATAATCTTATATTATTTTGCTTAAATAACTTATAAAATAAGAGATATAATAAAATAAAAATATATTATTAAGTCAAATTATTTATAAATTAAATTATATTTATATTATTTTAAATTTTAATCACTTGAATTTGAATTAATTTATAAGTTAACAAATTATTATTTTAAAAATAATTTTTTATTTTTCACTCAATTTTTATTTTGTTAAATATTATATTATCTATACATATTATTATTTATATTTTGATATATCAACCTATCTTTTAATTTTTTATTTTTTTAATAATTTTTATTTTATTACTTAAATTGAATTGTATATTAATTTTTTTATTATATTATAATATATTAAAATATATTATTATTTATTTTTAAAATATGATATATATATATATAATAATTATATAAAATAAATTTAATAATAAATTTTTTATTTATTTTTAGTTCAAATTATTTTTAAATTAAATTACTTTTAAATTGTATTTAAAAAATTTTTAATCATTAGAATTTGAATTAATCCATTAGATTGAATCAAATTTTTACACTTTTATCTCACACCATACAATTTATTAACTGCACCCTAAGCCTATAATATAGAGTTCATGTTAACCCATAACTCACTACAAACAAAGGGATAAAACTTGTCATCGTCTTGTTTTAATAGAACATGCTATGTAAACTATTTAAGTAAACTGGAAATGGATATGCTTGCGGTAGCTTTGCCAGAAGCAATGAAGGACTGTTTGACTTGTACTTTGAATTATTAAAAATCCAGAGTAGAATTTATATAATTCAACTTCAAGATTTAAAATATTTTAATTCAATTCTAATAGTTTAAATTTAATATTTTTAAATATTTTGTTATTTTTTTTAATAATTACTCTTATCATATTTAATATAAATTATAATTTACAAAAATTTAATCATGACATAACAAAAAAAAAAAAGTCACAAAAGAATCAACTTTAATTATATATCATTTTTGTTCCAAATGACAGCAAATAACTCTTGAATTAAAGATTTAAAAATTATTAGATTATAAAATTTCAAATATAATTTCTTATATTGTAAAAAAAATATTATTATTTAAGTTGTAAGTTACTTCTAAACTTAAGGGTTTTGTAAGGTAATTAACTCAATAATTGACATGATATTCCAAAGTTAAGAAGTTATATCCGTAAATCTAATGAGGACACTCCTATGCTATAAATCCAAATATGGACTTTCATCACAAAGTGCTGCTAATTTCACCATCATGAAAGTAAGTTATAACAAAGCTGCTAACAAACAACATATATCCTTCCTTTTACAACATAATTACAAGGAATAGATAGAAATGACTTCATTTTGAAGTCAAGGTTATTGAAAAGCCACAAAACCAAAAAAGAATAATTACGTAGTCCTGTGTGAACTATCAAATTCCTCTAAACCCAAAAATTTATAGTTTTGAAACCCTTCCTTAGGAGAACAGAAAGTTGTTTGCTTGGTGGGTAATAACTTGTTTCCACCTTCTTCAGTACAAGTGTGAAGACTATAGGCATTGCAAAGAAAAACCACATCTGACTCCTATAGATAAAGATTGAAGAAAGAAAAACACAGCCACATGCATCTTTCAATATTTAGACTATGTCAACCACCTTATACAATTTGCTAATAATTAAGGTCACCGAATATACCTTCATTCTCATGAGCTTCGATAAGCATGTTACAGGATATGGGTGAAGCTTGTAGCCAACATTATATATGCAGGACAGATACAGAACTCATACTTTCATGGTCAAAGAAAAAAAAAATAGAAAAGCAAGTGTGGAGAAAGAAAGGCAAGAAGCAGGAAAAGATGGAAATAAAAAACTTCATCACCTTCTCCTAGGCCTACAAGTAACTGTAACTTGGAGAAGTAAAACTAATGAACAAAGAACAAATAAGTGGACTGATAATGAAAAGCTAGATATACTGAAGGGCATATGTTAATCTTAGGGTAATTTACATTTTTAGTTGCTAAACTTATCATTTATTTTCATTTTTATTAGTCAATTTTAATTTTATTTCAATTTAATCATTTTATTGCTATAATAAATAAAAACTTATAAAATTTACTCTCTAAAAAATATAATTTTATACAATTAATTCTATCAATCAATATATTAATAAGAATTGAATTAAATTTTCCAATTCGGGATGCTATGATTGACGACAAGGTCAAGAAGTTTAAAGATATCAACAAGTGCCTTGAGAAAAAATATTTGTTCTAACAATTTTATCTAATTGTTAGAAGAGCACAATATGTCCTATGATATCTGGTATGCTACATAACAATAAAATAAAGAGCTTTTTTCAAAAAAAAAAAAAAAGATGAAGTTTTTTATTAAATTTTAAATTAATTAAAAAAATTTACACAAATATTAATAAAATTTAAAAAATAAAATAACAGAGAAAATCTTTTTATTTTTTTTCCTTTGTTTGGTGCACTACATTAAGTCTACGTGGGCTATTAAACCAAAAAGATAATTTTTCTCAAAGCACTTGTCAATATTTCATATTTCTTAATTTTGTCCTCAATTATAATATTTCAATTCAACAAATTTAACTTAATTTTTATTAATATATTAATTAATAAACTTAATTGTATAAATATATATTTTTTAGAAGTGAATTTTGTAAATTTTTACATAATATAGTAATTAAATTATAACAAAATTAAAACTGAATAATTTAATTATAATAAATTAAAATTGATTGATAAAAATAAAAAAAGTGATAGGTTCAGCGACCAAAATTGTAAATTACCCAGACAAGTCTTTGCTGGCCAGACAGAATTAATTGAGTATGCTTAAAGAAAACTGAAGTTGAGAACTGACAGATTTATTACCTCATTGATGAAGGGCTCTATAATACAGTACTGGAGATATGTTGCCTCAGTTGCTATTGTGCAAAAGAAACATTTAAAATTGCCTATCCATAAAAAGCTGTTGTGAAAAAACAATGAGAATATCAGTAGAAAAAAGATCATAATATTCCTTTTTTCCTTTTTTCTTGCTGTAGATGTGAATAATATCCAAAAAGCAACATGATTAATACATACCGCAGAATACTCCGTGCAAAACACAGTTCTTTTGATTTAATAACAGAAAGAGGCACATGGCATAACCACAAGGCAAGTAACTCCCTCTGTTTACAAGAGAAGAAAAAAAAAAAGATCATGTAGTTAGCATTTAATACAAGGATGCCTTAGAGGAAAGTGGTTCATCACAACAATGGAGTAGAGATCAACCGTTACACGACTGGTAGGATTGAGGTGTAGAAGCACATATAATGAACGAAACTCTGCTTCATTTTTATAAAAAGAAGTGGAATCTCGATTGGCATCATATAGGCTATATAGAGATGTCAATGTCTTTATAAGCTGCTCCATGTTAAGGTAATGCATTGACAAAATACTTGGGAGTGTTACCACAATGTCGAAGTTTGAGATGTGATATAACATGAAATTTGACCTGTGAAATGAAAACTGAGTTAGAATATCGTCTTCATACCTAAAATAAAAAAGCATAGAATTGTTTCCCCAGTTTGAACCTCAGATTTAACAAATAGCACCAGCTCCCAACAATTAGTTGCCAGAGCATCAAACTGAGATGAACCTTGGCTTGATCATGCATTTGCAATCACGCAATAATACTTCCACAAAAATTTTATTCAAGCAATAACAAAGAAAAAGCGAACTTTTGATTCGCCATATTTTCTAGCTTCTGCCTGTACGATTCCAGTTAAGATGAGTTATCATGTATATGATGAAAGATACGTGATGGCTTCTTTGTCTCAGCCACCATAGAACCCACCATTGCTAAACTTTACTAAAATTTTCCAGTTTCACATAAGATTTTACACTAGATATGCAAGCACAAATATATACTCTAATTCTGGATGTGGTTATCCACAACTCAAAATTCACCCGGTTAGTGATGCCGGCCTACATAACAACGAGAGATGAGTTTCGAAGACGAGTAGGCAATGCGACGGTGACATCCCTCAGTGGATTCGATACATGCTATTCAGTGCCAATCGTTGCACCCACCATAACATTCATGTTCACCGCCATGAATATGACATTGCCACCAGACAACGTTCTAATCCACAGCACCGCAGGTATGCCACATGCTTGGCCATGGCCGCATCACCGCCTGGCCTCAACTCGGTGCTGAATGTAATAGCCAACACGCAACAACAAAACCATAGGATCCTTATTGATGTGCCCAATTCAAGGCTTGGAGTGGCCCGTGACCAATGCACCTGATTTTTGTTGTTTTTCTATCAAGTAATAGTGATGCATACCAATGCCTTTTTTCATTCGAGATTTGATATAAGATTATATAAAAATATTTGAGACAAATTTATTAGAAAAAATATTTATATTAATATTATTTTTATATCAAATTAATTAATATTTTAAATATTATATAATATATAACTAAAAATAACATAATATATATAATAAAAAAATAAAAATATAAAATATTTTTAATTAAAAAAAATTAATCAAAAAATAATATAATATAAAAAATAATTTTTAATTTAATTTTTTTTAATATTATAGAAATTAAAAAATAATTATTTATCAATAATTATTTTTATTAAAAATTATTTTTAAGTATTATTTTATATTTAATTTTTTTTATTATTTAAAAAAATATATTATATTATTATGTGTATTTTTTTATTATTTTATAAATTTAAAATATAAATAAATAGATAAATTAATTAAATAAATATTTATAATAATCAAATTGTAAAATATATAAAATTTTTAAACCGATTAAAATATCAAAAATTTGAGAAATTAAAAAATATAATTAAATTAAATAATTAAGTTATTTAAAATTATTAACTATTTTATATACATTTATAACTCACTTTTGGAGTATTTGATCTAAATGATGTTTGCTTTGATTTTAAAAAATTGACAAACTAACAAAGTTGCTGGCCTTAATTGCCAATTATTATAAAAGGATAGACAAGCACCCATATTTTGACTCCAAGTAATATTGGAGTTCACATTGGCGAGAATTAGATGGTCTTTGCTTGGGTAACAAAGAAAACCCAAAGTTATGGCACAATTTTTGGAAATATGTGAGAAGCATAACGTGGGGTTCATCCGAATCAAGCTCTAGAAGATGGGTGACATGATCTGAGGTGGATAACACATTTAGGTATATGCTAGTTTGAAAATTATCATGCCACTCTCTAATGATAAAAATTCTTCATGTTATGACTTTCAAGTTATTGAGAATTAATAAAATGAAGTTCTGACGTTTCCTTTATTTGGCTACAGGCGCAAAGTGATTTTAGGTCTACCTAAGATTCCTTGGTTGACGAAGAAAAATGGAAGCTTAGGTCTAGAAGGAATGTTTAAGGTGTTTGACCTAAGTTATTTGTCGTGTTAAAAATTGTTTAACAACATCGATATATACCACTCAATATTAAAAAAATTACAGACTGCAAGAAGTATCTGGGTGGCACAAAGATGGCCATAATAATCTGTGCATTTAAACTGTCTACGGACCCACCGATTTCTTGTAGAAGGGAAGAGACTGCAAAACAAAATGGTCGGCCCCTTGCATCAATGCTAGACAATTTTATTCATGCAATCGTCCAAATGTAGAAGACACCAAGAATATGTACGCATTCCACTGCCACAGTGATAGCAGTTATCTCCTGAAGATGTAATCAATCTTCAGGATAAACAGGGTGTCCAATATCATTGTCGCCCCCATGATTTCTACCATTGTCACCCTCAAAACCATTACCTTAGAAGTAAACTGGTGCCAGATGTGTTCATTGATGAGAAGGGGCCCCCCACTCTAATTTATATTAATTGAAAAAATATTGTCGTACATTAGTTAAACTATTATATCTTTTCTTATTTAATAAAAATTTATGTTTTTTGTATGTATACTGTGAATATCATTTAGCACTTCTTTTTAGAGTAATTTGTTTAAGATTTTCTAGATTCCCATGAAAGTAAGTAGCAGATAATAGGTATTAAAAAAAAAATTATAATATGTACTATACATTTTATATTATATAAAAAAATATTAATGTAGTATGAAAATATATATATATATATATATACACAACACTGTCACCGGTACCAACGCTGAAGATGAGATTCTCCAAATTATGATTCATTACGAGCTCAGCAAGCAAGCAGGACCATTAAGATTCAACTCAATCACCATCCAATTCTGCAATTTTTTTAACAGTGATGGAGATATCATCATTTAGAAGAATCAAAGCGGCGTGAGTGCGAACGAGTTTACTAATTGACATCTTTTTCAATTTTGGTTCAAACAAGGATAGAGGAATGAGGGAGCACGTCACTTTTATTTTTTGCAGATCAAAACGACAGAGTTCAGAGTTTTCATATAAATCAATTATTATTATAGATTAAGATGTAAAATAAATAATAAAAAAAAAAGAAATCTTCCACTGGCGTCTTGCATGAGAGGGCAAATTTTAATATTGAATAGTTAAAAAAATAAATAAATACAAGGGGGTTATTGGATGAAGTTGACCTGCAACATTTTATCATGTAAATAAGCGGACCTAAATGTGCCACGTGACAGTGAAATTGACATAAATTTTTTTATTTTGCTTTCCGATTTCATCGTCTCTTACTCCATTTGGTTAACCAACGAAACGAAAATGATGTCTACTTGTTTTCCAGCGGACCCTTTGATATAATTGGTTAACAAAACCTTAAAAACTCTCGATTTATAATCTTGCATTTTTAACATTTAGCTCTCAATGTAATTTATATTTCAAAAACAAGTTTGTATCCAACTAATAATATTCAATTGTCAATAGCAAAAGTTAGGTGGGACACAATTTTTACTACTTATTTTCATAAAAATATTTTTTAAAATATTTTAAATATTAAATTATAAATTAATTTTAATAAATTATAATTTTTAATTTAATAAATATTTATATAAAATTAAATAATTTTAATTATAAACTTAAAGTTTAAGTTATCATAATTATATTTTTAATAAATGTAAACTAAAAATATATTAATAAAAATTTTTTCAATCTAATAAGAGAGACAAGTTTTATAAAAAATTAATAATTATAATTATAATTATTAAAAAATAAATAATTAATTTTATAAATTTAAAATTAATTAGTAATAATATTTAATTGTTAACAACAAAAATAATGTGAAACTCAATTTTTATTATTTATTTGAGTGATACTGATATATTATAAATTTATGATTTGAAGAAAAATTGTTATTATTTAAATATTTTAAATATATTATAATAATTTTAAAATTTTTATAAAAATATTAATTTTTTTATATTTTAATTTAATAAAATGTGATATAATAAAATAATATATTTTTATTATAATATAAAAAATTTAATTTACATTTACCATAAATAAAATTATTTAGTAAATTTACATTTTTACATGTAAAGAAGATTTTTAACAAAACAATTATATTGATAAAAAGTCATTAGAATCAACTGATCTACTAACTAATACTTGATAAAAAATTTAATGAAATAGCAAAGAGAAAATGTCAAGGAGATAACAGAGGTTGCACCCACGACAAAAATGCAAAGTACATTAAAGTAACATATCAATCATTTAAAAACTATAAAATATGGTAATATTTTCGAGATATAATGATTATTTCATACGTGTAATAAAATATCGTAATTTCTGTAAATAAAAATTATAATGACTCCTAGGAGGAGAGGAGGAGGTGGTTGCATTTCTTTGCTTTCGCTTTTGGTCAAGGTAGAGGACAGACTCTCTGCTGCCTCGGCATTTAAACCATTATAAGGTACCGAAGAGTGACCTCGCGATGATCATATAATTTTGATGAATTCAATAATTAAAAATAAAATAAAAATACTATATTTATAAATATTATAAAATAAATTTTATAATTTTAAATTATAAAAAAATAAAAATATTTGTTAATTATTTTTATATAATATTTCAAATTAAAAAATACAAATATTTTTTTTTTTCAAAATCTTTACAAAATATAATTATAAAATAAAATAAGTAATTGTTATCCGCATATATAGAGTCAACAGAGATATGGAGTCCTAAGGGGAAGGGGAGGGGGTTTTCTTCGGGGCTCGAGAGATGGAATAGATAGAGCCCCACAAGTTTTGAATTCGCCGCTGGAGAATTCACAAGAAAGGAAACGAGGAATTTTCAACGAAAAAAGTGCTCTCTGAACCGAACGTGCAAGTCGTTTTCCATCAGACGGCTGTTCCCGTCACTCCACTCTCGACTTTGATTATATATCCAAAAAGGTCCGCTCTCGACCATTCCACACGCTGCCTAGCAGAGGCGTGGTTATCTGAAGTGGATTTTATCTTTTCTAGTAGATGCCGAACCTGTGCCCACTAAGAAGGGGTCGGGTGTTAAATTAATTAATATGAGAAAGTGTGATCTAAAATAAAAAATTTAATATGATGGTCAGTTAGATATAATGATAATCTGGGTTATCGAGTTTAAAATTCCTCCACTCTCCCTATTTAAAAATAACTGTTACGGAAAAAATAACCGTTATTCTTAGAGATAACTGTTACGGTAAGAATGATTATTATCGGAAAATAGAGGTAATTCCCTGATTGAAGATAACTCTCACAGAAAAGAAGGGTAACGGTTGTACGGATCTTTTCCTTCTCTCCACCATCAGAGAAAACGAAAGGCAGTGAAAGGAAAGAGTAAGAGAAAAGAAGGAGAAAAAGAGAATAAACTTTTCAGGAACAAATCAGAGGAGGATTCTCATCTCCGCGACAGGACCTCGACATCATGGATAACGGTATGTCAATCTTTTACAGTTTTATTACTAGTATTCACATAAAGAAAAGATCATGCATTATAGAAATAAGAATTTTATAAAGAGAAATTTTAGAAAAGTCTAACAATTGATATCAGAGCGCGGGTCAACGAATACTGCAATTTGTTTCACTTTTATTTGTTTGCGCCAAGCTGTTTTCTTTTTATATTTTTGCGCCTATTTTGTTATTTGCTACGCTTAACGGACAACGACGGCCGGCGTTAAAAGGGGAAACGCCGGCCATAGAAATCTGCACTGCCGAAACGGCCAGCGTCGAAAGGAAAAGGGAAGGGCCGGCCACGAGGACTGTACGCCACCGGAACCCGAACGGATCTGGGTATGGCGGATCGGCTCCGATGATGGCTATGTTTCCATTGTTGGTGGGAGACCTGAATCGGTCTGGGTTTTCTCCTGGGAATGGTCGGAGACACAAATCGGTCTGGTCTGGTGGGTCCCTGGTCGGAGGCAGCACGCGGGCTGTGTCGCCTGTAATGTGGTGGTGCTGCCCACCACAGGGGTCCTCGACTGGTGGTGGAGAAGAAATTTTCCGGATGGATGCCTCCATGTAAAGGGGACCGGTTACTAGAACCGTATTGGACAGTGCTAACTCCCACATAATAAAAATTTAAATCTTCATAATTGAAGATTTTTTTAAAGTTTATTAAGGTCACATCAACATGAATCAAATATTGAAAGCTTGTTAGTCACCAAAGTGGCCTGGTTTGAAAGGATTTGAATTGTTGATCGTGAATTTCAATTGTTCATTTTTTATGCTAATATTGTATATGAACAATTGTGGTTATTAATTATAAGGCTAGGAGATCATCCAAAGATGGATCATTGCTTATAATTAATGACACTAAAGGAGGATTGGTTGATGTACTAGGTAAACGTGATTGTATATCCAAAGATAACATTCATGTTAACTCTAATATTATTGATTGATCTATTAAAGTATATTTAAATTAGTATCATTATTGATTGAAGTTATGTATTTGAGGATCACCCAAAAGTGAACTTAAATACATGATTAAAGTTTGTAATGTATCTGAATCCATTAGAGTTTACTCAAAGCATTAACGTGTAAATTTGGATTATGTTTGCAGCTTCCAATAATGTGTTCGCCTTAGGTAATGTGATGATCAAATTCAATGGGCTGAACTATGCAGAATGGTCTGAGCATATTCAGTTTCATTTAGGTGTTTTGGGCTTCGACTTAGCAGTCATTTCGGATGAAAAGCCTACAGCCATTATAGAGACCAGTACAGAATCTGATAAGTCTTTTCATGAGACTTGGGTATAGTCTAATAGGCTGAGTTTGAATTTGATGTAAATGACGATGGCTGAAAATGTCAAGCCATCGATGCCTAAGATGGAAAATGCAAGGGAATTTATGATGAGAATTAAGGAATACTCTCAATCAGATATAACTGATAAATCCATTGTAGGAACCCTAATGAGTGAGTTGACGACCAAGAAATTTGATTGGTCACAGCCTATTCATGATCATATGACTAGTATGGCTAATCTAGCAGCAAAGTTGAAAACAATGGGCATGGATGTGAGTGAATCCTTTTTGGTTCAATTCATCATCAATTCACTGCCTCCTGAATTTGGCCAGTTCCAAGTGAATTATAACACTATTAAAGAGAAATGGAACTTTCAGGAAATTAAGGCCATGTTAGTTCAGGAAGAAGGGAGATTAAAGAAGATGAAGGATCACTCCATTCATCTCACTGTTCATGATGATGCTAGTGGTAGCAAGTCTAAACCATATCAGAAGAGTAAGAAGAAGGACAAAGCCTCTATGAAAGTTACTGGAGGTCAGATCCAAAAGGATCAGAAATGTTTCTTCTGTAAAAGGATGGGTCACTTCAAAAGGGATTGTCTAAAAAGAAAGGCTTGGTTCGAAAAGAAAGGTATGTACTGTATATCAGTATGTTTTGAATCAAACCCAATAATACTTGGTGGTTAGACTCTGGAGCTACTATTCATGTGTCACATATTATGCAGGGATTCCTTTCAATCCAGCCCATAACAGGAACTGAGAAGTTCCTTTACATGGGAAACAGAATGAAGGCATGAATAGAAGGAATTGGGACGTATAGATTGATCTTGGACACTAAGTGCCACCTGGATTTAGAAAAGTGTCTCTATGTTCCTAAATGTGCTAGAAATTTAGTTTCTGTTGCAAAGTTGGATGAAGTGGGATTTAACCTTAAGATTAAAAACGGTGCATTTTCATTGTATAGACATTCGTACTATTATGGATCTGGTACTTTGGTTGATGATTTGTACCGTTTTAATCTTGATGCTATGCATACTGATTCTCTATTTCTTGTTGAGCATGGTATAAGTAACAAATGTAATGTGCATGATGATTATTCTACTTTCTTATGACATCAAAGATTGGGTCATATATCCAAAGAAAGGATATTGAGGTTGGTGAAAGGTGATATCCTGCCTCAATTGGATTTTACTGATTGGGATGTATGTGTTGATTGTATAAAAGGGAAACAAATAAGACACACATCGAAGAACCCAGTCATGAGAAGTAATGAGCCTTTAGAATTGATACACACCGATATTTGTGGTCCCTTTGATATTCCTATATGGGGTGGTGAGAAATATTTCATCACATTTATAGATGACTACTCACAGTATTGTTACTTATATCTACTGCATGAAAAGTCCTAGTCAGTAAATACCCTGGAGGTGTTTATTGATGAAGTGGAAAGGCAGTTATATAGAAAAGTGAAAATGATTAAGTCAGATAAGGGTGGTGAATATTAAGGAAAATTCAATAAAAATGGACAATGTCCTGGTCCATTTGCAAAACTTCTTGAAAGTTGAGGCATATGTGCACAGTATACAATGCCTGGTACACCACAACAGAATGGTGTAGCGGAAAGGCAGAATCGCACACTTATGGATATGGTTAGGAGCATGTTAAGTTGCAGTACTGTACCTTTATTCTTGTGGATACATGCATTAAGAACTGCTGCATATCTGCTGAACAGAGTTCCTAGTAAGGCTGTCCCTAAGACTCCTTACGAGTTATGGATAGGAAGGAAACCTAGTTTGAGACACCTTCATGTTTGGGGTTGTTCGACAGAAGTAAGGATATATAATCCACATGAAGGAAGGCTTGATGCAAGGACCATTAGTGGTCACTTCATTGGCTGTCCTGAAAAGTTTAAAGGATATAGGTTCTATTACCCTAACTATAGCACTAGAATAGTTGAGTCTAGTAATACTCGGTTCATTGAAAATGGCCAGTTCAGTTGGAGTGGGGAATCACGAAAGGTGGATATTAGAGAATTACAAAATGAAAGATCCACAGTGAGTACTCCTACTCAAGTTGATATCCCTACACCCAGTGTTTCTACTCAAATTGTTGTTCCTTTTGTTGCATCACAGTCACGTGACATGCAAGGACAACAAATTGATACTCGAAACACGCAAAGTGAACACATAAGAGATGAACCAAGTGACAATGTGCAATTTACAAATGAACAAGTGATACCACAAGAAATGGCATTACGGAAGTCTACGAGACAGAAAAGGCCAGCTGTATCTAATGACTATGTGGTTTACTCACTTGAGTATGAATCAGAATTGAGCATTGATAAAAATCCAGTCTCATTTCAACAAGCCATAAAATGTAATGATTCCGAAAAGTGGTTCAATGCCCTGAAGGAAGAGATGAAATCGATGGATGTAAACCAAGTCTGGGAACTAGTAGAGTTACCTGAAGGATCAAAACGAGTTGGCTGTAAGTGGGTCTTCAAGACCAAGCGAAACTCGAAAGGTAACATCAAAAGGTATAAAACCAGACTTGTTGCCAAAAGTTTCATTCAAATGGATGGTATTGACTATAAGGAGACTTTCTTTCTGGTCTCTGAGAAAGACTCCTTAAGAATTATTATGGTTTTGGTGGCTCATAATGATCTAGAGCTTCACCAAATGGATGTAAAGACCACCTTTTTGAATGGTGACTTAGAAGAGGAAGTGTATATGGACCAACCTAAAGGTTTCATCACCACCGGGTAAGAAAATTTGGTGTGTAAATTAAAGAAATCGATATATGGATTGAAACAAGCTTCCCGATAATGGTATATTAAGTTCAATGATACCATCACATCATACAGCTTTGTAGAGAACACCGTTGATCGGTGTATCTATATAAAGGTCAGTGGGAGCAAGTTCATTATATTAGTCCTATATGTCGATAATATTCTTTTGGCTGCTAATGACATGGGTTTGTTACATGATGTTAAGAAATTTCTCTCTGAAACTTTTGAAATGAAAGATAGAAATAGAGATATTCCGTGATAGATCATAAGGATTGTTGGGATTGTCTCAGAAAGGCTATATCAATAAAGTATTAGAGAGATTTAGAATGGAAAATTGCTCAATAGGAATAGTTTCAAGTCAGAAAGGGGACAAGTTCAGTGGACTGCAATGTCCAAAGAATGATTTGGAACGGAAAATAATGGAATCAATTCCCTATGCATCACTAGTTGGAAGCCTGATGTATGCGCAAACATGTACTCGGCTGGACATTAGTTTCGCTGTTGGAATGTTAGGCCAATATCAAAGCAATCCTAGAATAGATCATTGGAAAGCTGGAAAGAAAGTACTTAGGTACTTATAAGGCACCAAAGATTATATACTTTCTTATAAAAGATCAAGTCATCTTGAAGTAGTAGGCTACTCGGATTTAGATTATACTGGATGTGTAGACTCGAGGAAATCTACATTTGGTTACATGTTCCTCCTGGCTGGAGGAGCAGTTTCCTGGAAAAGTGGGAAGCAATCTATCATTCAGTTTCCTGAATTTGTAGCATGCTTTGAGGCTATTATTCATGCATTATGGATGCGAAATTTTATCTTAAGGCTTAGTTTGGTCGACAGTATAAAAAAGCCGTTAAGAATTTATTGTGATAATTCCGCAGCTGTTTTCTTCTTTAAAAATGATAGGTATTGTAAAGGTGCGAAACATATGGATTTGAAATACCTATCTGTTAAGGAAGAAGTGCAAAACCAAAGAGTGTCTATTGAGCATATTGGTACTGAATTGATGATAGCGGACCCGTTAACTAAAGGTTTGCCACCGAAAACATTTACTGGACATGTTGAACGGATGGGCATTTTGGACAGGTCCACTTTCTCTTGAAAGCCAATATTTTGTACTGCTCATATCATTGTGACACTCATGAATTCAATTAAAACTATGGTTTTGTTTGGGCTCTGTTATCTCCATTTAGTTGTATACAGTTATAGTTTGTGAGATAACTAGTAGCATATTTGAAAATGACAATTAAAGTTTCAATGTTCCTCAGTAAGGTTATTATGAATTATGATGATTATGTGATACATGGAAGGAATCATGTCGTTAAAAGATGTGTGATCGTCTTGATCCAATCGTTTTTAATTCAATCAAGTATTGTGATTTGATGATCTTTAAGGATTGTACGCACTTATTTGTTATTGATTCATCAAATCATAACAAGGGTCAAGTGGGAGATTGTTAAATTAATTAACATGAGTGACCCTTATTATTTAAAGTGTGACCTAAAATAAAAGGCCTAATATGATGGTCGGTTAGGTATAATGGTAATTTGAGTCATCGGGTTTAAAATTCCTCCACTCTCCCTATTTAAAGATAACTGTTACGAAAAAAATAACCGTTATTCCTAGAGATAACTGTTATGGTGAGGATGATTGTTATTTGGAAAAGAGGGGTAATTTCCTTATTGAAGATAATTCTTACAGAAAAAAAGGGTAACAGTTGTACGGATCTTTTTTTTCTCTCCACCATTAGAGAAAATGAAAGGCAAGTGAAAGGGAAGAATAGAAGGAAAAAAAGGAGAAAAAGAGAATAAACTTTTCAAGAACAAATTAGAAGAGAATTCTCATTTCTGTGACAGAATTTTGACATTATGGATAATAATATATTAATTTTTTATAATTTTATTACTAATATGTATAAAAAAAAATTTTACATTATGAAAAGAGAAATTTTATAAAAAGAGAAATTTTATAAAGAGAAATTAAAAAAAAGTCTAACGGACGTAGCAGCTACATGGACCCCTTCCTTTCTGTTGTTGTCAGCGCTTTCCCGGGCCGAGCCGGAATTCATTATTATAAAATAAAGGGCAGGCAAAGCCCGAAGGCTGCTATCCCAATAGGCCAGCGGGCGGAACGAGGAGAGGGTCCGGCGATCATACCACCGCGGTCGAAAAAGCGTGTTCCCTTCAGATAACACGCACTGTAGACCATTCTCGGCCTTCTTCGTTTTCGATGAAAAACAAATCAAATCTCGATCTCCGAAAGCTTTTTCCTTCCCCAGCCGCATCTCCCCTCCTTCGTCGACCCTTTCCTTTAATGGTTGGGGGAAGCATTCCCTTATCTGAACTTGGCGGGCATTCTTTTCAGGCTTATTCAAATAGGGGAGTTTGGTTTGAACATAGGCCCAAACATGATTGGAAGGTCCTAGCTATGCCATGCGTTCAATACAAAATCTGGAAAGCTGCAGGATGACAAAAAGAGGGCCCTTTCCTGTGTTGCACTGAAAAAAGAAGGACCTAAGAGAAAACACTCTTCTCTTTGGTTTCTTCCTCCCGCGCCCGCCGACGCTCGGCCCGCGTTAGAGGGGAAGATTTGCAAAGCGAGAACAGAGGGAGGGAGAGCAGCATCTTATCGCGAGAACTTCCAGATCAGAAAAGCATTCGGAACGGGCTCCGCGTTCATTTCGTTGGCAGAAACGATCCAATCCATTCGGGGCTTTGGGGAACCCAAAAACAAAGTCGTAAGAGATTCATAGATAGAAGAAATGATAGATAGACAAAAGATAGATGAACGGAGATTTTTTTTTTTTTTCTCTAAACAAAAAGAGGAATAGAATAGACATCCGTCTATGTATCCTTTCTTCCGATTTTTTTTTTATATCATTATATCGGCTCTCTATAAATTGAGAGAAAAAGAGCAGCTTTATCCAAAACCCTATATCGAACATCAATTCTTATCTATTGATAGGAAGATCTTCGTCAAATACCCGACTCTGCCCTTTTTTTCTTTTTAGGAAAAACTCATATCCAAGGTAGCTTACCACAAGCACCCCCACCCCATACGGCTAGTTTGGGGGCTGTTCGCCTTTGAATCAAACAAAGTAAGTAGTAGGGGCTTCATACTACTTTCATTTATTCTAAAGGAAACCGAAGAACTAACCTTTAGTCAATAGGAGCCCTACTTCCCTCTTTGTGACGAAAAAACTTTAATTCAAGCGCTAACCAATTTCTTTCTTAGTCACGGGCTCCGCGCACCTTTGATACTTCAGCAGGGCGAGCTGTTTGATAGTGACTTCTTTCGTTTGGTAGGGCTACGAAAGGCTACTTCAATCTAGGAAACAGCCGGAAACTCGAAAGGATCACCTTTGGAAGCGTTCGCCGGTAACCAAAGCGTCACTCCTTCCTTTTGATTTTGTCGTGACGCTGACTGAATCCAATCCATAAATGCGGAAACGAAAGAAAGTGCGTTCCCTTTCGTCAAGTAGGTGTAGGCATATGAACCACTTTTGCTTTGCTTTATTAGAACAAAGAAAGAGGCGGAATGGAGAAAGGAAAGGGGCAAGGGCGGTCTTGCTTGGCGCGAAGGCTGCTGGTTCGGGGGCAGGGTATGGTACTCAAGGTCCTCGGACTTCCAGACGGTCTTTCTTTTGGGCAGCTGTTCACCGTTGGATCTCGCCAATACAGCCTCCTATAGTTTTCGTTACCGAGATATTTTTTTTTTATTGTTCCCAGGGATTTTTTGGGAATCCGCCCCCATGCTGCAAACAGTCAAATCTGAAGCCCTTGTCGCTCTTCTTTTCTGTCCTTGCGGGCAGGAAGTACACCAGCAGCATGCCTTGCGTGATTCGACCGTGTTTTTTGCACTTGACTGGGTGGACGGTTGACCAAAAGAGAACTTCGATTCGCCTGGCCAGCAGGCTAAGGTGTGCTTATCTTGTGTGACAACACTACAGAGCGAGTGGCGCTTCTAGGCGGGCAGCTGTGTGACAAAACTACAGAGAAAGCGGCGCTTTCGCGTAACATGCTATGGTCTCGATGCCCCTACGAGGTAGTGAAGACTTTCACGCGCTCTAAGCCCGGCCGGTGCGCGGTTAGAAAGATTGGCCGAAATCTGAACGGTACCACCTACCCTACCCTACCACCATAGGCGGCCGTCCGTCCTACAGCCGCCCGAAAAAGAACTGCAGTGATCTTGAATAGGAATCCTACAGCCATAAATAGAATTCCCATAAAAATACCGTTAGATCGAGCACCAGTGATTTCGTATCCGCTCAAAATTTTGGCTAATTGATCGTGGGTAGCTCCAAATAGGGTGGGTAGCCCAACTGCCACACTACACCTATAGACGCGAACCCCCCTCGTCACCGTACGTGCGACTCTCCCCGGCTCGCACAAAGACTCCTAAATCCATCCCGACCCTTTTCTTCCGCCTCTCCTATCCAATCCTCGATCAAACTTGCGTTCTCCAGGCGCTATTAAATGGGGTCTTTCCTTCGCCTATCGTATGTATCGGCTTGGATTCCTCCCTAACAAAGGAGGCATTCTGGCGGGCGCGTATGAATCCGACTACCACGACTACAAGCCTACTTATAGTGATCAAAGAACTCTTTTTTTCTTCTAAAACGAAAATCAAATTTTTACTATCAATCGTCCTGGGAGGGGCCCTTTTGACCTACTTCTAGGGCCTCAAAAGGCACACATGCCGGCTCCCTTTTTTCAGCGGGAAAGATCTCCCTTTGGAAACAGTTCTCAAGTTGACAAAGCAATTTCTCCGGTTACCTTTGTCAACTCTTTTTCTATCGGGCAAAGTAAGATAAAAAAACTGTCGTGACGCTGACTGAACCCACTTCAACATCCATTCCACTCCTTCATCCTTAAACCCGGTCACGCTCGTTCCCGCAACTTGGTAGTTTTGTTACTCTTTATGTTGACAAAGTGAACAGGGCGGAATCAAAGTAGGCGACGCGAATCTTTCAATCGGATACCAATTGCTTGGATGCTTTTGAAAGCCAAGAGATGACTTGCAGAATCCATTCTTTCGAGGTTTGTTTTGTGTCTCCGAAACAAATGGTCCATTTATTGATGGGCGAACGACGGCGATTGAACCCGCGCGCGGTGGATTCACAATCCACTGCCTTGATCCACATGGCTACATCCACCCCTACCCCCCACCCGCACAGGTTTCAGTCTCTATCTATGATCAGATCCTTTCTTTCGGAACCCCCATATGAACGCTATCAAAGAGAAGCTTTTTCCTATACTATAGTTGCATTAGGGGAAGCTTTGCTTCAAACAAAAAGGTTGGACTGTTCACTTCATTGATTTGACTTCACTTTACTTAAGATTCAAGATCGGTATGACCTCTTCATTTCCCGTTCTCTGCCAGATTGCTCAGCTGGGCCAAATCATCTGTTCTCTGATCACTGCGGTTAGGATTGAGACTAATGGAACCCCACCCTGTTTCTAAACCTTGTGAAGTCCATAATCGAGAAAGATAGGGAAAGGGGCACTCGATAGAAAGCATTCGTCCCTTCTAGCGTGAAAAGGAGGCAAGGCACCATCATAAGCAGGAATGGAATCTAGAGAACCGTTCCGTGAATACCTTGCCAGAAGCTCTTCACTCAGAAATAGCAAAACAAAACGTCTACGATAATCTAGAACCCGAGTCATTCAACCCAATACATGAATATGAATATGTAAGCTGGAATGAATGATTGATCTAAGGATAAAAAAAAAAAAAGATTCCGTTGCTGAATGACTATGGTAGTGCCTTGTTCGAGAAAGGAGTGCTCCTATTTAGTCTAATCAGCTTTGGCCGTCGAATCATATGCCGGGAATTTCGACTACGTATATCTGCCTGTGTCAGCATCTCTTTCTGCTTGGGATACAACCTATGGAAACTCGCATGATTGACAAACCATTGGAAGATTACCTAGTGTTGTTATTCCCTATAGGTATGTATCTGGCTTTTCATAGGTCTTGAATATGCGCCTTAAGTAAGTGTTTTCGAGGGCAGAATAGGTATTGGATGGCGTGCTTACGTTCTTCTTCGCTTCCCAGCCAATTGGCACCGCACCGTTCGCTCTTAAGTAAAGGGAATACACTCTTTTAAAGAAGGGATTCGAGTTCAATGTAATGCAATCCTGCCTTTCTTATCTCCTCTTCTTAATCTAATCCAATCAACAAATTTATTGTTTAAGATGTGATAAGTATTTAATTGATTATAATGTATTTATGATATTAATTTATAAATATTTAAAAATTAATAAAATAAAATAGTAATAAATTTTATATTTTATATGTTATTGCAAAAAGATGGAGTATTAAAGCTCAAACCCAATCCAAGTGCTGCGAGAGTTCAGATGGAGTTGGGCCATACTCTTTTGCCAACCGAAGCAACCCTTGGGTTTAAGGGAACGACAGAACTTGAACCTAATTCAAGCATTGGTGAGCCTATAGTGGGCTGGTCTAAATGAATAATGTGCTTAAATCAGTGTCCAAATACAACTATTTTACCAACGTGGATGGGTTATTGGGCCCAATTCATGCACCACATCGATTCTCCATCTCGTCCTTGCGTGTAAAAAACTGAAAATATAAGGACTAGAAAAAGGAAAAAACAAGGAGAAAAGTAACAAAAGAGGAAAGTAAAAGAGCTCGCGTGAACGTAGAAGTGCTAAAATTCCACAAGCAAATTCCTAATCACTTTCATGTCATTAATCTTTGTATTATAATCACTTTTAACAGATGAATTTCAGTTATTTAGCAGTTTAGTGCCAAATATTCTCTTGGATCTTGAGCGCCCTTAATCTGAGGGTGGGAGGAGGGTGCCTATGATGGAGTCCCATGTCTTATTAGTTATAAACTATATAATAAAAATACTTTTTTTTTTATTTTTATAAATTAAATAAAATTAATTTTTAAGAATTCAAAAACATAAATTTTAATTTTTAGTTATTAAATATTTTTTAAAAATTATTTTTATAAAATCTTTAATTTCAGTATAAATGACATTTATTATCAGATAAATAGATAAAATTATCAAAAAATTTATAAAAACTAAATATCATCACACACACCCATTAGTGTAAATGATATAGATATATTATTCATATTATTTATTATTGTATTTAAGATGTTAAATAATAATTTTTATAAAAAAAATATTATTCACACCTCAAAATTAACTAAGACAACTTTTGTTATCATCCTCCACTCTCCATTCACCTCACAAATGAAATCAAGGCCTCATTGGAAAGTCATTTTTCGACAAATAGGAAAATCACAAAAGTTGGTAATTTATCAGTATGCCTTCTTTTTGTTACAATGCACACACACATGAATGTATACAATCCCACAAATTTGTTCTTTGTGCAATCACCAAAGAAGTTAGATTTTATTTTATTTTTTTTTCTAACCAAAATTTTCAAAGGTAGTTTATTTCTTTTGTTAATTATGTGTATATATTGATATATAAAATATATAATTATTATAATTTTCATTAAAAAAAACTCATAATATATTGAAAATAACATTTTTCATTATTTTTGAAAAAATTGATTTAATAAATACAATTGTATATGCGAATTCACGCTACTAAAATTATGTGATTTGAAAATATCATTTTAGTAATTTTATTAACATTAAAATCCATTAAAATTTCATTTTAATTTTATAAATATATAGATTTTTAAAAAATTTCAATAAGTGAAATTACTATATGTATTCACCAATTTATATTTTAAAATACTGACTGATACGAATACTTTAATCGTGAGAACCCATTATAAGTTCAAGACGCTAGGCATTCTAAGCGAGAAGTTATTTAGCCCAATAGCCCATTATAAGGCCTAGCCGTGAGGCATTCATAGTGAGCTTCTTATGTACCCATTACGACAGAACTTGGGTGTCTTCCACTATTCAACATGTGAATCAAGAGACTCAGGTTTTGTTCATTATTTCAAGGGCTTCACCACTATAATATGTGCAGACAAATATAAAACAGAGCACCTTTATTAAATTATAATGACATTGCACACTCAGAGAATGGCAAATATCATAGCTCACAACAACACATAGTGAACCCAATATATAGGCATAGTAGGATAATTTTAGAGCTATATCATCTATAACATTGTGGCATATAGCGGTAAAAGCTTCTAAGACATGAAACTACAGGGACTTGTAATTTAGAAATTTGATTGAGTTGGGGTCATCAGAGGCTTGAATCCATGTTGAAGACTCGCTTGCCAAATTTTGTCAATGTTGGACATGGAGTAGCCACATTCATTCTCATTCAGTCCTTCTAAGGCATGCACTATTCCAGCTACACGCCATGCACTCATCACTCTTCTTGGCAACCAATTCTGCCATACATATATTGCAATCGATTAATCACGAATAAAATGGATTGATTGTGTAGATATTGTCATGAGTCGATCTCTTTTTAATTGTTTATGACCGATATTTATAAATTTAAGTTCAATTTTAGCGAAAAATAATTATATACTGCGAAGATCAAGATGCAAATGGCATATATACCTCACAAGAGTCCACATTCTCTAGAGACGAGGGAGCTATCATTGCTGGGGTATTATGGTAATAACAGTCTTTGCGCAATTTCTTTGGTGGGAATTGGGAGAAGGGAATGAACAATGTTCCTTTTGTTGCTTTCTTTTGGTTCTCTTCCGTGCATCCATCACCCACTATCCATACCTACGTGAAAATTCATTATGAAAGCTAACGAGTTATCTATTAAGGTAATGGTATGTGATTCATTTGACTTACAGACAAAGATGGTGGTAAACTAAGTCTACCTAATAATTTCAAGGACTAGTTAGGCAAAAAAATTACCTTGGCAGAATAACCCTCGGAAAGTATCAAATTACCATGAGAACTGGTGCCGAAAGACACCTTAAGCTTCTCATAATCATCCTTATGCGGGATAGATACCTAATTGAAATCCATACAATACCAACTCAAGTTAGGTAGGACTTTGGAATATGAAATTATTTTGGAATATTAAGTTAACAAGCATCCAAAATTGAATACCTGGATTCCCTTCTGGCAGGAAGCAAAGACAAGAGCATAGGCAACTTTAGTTAGGCTGCCTGTAAAGAGCAATTGGGTTGTTCCCTTTGGTATGCTATTGAGCACAACAGCAACAGCGAGGCTACTTCCATCCACTATTCTCACTTTGAGCTCAGGATGCCCGCGGATGTAAATCTCACCGTGCCTGTTCAGCTCCGCCCCCTACAAAATTTAGATTTATGATTGTTATTTTCTTTTGTGTTATCAGAGAGAGACATACATACACATATATATTTTCTAACCTTGTGTTGCCTGTTGATCTTAATTAATTTAATTATAATTAATAGAAAATAGAAACAACATGAATTAACTACAACTTGCCTGATTTAAGAGGCCAAGAGTCAACACTTTAGCCCTTTTTGTCTCTGCATCAAGTATGGCTTCCTTAATCAAGCGATTAATGGATTCATTCTGCCATTTGAGGAAATACTGCGGAGGAAGTATAAATTCATTTATTTTTTTTTTTTTTTTTCTGAGCAGACTAATTAAAGAACTATTAAAAATAAGATAGTGAATGGAGACGAGTCATGGGGTAATTAAATTTTCCTATAAATCATAATTCTCCTGAAATATACGTGTGTGGAAGTACCTAAAATTGAGCTTCCAGTCGAAAATAAAAATTGAAGTGGACTCGGTATGTGCATCGATGATGACTTACTTGTATGTTGTATTTGGGTACGGCCCAGGTCTGTAATTTGAGGCTATTAAAGCGATTCCTTTCAACAACAAATGTACGACCATAGATCCAAGTTAGCAAGACGGTCCAGAAAGTGACGGGCCACATCAACCGAAGGTACCATTTAGAAATGTGGGGCGTGGAGGCCAGGTAGGCAAATCCTAGGCGTAGATGGTAGATGGACTCTGGGGTGGTTAGATGGGTCAGATGCACCACATCTGGGAACTCCTCTGGTCTCTCGAGTGAGTTCTCGTACAGCGAGTCTGTAGATTTGTCTGTTGTGCCGTAGACATAGTCGTAGAATGGCATGAAAAGAGAGTAATTGGTCCCGAATTGAGTGTGGTGCAGCGAGTGGAACCTGCGTTATTGTCCATCGTTATCTGAGTTAAAATCCGAGTCAATAATTTACAAAAATTTTGTCAACCAGTAATTTAACTATTAGTTGTTAATTGCTAATCTATTTTAGTTAGAGTTGTTCAGTGCATGCGGCCAACTTTCAAGTCTACTGTTAGGACTATCAACCCTATGAGGGTCCTTGTCATCTTGACGAGATTATATAACAATTCTTTCTTATTATCATAAAACAAAAATAACTAAATTAATTACATTAAATTAAACTCAAATTTAGTGGTGTGATCACTGTCACATAACCAGGATTATGGTAAGTCTTACAAAATCAAAATTGTAAGAAACTATCGTTTTAAAATTAAACAACTCACGATGGGGTGTACATGAGATACTTGAGAGGTGGAAAAATCGAGAAGAGCCAATTGGGAATGAGCTCAAAGTTGCAGTGACCCATATTGTTCATGAAGTCGACGTAAGTGAGGTAACCGGCCAAGGATGCCACCGACGCCGTTCTTGTCAGCAGCGTCGTCACCATTGGTATTGCAAATAGAAGGAAGTATGCTATATGTTCAGCAAATGGATGTATCACAGCTGCCATATCCAATATGCATGCGTGGAAAGTTTATTAACTCAATCACAGTAATTCATGTTCACGTGTGTGGGGGTGTGTGCGAGTACTAACGAAGAGAACTTCGTTTTTATCAAGTCCATCAAAAGTAAACATTAGTGCTTTATTATTATTTTTATTTTTGGCATAGGATATGCGACCAAGCTAATTAAGATCTAAATACACTCCTTTATAAGTGATTCCCTGCTGCTCCTCCGTCTCCTCCGTCCATAGGACATAACTTCATCCCAACAGTATATTTTTTTTCTTTTTGTGTTCTGAAAAAGTTTTTTTTAGGTAAAGTGATTGTCTTTTGGGGGGACTTATATTATAAAAGTAATTTTCAAACAAATACGAAGAAGGTAAAATTCCTATATTTTTGGATCATGTTGAAGTACTGCTCCTTGGAACTGTGATCCTGCCTTTATTCTGACATAGGGTTAATAACTATGCACTTTATTTTGGGTTTTCAAATGGACTGGACCTTGAACACACCCACAACCCTTCATTCATTGATTATTTCTGACCATCAAACAATCCATTAATTACTGGCCGTTACTCAAGAGGGATTTAGCTATGCATACCATGTGTAGCCACGCACAAACCGAACCAAAGGCTAGTGTACTACACCACCATAAATAGACAAATTTAACAAAATTAGATTGAAGTAAAACAAATGGGGCTTCGATTTTTGAACCAACAAAACATTATTAACTAAAAACTAGCTCATTTTTAAACAAATAATAGTGGGGGATGGTAAGAAGGGGTTGTGCTCCTTAATTTGCAATAACTAAACAAATAATCATTCGCGATTAGTTAGACTAATTAATGAATATACTATGAATATGCTTTGCTGGGTTTGGGACTTACAGGTGATTGGCTCGGTGACAATGGAGGAGTGATGGTGGGAATGATAACGAGAGTAGAGATAGTGATGGTGCAGTGCTCTGTGAAGCCAATAGTACATAAACTCCACGGGACCCACATGAATCAGGATCGTTAAAACTATGCCATCTGTCCTCCACATGGGCAAATGGGTGGCTTCTGGCATCAGCGTGGTCACAAGATAGAAGAGGATTCCATTAAACAATATCTGGTCATCCCTGCACGCCACAACATTAAACAAGTTACATTAGTTAATGAAGATGAGAGGAGTCTAATTAATCATGCATATGCATGTATATAGATTTACCAATTTCTTTCACGGTCTACTTGGTCAAATTCAATGCCCTTGTCGACAATCCTGTTCTTGCCTTGGGCTGTTCTGTAACGGGACAGGCTGATCCATATCTGGTTGTGAACCATTCTCCATATGAGAAAGGGGAAAACCAGTAGGGTTGAGATGTCTTTGTCTCCCACGGCCACAAATTTGTAGGTCTTGTGGATGACCCAAGGTGCTAATAACACATACTGCATAAATAACATGTATCCCACAATACATTAAGATAATGTAAAACATCTACCCTCCTCATCCTTGAAATTAATAGTAGAGGCGAGAGTGACAATGACAATCTTAATTAATTACTTCATAATATATCATTGTGAAACCTCCATTACAAAGTGTAAATTCTAAGAGCTGGTTATCGTGACTGAAATGATTGTGAACAACGTTAATTTGGAGCAATTCCTCAAACTTATACTAATATTTGTGTATAAAAGCATCAAGTCCTCCCAACTCCCCCTCCTCCCCTAAATAATGTGATATATTGCATGATCAGTGCGTGTGTGTGTGTGTGTGAGATCTAGTTGCTGATGCCATGGTCAATCTGTGTTTGCTAGAGAAAGAGAAGGAGAGAGAGAGAGACCTTGTAGCTTCCAAGAGGCTTCCAGGGCCAATCAGTGAGAATTCCAGGCTTAGAAGCCATACTTCGTTTTCTTTGCTACTTCTTTCCTTGCCGCCTCTCAAATATAAAATGGTCATATACGGACAGGGCATCTATATAAAGATCTTTTTAGCACTTGCAAAAGCAAATTCCATCATGTGCCATATAAAGTGGCCCCACTACTATTCTTAAGCAACTTCACTAACAACTAACAGGCCTTAAAAATTAAATAACATCTGAGCAATGGACTAATCAGATGATGTTACATTGTGAACTTCTATCGTCGAATAGTACTTTTTATTGGAGCAATAATAGTACTTTTTATTATTATTATTTTTGATCAAAGTAGTACATATTCTCTGTTACCATCCACCTGCCTCGGCATTTAAACCATTATAAAGTACCGGGAGCAACCTCGCGATGATATGATTTTGATGAACTTAATAATTAAAAAAAAAATAAAAATATTATATTTATAAATACTATAAAATAAATTTTATAATTTATTATCTAAATATAATGAATATTTAATTAATTATAATTTATTTATAATATTAATTTATAAATATTTAAAAATTAATATAATTAAATAAAATAAAATAATGATAAATTTTATATTTTACATGTTGTTGTAAAAACATAAACCCAATCCCAAGTGCTGCAAAAGTTCAGATCGAGTTGGGCCATAAACTCAATGTATTCATTGAGTTTATATTATATAAACGTAGTGCCTGCGACACGCACAAAAGAAGTGAGTAAATTAAGCTCGCAACATCACTTGGACCTACTAACTTTTGACTTTTGTGAACATTAAAGAATTTCCATTCCAGATTGAGATTTGTACCTGACGTGAGAGAATGAAAAACTAGAAGAATGGTCGGGTTTCCAGGAAATGCTTGAGTTGGTGGGGTAAGGAGGAGGTTTGAATTCAAAGTGCCGCGAGAGAAAAGAAAGCATGACTAGCGCGTAAAAGCAGAATATTGGCTGCAATTAATGATGAAATGAAAGACTGATGGGGCTTCCAGGAAATGCATTGTGTTGGTGGTGGGGTCAAACAAAAATTGCCAAAATAAAAGGCAAGAACGACTCACTGGTATTGGCAAAACACTGATTGGAATTTAGATTGAAATTAAAGCCATTAAGAAGAACAAGAAGAAAGTAGAAAATAACTAACATGGGTCTGCTTCTGATTTTGCTGGTAGTAATTGTCAATGTCAAAATTGCCATTTCTCAAGCTCAGAAGTTGGAGTTCCAGTTCGGGATACCACTCAACAGCTCCTACTATGGCAACTTTGCGTTCCTAGGTAATGCAAACATGAGCAAAGAAGCATTTCAGCTTACCACCAAGCCCATTTCTAACACTTCCAGTCGCATATTCTTCAAATATTCTGTCAAGTTCTAGGAACAAGTGTATGAACACGGGACCATTTCTAAAACAACGAGCAGGCTGGCATCTTTTGACACATCTTTCCTTGTTAACACCCTTCAGATCTGTTGAAGTGGAAGGAAAGAAAACTAAGAGAAATTTCGCAAAATTTGGTTGGACTGATTCATATCATTTGCTGAAATGCTTGGCTCCTTTTTATAGGAGCCTTGCATCAAAACTTCTTTAAAAAAGAAAAAATCATTGCAACTTAATTTGTACCATTTCGCAACTAGTACAAGTGAAGTCTCACACTTATATAACAAAAGACAACAAGATTAGTTATACAAATTACTTAATCTCACTGACACATACTACCAACAAAAATTACTTGTCTGTCAAGCATTTTGCAAGAACCAACCTTTTGCTTCCATCATGACTGGCTTCAATTTTGTGGCTCCTCTCTTTTTTCCCTCTACATCCTTTTTCTGTTTCTTGTGTACCATACAAAAGTCTCAATACTTCAATACACCTTGAGATTTTTGCTTGAGACTTTAAGCATTCTCCTTGGCATTGGAAATCTAGACTTTGGAAGGGATGGGTTAGAATGTCTACTAATTGGTCTTCTGATTTGCAGTGTACCAGCTTGATTTCCTTATTCATTTTTGCTTTTCTGATTGCATAGTATCTTACATGGATGTGTTTTGTTTTTCCATGCTAAACTGGATTTTCTGTCATACAAATAGCTGACTTGTTATCACACAAGATCCTTATTGCTGATCTTTGCTCAAATTTTAGATGTTTGATAACCTTTGTTAGCCAAATGTCTTGGTTTGCTGTTACTGCCGCTGCTACATACTTAGCTTCAACAGTGGATTGAGCAACTACATCTTGCTTCTTGGAGTTCCATGAAAACATCCTATACCCCAAGGTAAAAATATAACCAGAAGCACTCTTCCTGTCTTTAGAGCTCTTAGCCCATTCACCATCTACAAATTCTTCCAATTTTGCTTCTTTTACTAGTTTAAACCACATTCCAAGCTGGTTGGTTCCTTTTAAGTATCATAGCAATGTTTTAACTGTCTTGAAATGAGTGTTTAAAGGTCTTTGCATTAACCTTGAGAGTAGACTTGTTGAGTACATCAAATCAGGTCATGTTACAGTGAGGTACAAGAGGTGGCCAGTTAAACTTATATAACATAAAGCATCAACTTCCTGTACACCATCATCGTAACTTAATTTCACATTTGCAAATAGTGGGGCAGCTACTGGTTTACAATGCTATATTTTGAACCTCCTCAAGACATCAGAGGCATATTTCTTTTGACATAGGAAAATTTCTTCACCAGATTCATAAACTTCAAGGCTAAGAAAATAATTCATATTTCTAAGGTTAGCCATTTCAAACTAACTTTGCATCTGCATCCTGAACTTCACTAGCTCTTCTCGATTACTTCTAGTCACAAGTAGATCATCAACATATCATGACACAATTAGCAAATCCCCATTTGAACTTCATTTGGCATGCAAAGTAACAACATTGTGCTCCTCTCAAAATCTTGGCTGCATAATAAGGAATCAATCTACCATACCATGTTCTAGGAGCCTACTTTAAACCATATAGAGCTTTGATTAGCTTATACACTTTATCTTTATTGCCCTTCACTTCAAACCCTTCTAATTGAGCTATACAAATCTCTTCTTTCGAGACTTCATTTAGGAATGCTGATTTCACATCAAGGTGCCTAATTTTCCATCTCATTTGTGCAATAATGGTAATTAAGATTCTAAATGTATCCATTCTTGCCACTAAAGCAAATGTGTCTATATTGTCAATCCCAAATTATTGAGAGTAGCCTTTGATTACTAATTTAGCTTTATGTTTATTTATGGACTTATCAAGATTCCACTTCATTCTATACACCCACTTCACACCAATAATCTATTTAACATGTGGTCTATTAACTACGTTCCATGTCTAGTTTTTCTCAATCATTTCAATTTCCTTTTTTATAGCCTTTCTCCACACTTCAGCTTGCTATGCTTCTACATGTGTTGTAGTTCCACCCACTATCTTATTACACCTTTAGTATACATCAGCTTGTGACATAAAACCTTTGATAGGTGTATTATGATAGGCATCAAGGATCCAATTCCAACTTAAAATCTAAATTTTCTACATCATTCATTTCTATTTGAGACTCCTTTATGGCTAATGACTCATTTCAGTCCTAATGAGCATCTTTACCTACCTTTAAATCTCTATTAATTAGAATCTTGCCAATCTTTAGATTATAAACTTTGTAACCCTTAGATTGAGAATTACAATCAACAAGAACACCCTTTTTAGCCTTTTCATCTTGCTTTTCTCTCTTCACGTCAAGAATATGAGTATAGCATATTGAACCAAACACCTTTAAATGCCAAACTAAAGGTTTCAAACTAGTCCAAGCCTCTAATGGTGTTTTGCCTTCAAAAACTCAAGTTGAGAACTTATTTTGCAAATACACAACAATATTAATTGCCTCAACCTAGAAGGTCTTAGTAACTTCTTCTCAAAGATCATGTACCTAACCATCTCAAGAACTGATATGCTCTTTCTCTTTATGATACCATTGTGTTGAAGAGTATAATTTATAATGAGTTGGTGTTGAATTCCCAATTCATCACAAAATTTGTTAAAGTTAGTTAAAACATACTCTTTGCTATTATCACTCCTTAATCTCTTTAAAATGCAACCGTTTTAATTTTTCATATAAACGTTGAACCTTATGAACATGTTAAATACTTCTGATTTCTGCTTAAGGAAGTATACTTATATTATTCTAGTGTAGTCATCTATAAATAACATAAAATATTTATTGTCATTGAGAGACTAAGTCTTCTTTAGTCCACAAACATTATAGTAAACCAATTTAAGCTTTTCCTTAGCTCTCTAAGAGCTATAGCTAAGGAAAGGTAATATATATTACTTCCCTAATTCATACCCTTCACACATTTCGGAGTATACTTCTATAATTAACAACTTAAACCCATATTGAATAAAAAAACTCTTTTCCATGTTGAGGAGAAAAGTTTGCAAAACAAATGTTTTTCTTCCATTAAGGACTTCAAATTTAATGTTAAAATTCATAGTGATGAAAGCCTAAAAGAACTATTGAACAAACTTAAAATTTGACTATTCATTGAAAAAAAATAAATTCATTTACTCTGAATATTCATTTAAAGAAAAACTCAAATATGTACAAATTTTTTATTGTTTTGATTTTTGATTTCTTTCACTTAAGGTTTTAATAATTGAATCGATTATTAAATTAAAAGAAATTAGATATTTAAGATTTAATTGATTAAACTAATAAAATTAATATTTAATATATATATATATAAAACTAATTAATGAGATATATTTGTAAATATAAGTAATTTAAATTAAATCAATTTAATATAAAGTATATTATAATTTATATATTTTTATTTTCTTCCATATCCCTTTTTGTTAAAAAAATAAAATATTTCAATATAAATAAGATAATATAAATTTAAAAAATATTATTATAATATAATATATAATTTTATATATTTTTATTGAAATGTAAAATAATATAATATATAATATTTTCTTTAATTTTTATGATTCATGATTTAAAAAAAGAATAAAGAAAAAAAGTTATAAAATGATATGATTTTTTTTTTCTTTAAGAAAATCAATATTTTACTAGAAAAGTAAGTCTTTTGGTTATCTTTTCATTTATTAAATTGTTGATATTATTTCAATCAATTAACATAATGACTAATTGTTATTCAAGGAACCTATTAATCTTTATTTTTGGCGAATGGCAATAGTAAACTAAGGCATGAAATGTAGATATAACATAATCATCTAAAATTTTTCCACTGTCATGATCTAAAACCAAGTTATCTTCCTTCACTTTTGTAGCTTCCTCTACTAGTTCAATCATCAAAAGTTTCCCTCACTTATATCGATGCTCCTTATGTCATTTCTCATCTTAATTCTAGCATAGTCCCTTCATTATTCACTTTTCAACTCTTCATATGTCAATCACTTAGAATTAGTAGAAATAGTTATAATTTGTTGGGATTTTATGTGTGAATTGTGCAATTAAAGAATTCCATATTGTAAAGGAGAAAGAAAAATAAATGGTTTATAAATAGGAAAGATCCATAAATCTAATACCTTAAAATTTTGAGTTGTGCAAAACCTACAAGTCTATTGCTTATTTTAACCATTCTTAGATTTTTCCTTAATTTTGGATCCTTGTGTTTTCCCTATTAAGTAGTATTAGAGTCAATGATTTGGTAAGGAATGAATGTGGACAACACGTGTTTCTTATGGCTATTACCCCTATAAGGAAGGAAGAAATCAATTACACTTCGTAAGTGATGCATGTTTCATATGGTTGCTACTCCCAAAAGGAAGGAAGTGATAGATTGCATTAACTAAGAGCAAATCTAGGTGGAGTGGCAAGTCATAGCTCTGGAAAGAAGAGTAATAATATGTATGCACTTGATTATGGCTCTTAAAGTATTCATAGGCATACACTTCAAATCTAGTAAAAACAAGTTTGGCCCATGAACATGATGGAATGGTAATGGGCTTTTAGAGTAAGCCTAGGGGAAGTGGTAAGTCGTGCTCTAAAAAGAAGAGTGATAATATGTGTGCACTTAGGTGTAACTCTTAAAGTATTGACAAATGCACACTTTAGATTAGATGAAGCAAAGTTAGCTTGCGAATAAGTTTGATGGATTGATAATACCCTCTTGGTTGGTTCAAGAAGAGTAAGCCCAATATAGAAAAGATTCACAATTAAAGGGGGAGATTGTTGGAATTTGAAGTATAAATGTGTGAGTTATACAATTAAAAAATCTCATATTAGAATGGAAGGAGAAAGGTAAGTAGCTTAAAAGTGAAAAAAAATCTATAAAACCAATGTCTTAAGGATTTAGCTTGAGAAGTGGTATCAAATCTACAAGTTTACTACTTACTTAGACCCTTACTAGATTTTCTCCTTGATTTTAGGCTTTGTTAGTAGTAAGTAATATAAATAAATAAAAGTAAATAAGATAAGGAAAGAGTATGCATAGCTCTATTGGTCCTTAAGATAACCCTTGATCACTTAACTTACACTCAATCACAACTCTGAAGAGTAATAGTAATATAACCATTAACAAATAATTTAATTACAACTTCAAAGAGTAATGGTAATATAACTAACAAGAAATAATAAAACAAGTAATTTAAATTACTTAAAGTAAAAGAGATAAGGGAAGATAAAGCGTGTACATCAATTTATGGGGATTCAACACATATCAGAAGTCTACATCCATTCCTTAGGATTTGTCCCTTGAGAGTTTAACTTCACTAACTTTGTCTTTTTTTTTTATAGGGTGAAGACAATCATTTACACTATGTCACCTTAAATTAAACAATAATAAAGTTTCCACGAATTTTTCATAAGAATCAATAGTTCTTCACAATTTAGAAACTCACACTTAAACACTTTTTACTAAAACTCTTTTGCTCTTTAACAATTTCAATTAAAGCATTCTTACTCTTTCACAATTTCAATACTTAACTCTAGAATTCTTACTCATGATCTTCTCTATCTTACTTTTTCTCTTTAATTTATCAATAAGGTTAATACAATATCTCTAATATATTTCCATATTTTTTCACATTATACAAAATAGTTATATAACCTTTTTATAGATCAATATATCAAAACAATCATTAGAAATTGATTTCTTTTCATAATGAAAATCAATTTCCAAAAAAAGAAACTTTCTCATTAAGGCATTGGTTAACAATAACACTTAAGCTAATCGACCAAGCCAAAGTCTTTATAAAGTTTTTAGGCTTCTGTGATTTGAACTATTTAGTCTATATGTTAAGCACAACTATTGGTCAAGTCAACCAACTTGAATTCTTTATAACTTTGATAATTTCAATTTTTCAACTACCTTCGGTTGACTATAACCACTAGTTATGTTAATCGGTCTAAAATTTTTGTAACTTTTGACTTCATAGCTTTCTCTGTCTAATTAATCAACTGTAAACATTGGTTCAGTTAATCGACCCAAAATTTTTTTTTCTTTTCTCTTTGCAACTTCTTTAGAGTTTGGTTGACTACAACCATAATTTGGTCAACCAAACCAAATTTTCTATAACTTTCTACTTTTCTACTATTATCTACTAATTAACCATTTGATATTATAGGTTAATTCATCCCAAATTTCCATTAATTTTGAATATTCATAATTCTTTCCATCTTTCTCCAAAATCACTCAAGATTTCACTTAATACATTTCTATAAATAAAGATTTAACAAAAAATGAAGATTTTGTAATGTTATTAATTCAAATCAAATTTGAAAGTTAAAGATCTTTTTTTTTTTTTCATAGTAATATAAATCAAAAGATAATATTTGCTGATCAAATAATCATATTAATCAAATATAAAAGATACATCAAGATATAAAGCAATGAAGTATAACATATGATCTCACTAATCTTTGTAATCTTCTCATAAATCACAACAATTTCACTCTTATTCTTAATTATCTCAATAATCTCCCCCTTTTTTGATTATGATAACCATGATTGATTGATGGATAATAAGATAAACAAAAAATATGCAATACCTATAACTCCTTTTAATTGTGTGCTCTCCCTTTTGCTAATATATTTAAAGTAATAAGGTATTAATTGATCAACAAACAAATAAATAGATCAAATAAGACTAAATATCAATGATCAATCAAGTAAAAGCAAAGAATAGTATTAGAATAAACATTAAGGAATAATAGATATTAAATCAAATATAAAACATAAGTATCAAAGTAAAAAAATAAGGTATAGTCATTTAGAATTTAAAACTGTTCAAAGATTTCAAAAGTTCAAGGGGTTAAATGAGTTTAATTAAATCATCAAATCAAAGATTCAAACTAATCAAAGGCAAGGTAAGCAATGGATCAAAATCTTATCAATTATTCATTTTTCTCCCTATTTAGCGTCATCAAAATGAACTTTTAGAGTTAAGACTTTCACAACTTCCTCTTCTTAGAGCTCTCCCTTTGGTGATTTTCCAGCTTAACAACTTCCTTAATCAAGTAGTTATATTAACAAGAGCTAGCCAGTGTAAGGTTGTACTTAACATTAAGATTCCCTTGAAATTGTGGATCATTTTCCTTTGTTTACCAACAAATGTATATGTGTGAGTGTAGTTATGTAGATGAAATTGTTAACATTGGAAGAGGTTTCTCCAACAATAAGTACACCAAGTTTTAAAAGCAAATAACTTAGATGTATTACAAAGAGGAACTTTTAACTACTTTTGAAGCTCTTTTTGAGCTTTTTCAATTTTCCTAAATTCTAAGCAATCATCCTTAAGCCCATCTTTACTATCATTTCCTTGAGCATAAATCAAAATAATGATTATCTAAGTAAAGATAATATTTGTCTAACAAGTAATCATATCAATCAAGCATGAGTGATATATCAAAATATATAGTAATAAAGTAAATCATATAGTCTAATTAATCTTTGTAATCTCCCTATAGATCACAACATTCTTACTATTAGTTCAACAATTCAATAAGCTCTCACATTTTCCTTACACAGCCTTGCTTTCAAAGTATTTGCTAATGCTTTTAGCAAACAAATAATGAGTTTCAATGCTCGATTTCTCCTCTTTTATTTGTGAAAAAAGAGATAAGAGCTTACCATCGTTTATGGTTGGTAAGCTTTAACTTCACCTTAAATGCCTGGAATAAGCTATTTCATAAACATTACCACTAACTATTTTTATAAATAATCTTTATCACAATTTATTAATTGTTTGAAACAACTCTAGCATTTTAAAATTATTTATGTTTGATAGATTTTTCCAAACTCTCAATCAACATTTTAATATTTTAAAGGTTTAAAATGAACAAGTAAGGTCTTTGGTGAAATTAGCATAAGTTGAGACCTTAGTACAAGTTTCAAACCAATCGTCTCATAGATAACCATCATCCTCTAATTGAACAAAGGTTATTCTAAATGTTTTTGTCATATGATAGAAACAAAAATATTTTTTAGTTTTATAATCCAACCTATAAGATCACTCTGATCCCAACAAAAAAAATTCACTTTTATACGTAATTATGTATAATCATGATTTGTACTTCAATGATACTTAAATTAATTCTTTTTACTTACTAATATATCCAAAGGATTCTCTTGACTGTGATTTCACATGAGCAAGAAGTACTTATCTAAGCTCCTATATGGAGTCTTCTATATAAGTCATTCTAGCATCTTAATGAAATGAGTTTTGTGAAAATATAAAATATGATTACAAACCCATAATATCAAGATTTTTTTTTTTTTTGTTGACAGGTGAGAGTGATAAACTATTTTTTTTTTTTTTTCAAATGATAATGGTAAAGTTATAGGACAAAAGAAAAATTTTAAAAATACCACTCTAATATCAAATGACAAGAACTTAAAATTAAAAGAAATGAATTAGAAAAAAAAAATAAAGATATTGATATCTTTGTAGAAATCAACCTATAATAATTTCTTAGATGTATCACCTTCTAACAAATTTAGAACTTTTAATGATATTTAATTATTTAAATTAAAAAACTATTAAAGATATCATATATTTAGAAGTTTAATAATCTAATTTAACACTTAAAGAAAATTTTATTTTTAAAAATAATCCAATAAATATACTTATTAATATGAAAATAATTATACATATTGATATAAAAATAATAAAGAACAAATATTAAGATTTCATGAACTAAGAAATTCTCATAAATGAATGATTACGTTTTAAATTTATGACTTGGGGTCTCAAATTGACAACCTAAAAGATGACCAAACTGCAATGATTGAAAGTGGTGCTTGTTTTTAGCACCCTAATACTTAAATAAGCGGATGGAACTTATAAAAAAGAGGAATGTAGAGAAAACTTGGATGTGGGGACTTGCCTTAGAGACTGGGAGAAGTCAATGCAATATATAAGCTTATGGAGGCTACCCTGCAAGCTAGGAGCCAAAGAGATCAGCAGTAAGAAATATGCAACGGGTTATCTTGCAAGATATAGTTCGTAGTGAGTTTGCAATAGGCTTCCAAGGGGTAGGTCCAATGGCAAGGAGGGAGTCCAATAGGCCGCTAGATAAGTCCTTATCAAATACAAGCATTAGGCCTTTCTCTTTACATTTTTTATTCTTATTAAGGTAAAAGAGGTAAAAATCTTTATTCTTATAAGATAAAGCAAGAAAGAGAGAGAAAAAAAAGAGGGGAAGGGATAATATTAGTTGTTCTTATCTTGATTAACCATAGAAAAGATAAAAAAGTAGACCAAAGATCATTTAGTGATTGATAACTGATAATTGACGATTTTGTATAAGTGCATGAACACATTTAACAATATAAAACTGTGTCATGTTTTAAAAATAGGCCGTCCATCTCATGGTAACCAAAACCCAACTAATAAGTGCATCAAAATTCAAACTTGAAGTCGAAAGCCGAAATATCAATATCCAAACATTGGGTATAGAATAACCTAACACACCGAAAAAAATGGCTTAAGCCTTGAGCTTCAGTAGGCATTGGTACGTTAGTCATCCTACTATGGACCCGTTAACATTCGTCAAAACAAGCTTAGTTCCCGACCCCACAAAAGGAAAGGTTCGGGCGTCCTTTGCTAGACTGCACATCGGCGAGGATGCGCGATGTGGACTGATTGATACGTTGCGGTATTGTTGTTTTGGGGTCATGCACTCAACAACCTCATTGAATTTTAACGTGTGGACGTGAAGCTACGAGACACAGAACAGGACGCGTTGACAAATTTGAAAGTTTGGTGTACCCGTTTCTGCTGTTTCAATCAAGCACATTTGACCCTAGGTATCATGTGGTGACCCTCAAACATGTAACTTGTCTAGAAATTTAGAATTTAAATTTTAAATTTCATTTATAATTAACTGTCTCTTCTCTAATTTAATTAGATCAAACAAAGAAAAAAAAAAAAACGAAAGTTTGACGTCTATCCTTATTTTCTTACATTGCCACCAGTAGGGGATACTCTGATTGAGATATGGAATTGCAATTGACCAGTGCCTTGAAAGATTAAAAAAAAAAAAGGAAAAAAACCCAGAAGAAGAAAGAGAAGAAGAGGAAGAGGAGGAGTTAGGTAACGTCAAGTTGTGCCATAACTAGGAGGATCAAAGTAGTTTAAAAGTGAGCGTTTCTTGTATCATAGATTAAAATTCAATTTTAAAATCAAATCACAAGGTTAAATTCAAACATCAAGTTACGCAAGGAAAATTTGTTACCATTTTTCTTTTGGTCAATTGGTCCTGTCTACTTTCGAATTTGATATGTTCAATTTGAGAGACTGATTACAATATTACTAAATCAAAGTTCACCAGAATCAATTACTCGGTTGAATGGAATAAGAGATGAATAAGGTAAAATACACCAAAAAAAATCCAATTCAAGTTTTAGTACATGGCTAGGATGAAAACCCCACAAATCCTATATATAATGTATTTTAAAAAAAGAAAAAAAGAAAAAAAAAATAGTAGCTAAGAGTTCCAACTTGTACAAATTAGATAAATTTCTCATTCAACTTGATTCTTAAAATATTGCAAATTGGAAAAAGAAAATGGTGGGAGAAGCATGGCACTAGATGGATTGGATGATGTATTGTAAGTAACGGCTACTTTAACATTAGACGCTTGCAGAATTTTGGAAGCTACGAATTGGATAAAGGTACGTATTAGGCAGTCAAAGCAAAAATGTTTTTTTTTTTATTTCTTTTTTTTATATATATACGAGGCTACTGGGCACCAGCTGTGGCCTTGGGATCTATTAGATACTAGAAATGGAATTGGTGCATCTTCCCAGCGTACTCGGGCACACAGATCAAATGGAGTTGGCGACCAAAATAGCCAAATCCATATCCACCACGAGCAGCTGCAAGAACACCATCCTTGTCACCATTGTTGTCTTCTTCATTCGCATGTGCACCAAGTTCCTGTGGCCCAAGAACACCCGCCTGAGGTCGTTCACCTTTCGCCGGCGAAACCCAGGCAAGAAGAAGAAAGTTGATGATGATAAGGCCATCCCCTGCTGCGTTGTGTGCCTTTATGAGGCCACAGACGGCGAGAGGTTAAGGAAGCTGCCCAAATGCAACCATTGCTTCCACGTTGTGTGCATTGACCGATGGTTCCAAGCTCATTCCACATGCCCTCTTTGCAGAGACCAAGTGTTTCTCCTTCATCAACGCGAAGATCAGCAACGTGGGCTAGCCTTTTATTTTCTTGCTTTTTTTACAAGTTGTGCTTAGCAAGTTGGCGGATTCTCTAAACTCGGTTGAGATTTCTTGGCCTTTTGATCGAAGTTCAAGGCACGTTTTGCACTACTAATTAATCAGTAATGAGTCATGACTTCTAGCGCACACAGTCTTTCCCCTTTCTGGTCATGAATCAACAGAAATTTTCATTTGGATTTTTGTTTCAATTAGGTTCAGCATATTGCAAATTATTTATTCTTCCTCGACAGGTACCCTGATATCATTATTTCCAACATGATATGCAACGCTCAAGCTTTTTTATGGCAGGCTCAAGCAATTACTCTGCTTCCCCTGCAAATCTTTCATTTTAATTTTTTTTTTTTTTTTTGGGTAGGGGTTGTGAGATTTTTCTCCATCTTTTTACAAGCCACTCTCTCTCATATATAAGAGACCTTACTAGTCAAAGATCACCGCCCTTAACCGGGGTTCCACCAGAACCATTTATATTTTTGTTGACTCTGACAACACATCCCTTTCCAAAATGAAAGTGTGGTAGCGATAGGTTAACTGGGACTCCACCAGAACCATTTATATTTGTCAAATCTAACATCACATCCCTTTCTTAAATGGAGTGTAGTAGCGAGAAAGGTCAACTGCTGCTCCCCCGGAACCATTTCTAGATACCAATACACGACGAACATTGACTTATTCAATAATATTTAATGTATAAATTATATAAATATAAATAAATTATGAATAAATTAAAAATTTATAATTAATGTAAATACATCATTGACAACAAAATGTGAAGGACTAAAAGTTGCTTTAGTTATCCAACCAACTCTGGAAACCTCGTCCCTGCGTACCCATAAACTAAAAGTCGTCACCTTTCTTTCATGCGATGAGTCTTCACTACATCCCTCACTCCATATCAACTCTAACCTCTTCAGCTTCTCCTTACACTACAAATTGGCCTCCACACACGCTTCAACTGAAAGACATTTCTAAGTTTCTCCATGTGAAGGCATCCTCGTAGACGCTTAAGTTCCCCTAACTCTTTGACGCAGCTGCAGTCACTTTGCTTTTGCACAATAAACTAAGCTAACTCTCCAAAGTTTCTTTCAGTCTACCCATTTGTGGTGGCATCTTCCTCAGTATTCTTCCTCTTGTATCAAGCTGAGACAAGTTGGCTAATTTGGAAAATGTCGTGGGCACCTCCGTAAGGTCTTCACAATCATACAAGATTAAGATTTCTAAATTACACAAATTGGCAATGGAATCGGGTAACCTCGTACTCGACAAGTGAGAAATATCCAAATAGCGCAAATGCATTAAGTTGCCAATTGAATCAGGCAACTCAACCATCTTATACTGAAACAAACACAATACTCTGAAACGTGCAAATGCTGACAATGAGTTCTGCACCACCTCGACATCTCTAGGGTCAGGCCAACCCCATCCCATATGTAAGAAGGTGCGCAGATTTTTGAGTGTGAAGATCTGATTATTGACTTCATGCTCCATCTGCTTTGCGATCCATAGATGATGAATTCTTTCAATCATCTTGCATGATTTATCAACACCCAATCTGAAGTAAAACCCTCCAGAAATAGCTTTAGCCAGGTCGTTAATAAGATCATTCATAAGAAAACATTCCCTTTTGGTTGTCAGTTGAAAAGAGCACCTTGACACGAGATCATCAAAGCAATCTATACCTGCTTCTTCCACTTCTTCAATTTCACCTTGGGTTGGGTCAGAAGGCCTTCTGCCATCAATAAGAGAATTAGTTGGTCTCTTTTAAATTCATAATCCTTGGGGAATACTACACAATAGGCAAAGCACCATTTTTGGTGAGATGGAAAGAATTGATAATTCAATTTGAAAACTGGAAGTATGCCATCATTCTGCACATTCCACATATCACTCTCCAATATTTTTATCCATCCCTTAGCATCTCTTTTGCAGCGTAAGGTACCCCCAAGTACTTTTGCAGCCAAATGTAAGCCATCACAATTCTCTATTATTTGTCTCCTAATGCTTTCCAAGTCCGGAATAGCAGTAGAAGAATCTCTCCCAATAAAGGCATGCTCTCCAAACAATAACCAGCAATCATTATCACTTACTTTTTCTAGTCAATGAGTTGGAGAAGTCTGGATGTTTTGTGCAACACCTTCATTCCAAGTTGTCACAAGGATTTTGCTTCCTTTTCTTCCAAACCTTAAGGGTTTCAATAAATTGTTCCACTCAGAATATTATTTGTTCCAAACATCATTCAGGACAAATAAAAATTTCTTTCTTATCAAATTGTCCTCCAATCTACTTTGAAGTTGCTCAAGATTGTCATTTTTTGAAGATTGCTTGATGAATGCTTCAAGAATATCTTTGGTAACCTTAGAAACAACAAATTCTTCCAACATACAGAGCATGTCTTTTGATCAAACCATTGGCTTGTTTTCTTGTCATTATAGACAAGCTGAGCAAGATTGGTTTTACCCATGCCACCCACGCCTACTATGGCAAGCACATCCAGGTTACTGCTGTTTGAATCACTGGATAGCACCCATTCCATTTTGGTTTCCTTGTCAGCATCCCGGCCATAGATTCATTGGAAATCGAGGTTGCCAGAGTTATTTGGCATGATGGTTCTTTTTCAATACCATCTATCTGACCAAGGGCATCCCTTTGTTCAACTAAATCATCAAGTGTTTCCAGGATTTCTACCAATTTTTCCTTTTGTCCTATTTTAAATAGATTTCGAGAGGGGGCAAAATCTTGCACCTTCTCAAGCGTGATTTGTGATTCACCTTCCATCTCTGATTGCTGAACTTCCAAAGCAATCTCATCCGAGTGGTCTTCAACTTCATAAACAACTTCTTTAAACTCATCGAGCCATTGCTTTACATCAGGATCAGTGTGCTGCTTATGCTCTGCATCATCAAGTGCATTGTTGATAGTGATCATTTTGGTCTTCACCTTCTTCAGTAGTTGAGCACTGGCTTTCTGTCCTTTGAAGAAGTCTAACACTTGGTGAGATGCCATCTCATCGAACAAAACTTGCAGGGTAGCAGAGAGAAATGCCCTTCCAACCACAACTCCAGCTAAGATATAGGTATGACCTTGCCCTCTTCAGTGAAAAGCAAGTTATAAGTGTGTAGGTGAAAGAGAAGCAATAGAAATCAAGAAAAAGAGAAAGACAGCCCAATAAAAAGAATGAGATGAGGAGTAATAACAATATTTTTTTTCTCAAACAAAGGAGAAACATATAAAATTGGGTGATGCACTATAGTTTAATACAATTCTTCTATGCATCATATATATGAATTGTAGGAAAAGAAAAAAAAAACATGTACCAAGAAAAAAAAAACACCAACTTTAAAAATAATAATGACAATAATAATATTAACAGATGAATAGCTTTCACTTCAGAAGAAGAATTTAATCTATGGCAGCATCTTCTCCAACCAAAGAGTTCAATCAATATTTCCCACAATTTAGAGTCTAAAATTGATTAAAGACCATAATTTCTTACTTACAGACCAAACTACGATAGTTCATAATAGTTAAAGGTGTTGCCTATGATCCATTTACTTTCAATATTCCTCTTTTCGTAATTCTTCTGAGGGTGTGGCTGCAATTCGGTAATGTTAGAAACAAAAATTAAATAATAATCACTAAATAGAATTTTAAGTCTCGTCAGTCCTATGGTAGAACTTACAATGAACTTCAAAAAAATAAAAAAAAAATGATTATTCCTAGCGAGGGTTGCACATGAAATCGTGAGTAATTGCTACAAAGAAAGCATAAAAAGAAACAAAAGAAAAAATTAGGGACACAAATAAATAAATAAATAAAATAAAACTTACGAGAAACAAGTAGCAGTTGGGCAAGTGATGAACTTGGGATTGGTAGAGAATCAAAGTTACGAGAATTCCTGCAATTAATGTAAGAAAGAAGAAATCAAAATATCAAACGGACGGTAGCTTGCTGACCAAAATGGATGATGGAGGCCGATATCTAATAGTTAAAAAAGGAAGCATCAGCGGCAGGAGCTCCATAGCTAACAGAAAGAACAATTGAAACTGAGATCACGTGAAGAAACATAGGAGAAGTCAATGGAGCTTGTGGCCTCTAAAACAAGGACATTCTGGACTTCAAACCGAAAAGGAACAATGAAATCAATCATGCACTGTCATCTGGTTTTCCACTAGTTGGAATTTGGAAGATCAACGGATGTGCATGGGTTTGGGAGATTTGCCAAGCGACAATCAAGCGAAACAAGAAGACCCATCTGATCTTTCTTCTTCTTCGATGGTGGGTTTGGGAGATTTGTTCCGGAGAGTGATGCCTCTGCCTCTTCCTTTGGTTTTGCCCTCTAATGGGCTTCCATCCACGATGTCATGGTAATTTCTCCCTGGTTATTGTCTTCAAGTTACTCGGAGCATTTGTTTTGAAAACTGAATCCGAAAAACCAATCGGATTAATAAAATTAAAAAATATATTATAATTTAGATAAATTTATTTTAAAATTTATTAATTTTAAAAATTAATAAATTAATTAAATTAAATTATAAATTAATAAATTAATTATAATTTTTAATTTATTTTAAAAATTAATAATTAAATTGATAAAATTTAATTAAAAGATAATTTTTTTAATATGATTTGATTAATTTTAAAAACTTTATAAAATTTTTTAAAATTAAATTTTTTTATATTTTAATTTTATTAAAATAAAAATTATATTATTAAATTTTTTTATATATTTAATATTTAATATTAATTTAATTTTAATTAAAATAATTAAATTATAAATTATTAAATTTTTTAATTTAATTAATTTTATTTTTAAAACCTTACTCTCACCGGGTTATGCCCTCGCTGCGGGGAATGGGAATTGGCAAGATGATTGTTAAAAGAAGTGTAAGGTTAGTCAGTCAACTCTCTCTTTTTCACTTCCTTCTGAAAATTTTATGTAATTAATGTCTCATTTTCCTTCGGTGGGTCCTAACACTCCCCACTGCCCCTTTTGTTTTTTCTTTTTAATTATTCTTTATGGCCCAGAATCCTCACAAATAGAGAGGTATATGACATTTCAGCCCTTTGTTCAGCCAACGAGAGGTAAGCAAACAGAGGACTCTCTGAGTAAATCTGAAAGTATTACGAGAAGTTTCTTATAATAAGTTGGTAGGCATCGACTGTTAATCAAGGTTTTTAGAAGTGAGTTATTGAATTGGAAAGTTAATTCTCGTTTATATTTTAATTAATTTAATTAAATTTAAATTAATAAAATTAATATTTAATATTAAATATATAAAAAATATTTTAATAATATAATTTTTATTTTAAAAAAATTAAAATATTTAAAAAATTATTTTTTTATAAATTTTTAAAATTAATTATATTAAAAAAATTATAATAAATTTATTTTAATTTATAATTCAATTAATTTATTTATTTATTTTAATATTAATTTTTAAAATTAATAATTTTTACAGTAAGTTGAATTGAATTATAATTTGGTTCTCGCTTTTTATCAGCCTGACTATCCCATCCGGTCCAGTTTTCAAAACGTTGCTGTTAATTCATTTAAATCAGAAAAAACTTAGGGGTGAGTCCCAAAAATTATGTTTCAATAAGGGTGTGTTCCTACTTTCTTTTTTTTCATTCACCCCCTTGTCTTTTTTTTTTTTTTTTTCTGGGGGCAATCAACATACAATGATGTGAAATTTGGATGGTGCGTTTTTGATAGTACAATAATAACTACATTTTTGCATTTAGTATTTTTTTTTTCCTTTTTTTTTCTGAATCCTGATTTGGATTTTTTTGCTTTTTATCACATGCTACTAGACCTTATTTGGATAATATGGTACTTTCATAAAAATTAACATAATCGTGTTGGTGGGGGTGAGGGGAGTGAGGGGGGTGGGGGAGAAATACCAAACGCTGGAATCGGACCACCAAATTAGATAATTAGATTTTCTTTTTAATGGATATTACCACTCTAGATTATTTGGATTTTGTTGTGTCATTTAGTTAAATATACAAGAAGCATAGCATAAAATTATTATCAAACAAACTACAAAAATTTTTTTATGAAAAATAAAATGATGAGAATAATGATATTACAGGATGGTATTAGTAATCTAAAATTCACCCAAATGAAAAAAAAAAAAAAATTGAGAGTGGCGTGTGAGAAATGATCTCACATAACGAGTTAGAATGATAAAAAAAAAAAAAAAGAGGTGAAAATAAACAGGAATAAATGTGAAAATGTTGGCTAACTAATGCCGCGGCCCTAGTGGAAAAATGTTGGTCATTGGCCGTAGAAATAAAGAATCGGTAATGAAAAGATTAGGCGGGTATTAATGAGTGGCAAAAGGTATTGAAGTCAAACCCCAAAGCCTAAATCCATCGGGGCCACAGAACCGGACATGTCTTGGTTGGTGTCCAAAGGTGACACTTGTCCTCTTGTTAAACACAATCGAATCATTAATTATATGTGACAATTGCGTTTCCTTCACAACTAAATCTTACGCACTCGCATAAAGTACTGCATAAATGCCGACTCACATTGGTGCTGATGAATAATTATTTGACGTAGAAATTTTGGGTAAAGGACCAATTGCAAGTATGGAAAAATGTTACAAGTTTGTTTGTTCTACTTCTATGCCTTGTATTTGTGCTTAAATATTCCTTTTTGCCAACTTTAGTTGCTACTTCATTTTCATTGATGTATTTCCTTTTACCTTATTTATATGCATGTTTTGCCCTAGTTATGGCATGTTGGTGTGTTATTTGATAACCTTTCACTTATGTCACATAAACATTGTCTTAATGAACCCTCATTTAAACTGATTAACCATTTGTTGATAGGGTCATAGCCACAGTTGAGCTACTAAACCTTTATTTGATAAGACTATTGTTTGTCATGCTTTTTGTTTGTCTTTTGTTATTCATTTCTTTTTATTTCAAAACCTTGCAATTAGGAATGTGATTGTGTTGTGTTAGTATTGGTTCCTTTGTGTTATTTTCATTAATGGTGTTGACATCTATTTCTTTTGGGTTTGTATCCTACAGCCATCAAAGTAAGGCAGCTTCACTTTCTTGATAGGTTTTATGTTTCTCCTACACCTGGTAAAATGGGTTTTCTAACTGCTATTGAAAGGTAATAACATCTCGCCCAAATGCTGGTGAGACTATGAAAATATGAAATGACAAGATATGGTTAAGTTATTTGCAGATTTTTCAAAGTTATAGCCATGGTCTGGGCTAGGAGTCAAGTTACTAAGCTTGCGAGAGCTGGAGGGTAAGCTCCAACTAAGTCAAGTCTTCATAATTTTAGGTTTTATGTCTTGCTTGAGAATTTATTTGTTTAAAGCTAGCATTATTTATTCATAATAAGTCCTTCAACCAAGACTGCATAGATTATACTGATAATTTACTGATGCAATTATGAAAGAATAATTTTGATTATTATTATTCTTATTATTATTATTATTATTAGCATTATTGTTATTCTTATTCCTATTTTCATTTTTCTTCTTGTTGTTGTCCTTATCTTGGTATTCTTCTTATTATTTTTATTATTGTTATTATTATTACTATTGTTCTTCTTCTTCTTCTTCTTCTTGTTATTATTGTTATTCTTATTGCATATTGATTCAAGTAAAGATGAAGCTTTTGAAAGAGGTATATTGGCTAAGGATTTGGAATGCAATATGAACAAGGAAAGGCTGCCTCTAGTTTGCTTTAACCTACAACTTAATCTTAGTGAAAGAGAAGAAAAAAAAAATTTATGTTACCTTTATAAATGGATTAAATGATAGACTTCTCACAAAAAAGAGTGACTCAGCATCAGCCTCATGCAATGCTTGTCATATCACCTAAACCATGTGAGATGTTGGTGGTTTTAGATGTCTTTATTAATAAGAGATGGAAAAGGAATAAAGAAATTGAACACAAAAGAACCAAGTTGGTAGTTCTCCATGGAGTAAAGAAAGCAGTTTTAAGGATAAGTTACTGAAAGAAGGTTTATGGGTTCACCCATCCAAAAAAAACAAGAGGTTAAATGGCTCTCAACATGTATGGATGATTTGCTTAATGCATTAACAGGAGGTCCCATTGAAATGATGGGTGGATGAAAGGAAATTTATTACAACCCAGACCTCATAATGTGGTAGCCTTATACACTGACATCTTTAGAGAGGATATGCACTGTATTGGCCAAAGGGAATTGCCATTTAAATGTGTTGCATGCCCATATATGAATGTTTGTGTGAAGTATAGGTTAGCTAAGAAAGACAAAGTAGATGAATATTTAAGAAATCAAAGGTAACCTTCAAACATCTATTTAAGAAGTGAAATGTAAGAACAAAGATGAACGAAATGCCTTGGATTGTAGGTTTCCTAGTAAGTATGCTGGATGGAAATTGGTTTTCAAATGTCTAGACTCTTATGACTTTTCTGTAAGGTGTGTTATGGCTTGCACAAATAATTGCTTCCTGCTTTGATAGCATATCTCTTGCGCTTGTGGAAATTGGTTTTCATATGTCAAGATTGTAGTATACAGTTAATTTTTGTAGCTTGGTTTTCACCTGTCCTCATATTTGGAAATTATGAATTCAATGTAAGACTTGTTATGGCATATAGTAGGGGTGGCTTCTACTAGCTTCCTTTCTCATTTTTTGTAATAACAAAATTCATTTATTTCTCCAAGAATTTAGCAAACTACTTATAGAATTCTTGTCATATCTGGATCATTTTCCTTTTGTTTGTCATGGATTGACAAATGATATAATTTATAGTTGACTATGTACTTACTGATTTAGCATCTAATGCAAACAAGTCATGAGCATTGGTGCAGCTTTTTTAGCATAAGAACAAGCACCTTGTATCCTATTATATTATGTTGAAAATGTAAGGCACCTTGTTACTGGACTAATTTAAAAGAAACTTTTGGGGGTTAGATCTCTTGATTATTCTTGGAGCTTATTTGCCAATAAGCCATATGTGTCTCCTTTTCTTTTTTGATAACTACTATTTGTTCCTCAACGTCATGATTCCTTTCCATTTCTAGCTATTATTGCTTTGCTTTTATGTTGTGAATAGACTCTTCATGTTAAACGCATTCAATTTGGTTAGGACTATTGCACTTGCACCTTTTGTAGACAGGGGGTTGTATCTAGTCAAGGGAAGGTATGTAATGTATGCAAAAATTTTTGCCATTAATATCTAGTTAATAAGCTGTATCTAATTAATTAGCTCTTTTTAGGGTTTCATGACAATTGTTGGGTTCTATTTTGGATTGGCAATCATTCTATTTTTTGCCGTGACATTGCTAAGCATGTAAGTTTGTTTCTAGAGTTACTTCTGTTGGTTGGAATTGTATCCTCTTGCTAAGGATGGAAAGATGGGCACTTTGTTGTTGTCCTTGAAGTCAGATTATTTTTATTCAGTTTTTGACCCAGTTCTAACAGGTAAAAATGTGGTCCCAACGTCCCTTAACATTCATTTTTGCAGCTAATATTATTCAGAGAGCTAAAAGGTGTTTTACAATAATGATACATGCTTCATCACTCAAACCATGGTAGACCTATGACCAAATTTACAAGGTTCATTTATGTCACTAGTAACTACAGGCTATCACGTAGATGATACTCTGAAGATTGAACTAACCAATGTTCTAAAGCTTTAAAACTTCTTTCCATGCACTGAATATTTATATTAGGCCAATTATGTGATATTCCAGGACAAGTTGCTAATAATGAAATTTTGGTGAAAGAGCAATCACCTAGAGTATAATGCCACCTTGGGTAGATGAGATTATAGATATAAGCTATGTCCCATTAGCTATCTTGGTTGGTTAAATTCAACTTGGATATCATAATGGGAATTACTTTCTTGGATTTCTTCTTCTTGGAGAAGTAATTTTGTTTTCATTGGTCTAGTGTCAGAATTGATTCTCTAACAATTTGGTGCCAATTATATGGTAAATTTCAATTAATTTTAAATTTCAATGTGTAACCAAAAAAAAAAGATGTGAGACAAGAAAAAGAGTTTAATGAACTAGGTTATGAAGTTGAGGCTCATTTGATACAAGGATTGCTTCTAATTCAAGGACTTGAAATCTTTTGAATTGGCATTGGATTTTTTTCTTACTTGGTATTAGATTCACGTGCTAGGCTGAATCAATGTTTAAACTCAATTTCAAGGGTCCAAGGTTCAAATGGGCTGAAAAGGGGTGAAATCAGAATTTAATGAAAAAATGATACACTTCTCAGCATATAATTACAAGTTTAAATAACGTGTAAGATTATTTAATTAAATTTGGAAAAATTTGAAGTACTAAATTAAGGTTCAAATAAAGTTTAGAGACTTAAAGAAAGTTGTTTGAAAATTTTAACCAAATGTTCCCCAAGCAGTGACCGGTTTTTTATCAAATGTTTCAACTCTTAACCAATTTAGTCCATTTTTAACGAGACAAGTTCTATAACATGGTTGAATTAAAAAAAAAAAAAAGAAAAAAAGCACCTCATTGTTTACTATTTTGTTTACTATTTTTGTGGGCTAAATAGGTCGATCTAATTCATTTCTATTAAGCACAGGGTGAACTACTAATTTGCTTGGCATTGTAAACAAATTTTTTTTTTAAAATGTCTACATATATAAATTTTAAAATTTAAATCTTTGATAAAAATGAAAATTGGGCAGAGTAATCGAAAATTTTTATTATGTTAGTCATTGAGGGTAAGGTAATGCAAAAATTCATTTCATCCCATCTCTGTCAAAGAAGAGAAATATGATAGGTAGACATATTGTGATATATAACATTTGAGAAAATAAATTTAATTCATGTATTTAAGTTAATTTAGTTTATAAATATATAAAATATAATAATCTTATATTATTTTGCCTAAATAACTTACAAAATAAAAGATATAATAAAATAAAATTAATCTATCTTATTTTAAATATATCCTTAAGTCAAATTATCTATAAATTAACTTACATTTATATTGTTTTAGATTTTAATCACTTAAATTTGAATTAATTTATAAGTTAACAAATTATTATTTTAGAAATAATTTTTTTATTTTTCACTCAATTTTTATTTTGTTAAATATTATATTATATATACATATTATTATTTATATTTTTATATATCAATTTATCTCAAAAGTATATAATTTTTTATTTTTTTTACTTAAATTGACTTGTATATTAATTTTTTATTATTTTTATAATATATTATTATTTATTTTTAAAATATTGTATATATATATAATAAATAATTATATAAAATAAATTTAATAATAAATTTTTTATTTATTTTTAGTTCAAATTATTTTTAAATTAAATTACTTTTAAATTATATTTATAAATTTTTTAATTATTAGAATTTAAATTGATCCATTAGATTGGATCAAATTTTTACACTTTTATCTCACATCATACAATTTATTAAATGCACCCTAAGCTTATAATATAGAGTTCATGTTAACCCATAACCCACTACAAGCAAAAGGATAAAGCTTACTTGTCATTGCCTTATTTTAATAGAACATACTGTGTAAACTATTTAAGTAAACTGAAGATGAATAGGCTTGCAACAGTTTTGCCAGAAGCGATGAAGGGCTGTTGGACTTGTAGTTTGGATTATTAAAAAACCAAAGTAGGATTTATATGATTCAACTTCAAGATTTAAAATATTTTAATTCAATTCTAATAGTTTAAATTTAGTATTTTAAAATATTTTGTTATTTTTTTAATAATTACTTTTATAATATCTAATATAAATTATAATTTACAAAAATTTAATCATAACATACCCAAAAAGAGGCATAAAAGAGTCAACTTTAATTGTATATCATTTTTTTTCCAAATAACAGCAAATAACTCTCAAATTAAAAATTTAAAAATTATTAAATTATAAAATTTTAAATATAATTTTTTATACTATAAAAAGAATATTATTATTTAAATTACAAATTACTTCTAAACTTAAAGGTTTTTTAAGGTAATTAATTCAATAATTGAACGTGATATTCTAAAGTTAAGAAGTTATATCTGTAAACCTGCAAACCCAGAAAAGTGGGCAGTGAAGGGAACAAACAGAACAACAGAAACATCAATATGTTATTACCTAATTGTCTTTTATTTGAGAAAATCTTAGTAAAGATTATTTCTTGTGGAGTTTCTGTAATGTTTTTGTAAGATGGGTATATTTCAGAATTTAAAAAAAAAAAAAAGTTCAGAGGGACCTTCTGTTAGATGGAGGGAAAGCAAAAGAGGAAGCTGCTACCAATGGTTAACTTTTTCTTTCTGGGTATTTTCTTTTTCTCTCTCTTCTTTCTTTCATTATAAATATTATTCTACAATTTGTTTTTCCCCACTTGGGGAGGAGGTGGTGGGATTCAACAAACAATGTCCCCTCTGAATCCGGAATTGGCTCCTAAAACTACTAATAGTCCATACACTTGGAGGGAGGAAAGAAATGGTGGGTGATGATGTGGCCGCCATTTTTGGTAATTCTGCCGTTAGCTTCAAGCTTTTCCCTTTTTTTTAATCCATTTAATTTTATATTATAATTAATATTGTCTAAAGAGTACAAATGCGTTGATTTTCCCAATGGCATAGTCTTTGCTATTCCTAAATTTCCTCGCACTTGCTTCTCCATTTTGTCCCCTCCTTTTGTGTCTTACAGTTTCTAGTCATTGGTCAAGTAACTGTAACTTAAGTCCATGATTAGAATCTCTAGGGGAACCCATCTCATCTTGGCGTGTCTCCCAAGAGTTTTGTTTGTGTGTTGTCTAAGAAATTGTACAGATGTAAGCCACAATTTTTCATCTTATAAAAATTGGATCTTATTATTTTATGTTTCAATTCAAAGTCTTATTTTTATACTTAGTTTTATCCTAATTATTTGAAATTAGTTTAATTATAAAAATAAATTTAAAATTATTTATTTTTTAAATTTAAATTTTATAAATATAATTTATAATATAAATATAAATAATAATAAGAAAATTATATTAATAATTCATAATATATTTAAAAAAATTTATGATAAATAAAATGATGAGAATAATAATATTAGAGGATGATACTAGTAATCTAAAATTCACCCAAATAAATAAAAAAAAAATTGAGAGTGGTGTGTGAGAAATGATTGCACATAACGAGTTAAGAGTTAAAATGTAATTATTTGAAATTAGTTTAATTATAAAAATAAATTTAAAATTATTTATTTTTTAAATTTAAATTTTATAAATATAATTTATAATTTAAATATAAATAATAATAAGAAAATTATATTAATAATTCATAATATATTTAAAAAAAATTTATGATAAATAAAATAATGAGAATAATGATATTAGAAGATGATACTAGGAATCTAAAATTAACCCAAATGAAAAAAAAAAAATTGAGAGTCGTGTGTGAGAAATGATCACAGTTAGAATGATAAAAAAAAAAAAAGAGGTGAAAATAAACAGGAATAAATGTGAAAATGTTGGCTAACTAATGCCGCGGCCCTAGTGGAAAAATGTTGGTCATTGGCCGTAGAAATAAAGAATCGGTAATGAAAAGATTAGGCGGGTATTAATGAGTGGCAAAAGGTATTGAAGTCAAACCCCAAAGCCTAAATCCATCGGGGCCACAGAACCGGACATGTCTTGGTTGGTGTCCAAAGGTGACACTTGTCCTCTTGTTAAACACAATCGAATGATTAATTATATGTGATAATTGCGTTTCCTTCACAACTAAATCTTACACACCCGCATAAAGTACTGCGAAAATGCCGCGTCTAGTTGCTATGTTTTTGTGGAGTGCTTTAATTTAATTAAAAATAAAAGTATTCTACTCTATTTAAAAAAATAAAAATAAAAAAATAATATAATTATTTTTAATTTAATAATAAAAATTATTATTTATATTTTTTATAATTTAAATTTGATACTTATTATTTTAAAAAATTTTTATAAATTTTTAAAAATAAATAATTAAAAAATTTGTAATTACTTTATTAATTTATAATTTAATCATTTAATTTATTAATTTAATTATTAATTTTTAAAATTAATGATATTTGAGAGTAAATTAGACTAAATTAAGATACAATTCTTCATTTTATTAGTTTTACTAGTCAATCTAATCAAATATTGAAAATTACATATCATATCTATTTTTTATATTAAATAAGTATGGGTACTATAAAATTACATTTAATATCTCATTTTTCCTATTATTGATGTATCATGTTGTTTAAATAAAAAAAAAAGAGAGATAAGTTTAAATTGTATATAATTAACTTATATCTAATTTATCAGATTATTTGAAAAAAATTATGATTTGGTTACATATTAAAATTTACAATAATTGTTATTGACATTTTTTTTAAAACTAATAGTTTAAATGTAGAATTTTTTCTCTCTACCTTTCTCTGTGTCCCTTTTTTTTTTTCAAATTATTTCATCTTTATTTCTCTTTTCAATCTTTCCATCACTCTCACTCCTTTTTCTTTTTCATTTAACTCTTTTTCTCTTTTATTCTTTATTTCCTTTCTTTTTTACTATTTTTCTATTTTCTTCTTTATATATATATATATCATATTTTCTTTCTTTTTTTTTTTCATCTCTAATCTTTCTTTACTTTATTTTCTATTTTTTGTTTCTTTATCTCTCTACTTCTCTCTCTCTCTCTCTCTCTCTCTTTTCTCTTTTTTCATGTCTCTCTCTAATCTTAATTTCATTTTTTTTATTTCTTTATTTCAGTTTTGTGAGTCTTTTTTCTCCTCTTTTAGCTTCTTACTTCTCTCTCTCTATATTTACTTTATCAATAAAGTGATTTGTGAAAAGTATGAAAAATAACTTAATGGTTTAAATTCATAAATTATTTTTCAAAAAAGTAGGTTATTTTTAAGTTGATTAGGAACATATTTCTCTAATGATTATATATTTTACATGAAACAAAAAATAAAAAAAATTAAAACATATATATTTTTTGTAAAATATTTCATGTCAAATAATAAACCCATAATGTATTGAATGCATCTTAAATATAATTTCATATATTATAATATTAAAATTATTCTTTTAATGTATTGAATGTAACATTGATATTTGTGAAATAAGATGTACTCATAATCTGAAGGAAGAAACACTCCTCTTAGGAGTTGTTTCATTTTATACTAACTTCTAACAAAAGTCTTCACTTCTCTTTTCCTTTGGTCCTTCATTCATTCCTACCAAGTAATATATTTCATGTCAAATAATAAACTCATAATGTATTGAATACAATATTAATATTTCTGAAATAAGATTTACTCATAATCTGAAGAAAGAAATGCTTCTCTTAGAAGTTGTTTCATTTTATATTAGCTTCTAACAGGAGCCTTCCCTTCTCTTCTTCTTTGGTTCTTCATTCATTCCTACCAAGCAATATTTCATGTCAAACAATAAACCCATAATGTATTGAATGCAACATTGATATTTCTGAAATAAGATCTACTTATAATCTAAAGAAAGAAACACTCCCCTTAGGAGTTGTTTGATTTTATACCAACTTCTAACAGGAGCTTTCCCTTTTCTTCTCCTTTGGTCCTTCATTCATTCCCACCCACCAATCAGAGGCTCCTCCTTTTAGTTGATTAACTACATATTTAACCTTTTGTTCCTTCAGTATCTCCATATAATCAAAAAATCTTTCTACTCCAACTAACCAATTCATAAAATTTTCAATATTTAATTCACCATTAAATATAAAAATGTCTACTTTCAGTTAAAATTCATTTGACATTTAAGGAGGTCGGGCTCATAATTGTTTATACCTAGTATAATTTGGGTATTCACCAAAATCACCATCATTTTTGCTAAAGTCTGCTACATGTGCTTGACACATACATAAATTTATTTTTTTATCAAAATCCACTGTATAAGTTTAATGCCTATATGGATTTGCAGGGATGGGTCAAGTAAGAGGTTAACCGTGAGTAACATCTTTGATATGATTCCTTTTATCGTACTAATTCCTGTTGGCACCTCCTATGTAGAGAGATTTGAGTTGGTTGTTGATAACTTCTAATCCATATTCCAATCAATTAATCAATCCTCTGGTCAAGATTTTGTAGTGTTGCCTTTTAGCCATGAATAGTTAACCAAATTACCTACATCCTTTGATCTTTATTAGTAGAATGATTATTATTTCCTTCGTCTCATGCTACCATCAAAATAGGTGAAACATACTCTAATACCACTTGATGCAATGTTTTTACGAAAATAAGATTAACACTCAATTAACTTAAGAAAATAGTAACTCTTCAAATAAAAGAATAGAAATAAAGTCAATATTTTTATTAAAATATCTATTTACTTGAATTTTTTAGAATGCTTTATCCCTTACACTTACATATATTTATAGGTAAAACTATTTAATTAACCAGAAAAATAATTTAGTCTAAATAAGGAAATACTTAATAACTACCTAAAAAAAATTCTAAAATACCCAAATAATTCATATACATTCTAAATAATTTAACTAAAATTAGTAATTATATTAAAATATTATAAAATAAATAAATAAATAAATTATAAAATAATAATTATAATATAATTTATAAAAAAATGATTTTTGTGACATGTCGTATATCATATATAATTTTTACAATTTTTGAAACTAATGTTGATAAATATATAAAAAAAAAAAACTCAAATAAAGAGATTAAGAGGGTATTTGGTTTAACTTTTAAGGGGTTGTTGATTGTTGTTCAATTTTAAACAACCAAAGTGTGTTTGATAAATTTTTTTAAGGATTGTTGTTTGCTGAAAACCTTTTCAAAGAGCAGTTGGTTTAAAAGGTACCTCTAAACTACATTTCAGGTGAAAATTTTGAACCAAAATATCCTCATAATATTACTCTAAATTCTACAACTACTTTTAAAAAGTAATGAATTATTTTCTAAGTAATTGATTATATTACCATTAATGAAGAGATAATATATAGTGTTAAATTTAAAACGTGAACACCATTAGAAATAATCAACAACCAATAGTCATTTTATAATTTAAATACCAATAAGCAAATATCAATTTAAATAAATATTATCTATAATTTGATTAGTAATAATCTACAAATAATAACAATAATCAATAATAGATTGTTATTCTTAGCTTCTTAAACATATAATATAATAGATATATATGCTTCAAGATGTTGTTAAAGTCAACTTCATTTACAAAAACATGCATGCTAATTATTTATTCATACATAATATAATTTAAACTTAAGGTGGAATATTTAGTGGCTTGACAATCATTTTTGGTTTATTGATGGTTACATAGATTTCAATTCCCAATATAAAATTTTCTATAATGTGAGAAAATAAAATATTAACGACGTGCATGGACAGTGAGAATTCAAAGAAATTCATCTAAACTTGCTTAAAGTTTTTCTCAAATTTGTTCATAAGTTTTGGGAAGTGCTTTAATTTTTGTAATACCTTTGCACATGCATTGTCAAAAGTATATGTAAAAAGAATCTTATTCAAAGGTTGAAAGCATGAGAAAGATTCCTTGACGACTAAAGTTATATGTATAATAGGACATTGCATCATAATTACAGGGCTTTTGGTATATAGAATTAAGATATATAAATGACATTTGATATATCTAATTAAATTATAAAAAATGTTAATTAGATATATTCATTAAATATAATATTGCATAGTAGAATTTATTAAATACCTATTACATTTATAAACTTTGTTTCTATTTAAAATATTTCACGAGTGGCCCCATTAGATAAAGATTCCAATTTAGAGGAAATTGGTTAGATCAAAGTTAAGATAGATGGGATTGCAAATAACCTCATTATTAACCAACACTCTTAACAATTTTTGATTGTGATTTAAGACTTATTAGTTTTTAGAATACCATAGTTTCACGTCTGCATACTCTAAGAAAAACAATGTGCTATTTAACGAACTTAAGCCTTTTTAGCAACTTTGAACAAGCCAATATGATGGTAAGAGGAGCATCATGTTAGTATAGAAATTAGAAAAAAAAAATTATAAGAAATTGAGTTTTAGCAAATAAAGGAGCCACTAAATTTCCATTAAATTCATTATTAGCATGTTGACAAAGAATAACAAAATATCTAATCTTACAGTTATAAGTGAGAAGAATTAAAGAGATACAATCTCTAAATACATACATATTTTTAAAATATATAAAAAACTTAAATTTTATAAAATACATAATATAAATATCAGATAATATTAAATATTATTCATTTTTTATTCACAATTTTTTCTCTATTCAAAATATTTTGAATATTAACCAAGTTTTCTCTCCATTAGATGATACACTAAATTCTCAATCAATGTTATTTATAATATTTTTTTAGAAGATTATTTTTTATTTCAAATAATAAATTAACTATAGCAAGACAAGGGTGCTAGAGAAAGATGATTTCATCCTCCAACACAATTTGCTTGAAAGAATACAAGTCAAAGGCAATGAGACTGGAAGAGTAAATGGTCTCAGGAGGAAATTTCAACTATAAAATCAGCTAAACGATATAGAACAAGTGAAAGTCTTGAGGAAATTTTCAGTCATTTACAAGTAGATGATACAAATAACGTTGTGCCACTTGTACCCTCTGTTGTACCCACAATTTGGATCCTTCCAAAGCAAAGATGGCCATCCTGCTGTAGAAATTACTTGTGAATGGTTCATCTAGATTCCAGAGGCCACCCCATAGTCCATCCTCTGTTACAGAATCAGCCCAAGGTGCGACCTTCAGATACATCACAGCCAAGCATTGATACTCCAAGGTGGGATACATAAAAAAACTTTTTCTGCCTGTCCTGATACATCCAGTGCACTATTGAAACTTTTCATGATCTTCTGTTTTTTGTTGCTCTTGTTGTTGATCCTGATACGTTGTTTTTGATTTGAAGGTCAAGCTTTTTGCTTCTCTCATATTTGAAAGTATCTCTCTTTGTTCTTAAAATGGGGTCTCCAGTAGTTCTTTTATCTCATTGTCTGTCCTGCCAGGCAAGAATCTGGCAATAGTTGTCTATCTGCATAAAAATCAAAAGAAAATTACAGTTTTGCCACAGCAGCTAGTCTCTCTAACCAAAAAGTGTCCCTTCACTAGCACTTTAACTAGAACTTAAAAGTGCAATTTGAGAGAGATGCATTACTTGTTAAACCCAGCAAGCGTGCAGCTCAATAATAATTCGCTCCTCCAGAGGTGTAATTAGACCCCTTTTTAAGGCCAAGCAGCACAAGCTTAAGGTAATTTACCCAGCTCAGCCTGTAGCTTTTGCAACTATTGTTTAAGCCTGGCAACAACACAGCAGTAACACAGGTTCTTAAATCAAAATCAGAGAAAATAAAATTGCAAAATGATTCATTTTAGATGGTATATGCTGATAATAAATACCTTACCAGCGCACCTGGCCATGGAACTCTACCTTCCTTCTCAATACAACTTCACATATTCACTAAGCAACTTATCCTCTTCAGGAATCCAAGGACCCTACCTCCACCCTTGCTCAGAAACCCCCAACTGATCATGGCTACAGTTATTCCACTTTCACTACTTTTCACAATAAGACAGCAACATTCAAGCCTTTAACCCTTGTGCATGCAACAAATCCAGTAGAGTATAAACAGTGCCTGCAGTAATGTGATAGTCAAATTGCCAAAAGACCTGCAAAATATTCATGAAAACTGAAATTAAATGTTCATCAAAATTTACCAAAGAGTGAGCATAGGCTTTGGTACTAAAAAATATTGTAGATTGAAAAAGACAACTACAAACCTACTCAGAGTGCGAAGGGTTGCTGTATATATAGTAAATCCCACAAAATTGAAATTCTGGCACCCCGATTCGGATATTAAGGATGTGAGCAATCTTAGCCCAGTCCATAGACATCAGTTACTCTTTTCTGGCTTCCGTTGGAAACCAGAGGACTCACCATTTTGGAAGCAATTTCTTTTCAATACGTTAAAGATCAAAAATACCTCAGCATTGATTTACACATAAAATGATTTGTGCCATACTGAGAAAATGAAAAATCAAAATATCACAAGCTGTTAATCTCACAAACCCAACACACGCTTAGATATACGAGAAACTTCAGGGGGACGAAATACATACAAGTGTTTTGCAAGATGATGATGCTAGTTTTGATGATACAATTTGGTAAGGAAAGATGCAATGTCAATTGAAGATGCCTACAAATTTTTTTTTTCTTTTTTTTGAAAATATTAAGAAGAAGAAATCTATTCATTTGTAGGAGAAAAACAACACTACAGGCTATTTTTTTAATAGAAACAAAATGGATGGAGATGGAGATAAAAAGAAGAGAGCAGTAGGAGGAGGAACCTGCTGAAATTGTAAAGGAAAGGTGGACGGATTCTTCTGATCAAATCAAAGTTTATAGCAGCCATCCAGCTGGAATTTCAAAAATCAAACAACAATAGTTCCTGAATTGCACAGATGTCCAAACATAGAGAAAAGTACAAACCTCTGCAAAGGGCAACTTGGCTGCTATAAACATGGTAGATACCATGAAACTGAAATCATGATTCCCCAATTTGGATATCAAGTGAGCCATCTTGGGTCAATCCTCAAACATCAGTTATTCCTTGCCGCCTTCTGTTGGAAAGGACACAATTTTGGAAGCAATATCTTTTCACTACACAAAATGATAATCAATAATACTTTGTCATTGATTTGCACCAAAAAGGATTTGTGCTGTACAGAGAGAAAACGAAAAACTGAAATATGAATCTCACAAACCCAACATACATCGTCATGGTGACTGCACTGCCTGTCACTATCAGATATACAAACAAATGGATTGGGACGAAACATGAGTGTTTTTCATCTACACCATCCAGACTCATAGCAGCCATTTGTTGATTATAGAAGGTTTCTCTCTTTTTTTTTTAACAAAAAAAAAAAAAAAGAGGAGTTAAGGAAGCAGAATAATTTTTTTTTTTTTAAAAAAAAAAACCCTACCAAAGAGGGAATAAAGACTTACAAGATTAACAAAGTCTATCAGGTTTTGATGCATGTGAATAGCTGTAATGAGTTCAAAGATGATAACACCAAAACTATAGATGTCACTCTTTTTGGTGAACTGGTTTGTGGAAATGTACACTGGGTCTATGTAGCCATAAGTGCTCTTTAGGACAGGGTTGTGGTCATCAAAGGCCTCTTCCGTTGAAAGTCCAAAATCAACAACCTTAAAAAATGTAATGATTGCACTAAAGATCAATTTAAAAGATAAGAAAATAAACTCCCCTAAACCTATCCTTTTTGCACACCAAGTTTCATTTTGATAGTTGAAATGGTCAAATGGGGAATGGTGATTAACTTTGAGGTGTTCAGGCTAATTTTTAAGGAGTTATAACTTTTATATCAGATGCAGCATCTTAGCTTACCTTAGCCCTCATTGAATGATCCAGTAATATGTTGGCAGACCTCAAATCACAATGTATGACCATTGGGACAGCCTGTTCCAAGAGCAGAAGATGTCATTTTAATTGGATACACATGAAACAAAATGGTTTTCTGCCATGGACAAACAATACATTCAATTAAACTTACTCCTATAGAAAGATATTCAATCCCATGTGAACAGTCAAGAGCAATGCAGAGCCTTTCTTCCCAACTCCAAGTAGGTTCTATTTGTTCTGTAGCATGTACAGCAGGGTCCTTGTGGTAGAGAAATTGTTTCCAATTTAAATTAGAGGAAGATTCACTGGCCCTAGGCTGAAAGCTAGTCATAAGTTTCTGAACACGCATTACATTCAGAAAAGGTAATAAAAGGACAACTAATTAATGGTTTTCCTATCTAAGTAATCAATTTGGCTTCCAACTGAAAATTAGGAACGTTAAACTGTGCATGATGAGTGACATATATATTTCAGTGCTGCTTTGTTTAGTCACAATGATTAAGCAGGCCCCTCATTGTCGAGAAAAGAAACAGAGAAAATAATAAAAACAATAGTCAGATTGATGGTTAAAGTGAATTCACTTAAAAAGTGGGAGAACAATGTGATTGCAATGTTTAAGGCAAGTTTCATCAAGGAATGTTTCTTTAAATTAAGTTGAATGCCCACAAACATGGGAAATCTTGTCGGGAATAACAATTCAAATCAATGGGGCTTCTTAACTAACCATATAGAAGGCCTGCCAAGCTTCCATTTCACATGAACTCATAGAGCAACATGCATCGTCCTCTATCTGTACAATATCCTAATAAATTAATTGGATTCCTGTGATGCAGCTTTTGTGGCAGAGATACCTGCTAAAAGACCCAAAAATGGCAAGACCAGGAGCATTAGTGTCTATAAAAGCTAACTGTTGGCTTTGTTATGGGTTATTTACATATGTGCTTCCCTTTTTTTTTTTTCCACAAATTTGCATTTGCATTGATTTTTATAGAGAATAATTGCTTCCTAGAGTTACAAATTAGTCTTTGAACATTATAAATTCAGCAGGCTTGACAATCAACAGAAGGATGTTCTACATGTAGAAACAGCAATGATGCCATCATGACGTATAGTCTATGAGTTGTTAGCATTTTACGTTTTGGGTGCTAAGCTTTGAGTCATTGATATAGAAGCACATTAGTAGGCCCAAATTTGTCAGCATGAAATAAAAAGCATGCCTGTATAAAACATGCCACACAGGTGTTTCTCCATTCAAGGGATCAGAAAACTCACTTCATTGGTCAATGTTGTAAATCTAGTTCTTAGCTTTGTTTGGAGCTCCTTTTCTCCCTGTCTTGAATTTGAAGAAAGAACATTTACTCTTAGCACTTCTCCATTAGACATTACAGCTTTGTATATGGGGCCAAATGAATCTTGTCCTAAGATAGTCGTAAAATTTTGGGTAGCTTTCTAAATATCCTGAAAAAATAGGTAAAGCAAAATATGAACCACTTTACAAATGTAAAGTATACTTAATAAAATGCACATTAAATATCCATTTTGCAAATCTGCCTATTCCACATAATAAAACTTTTCAAGGTGTATAAGTAATACACAAGTCAACGAATTTCCTTTCAGTGCAACAAATGAACATTTCCTGGCAGTAAATGTTGACCCCTTTAAACATAATGTCCTTACCACTACTTTAAGAGTTTCAAAATAAATACTACTTAAAAAAACAAATAAGACAAAAAAAGAAATACAAGCAAGAAATGTGATATACTCTAGGAATAGACGAAAGGGATCTTAGAAGGGCATTAATTCATCTCACTCAATTAAGTATTGGAGGATGTTGTTTAGGTCCACAATAATCATCGCTAAAGGCTACAAGACCAGCCTTTGTGGACTTCTTCGGGAAGTTACCTTTGTCTGCATCCTTTTGTTCCCTCTTTTACTTCAAAGTCACCAGTAAGATCAAAAAAAAATAATCACATGAAATATCCTCTGAAGCACCTCCTTGAAGGCCTTGATCTTTCCCAATTTCTGTTATCAAGTTCCTGCACGTAGTCATAATTGAGTAAAGGTGTTCAGCATAATAACCAAATGTAGGAAACAAGAAGCAACAGGTCATATCACATTATGAGCAGGCAGAATGTATTCTCTAGTCACCCCAATCTCCATTCCTGGAAAATGAGGTGAAATAAGATGACGAAATTGATACTGGTAGTTCGAATTCTCATACCGGAAATACCTCTAATTAAAAAGAAGAAGAAATCTGCTAATTTATAGGAGAAAAACAGCACCACAGGCTATCATTTTAATAGAGACAAAAATGGATGGAGATGGAGATAAAAAGAAGAGAGCAGTAGGAGGACGAACCTGCTGAAACTGGAATGGAAAGGTGGACGAATTCTTCTGATCAAATCAAAGTTCATAGCATCCATCCATCTGGATGGCTCTCCAATCGACTGTAATGTTAGGGATGTGGGCAATCTTGGGCCAATCCTCGCCCATGTTATTTTCGCATCTCTCTGACAGTTGCGAACAACCAAAAATGTCTAAATTTTGTAATGAGGTGAGGTTGGGCATCCACTCTGGCAACGACGCCAAATTAGGCAACCCTCTATTTGGAGACTCTTGAGGGAAGTGAGTAAAGTAGCATTTTCGAATGAGGTAGACAAGTTAATGTCGGGGAACTCAAAAATCGTTAACTCCTCCAGAGAAGTGAGGGTTGCAGCAACTCCACCGGCAGAAAATCTTCTGGCAGATGCTCAATATTGTCAATTTTCAGTGATTCCAAGGACGAAGAGAGATTAGATGGAAGAGAAGAAGACGACGGTTCGTGTGCTGGAGAAATCGTCTCCTCGAGAATTTGCTCCAATGACTTGAAGCTGCCTGACCATATTTCCAGCCTTTTCAAGGATGGGTATAACGGTGGCATTGAAGTCAGGTTTGGGCACGAGACAATCACCAGCCCAAAAGACGCTGAAATTGGGGAAGCCAAGATGACGGTGCTGATGGCCGCCATCCCTTCAGATTGGGACACCGCGAGAGATGGAGGGACTCAAGGGAAGGGAAGAAGGAGATCATGCTATTGTTGTTACTGCTGCTGCTACAGATATCTGTTCCTCCTCCTCGTCCTCCCACCACAGAACAATACTTATATCTATGTATTCCAGATCAGTTAATCCATCGATCATTATTTCTTTTAGCAAAGGGAGTTGATCCAATGCCGGAAAAACTTCGGAATTTCGGGCAGTGAAAACAACTCAAGCCCGACCAGATTCGTGAGGGAAGAAAGCCAGGTGGCAAAATTTATTCCTCCGTAAAGCTCCAGTCTTAATGATTTCAAAATTTGGATGTGGCCGTACAGCTTCCAATGACACGTCATCTTCATTAAAATCAGTATCATCGTCACCATCCAATCGCGCCCATCTTAATTCCAACTTCTGGAGACGTGGCTTCTCACTCAAATTGGCGTCAGTGGGAGGAGTAGTACCCTTCTGATTGCCTTTTCCATTCCCACGATGCGGCAAATTCTCAATCCGTAGACTTTCCTCCCAACTTGTTCAAGTCATGTAATTCAACCCAGTCGTCCTCCACTCTTCCGATTCGAGTTTTCACTTGTAGGCGTTAATCTCTCCAGCGAAGTCAACTGTCCAATCCCACGTGGCATATGAGTCAAATTAGGACAATAACTGATGTCAAGTTTCTTGAGACTGAACAGCTTTTTTGATATTCTTGGGCAATTGTCTGAGCTCGTTACATCCTTTTAGTTTGAGCACTTGCAAATTTTGTAATCTAATAAATTGAACGGGGCAGCATCTTGATCTCTTTATTACCCGATAAATCAAAATACCTTAACTGCTTCAATTTACCAATGGAATTGGGCACTGTGTTAACACCCAGATCCACCTGCCGTAAACGCCGTAAATTACAAAAAAATTGCATGGCATTGCCCTTCGCCTATTTTAAGGTAATCTCCAACTCCAAAATACTTTGGCTGTGGTGCGAGAAATGTCCGCAGACGTTTGGCTTCAAGTACAGATACTGGAACTTGCCAATTGTCACCGTCTCTCCTTATCCTTGTGGAACAGTCAACTGAGAGATGTTGAGTTTTCTCACTAACTTCTCTCGAGTTTGAAAATTGACATACAGACACTTCCAGCTCCAGCTACTGAGGAAGGCAAGATCGTGCATTAGGTCATGCATTTTGCAACTTGTTATATTCCCCAAGTCATCTTTCGGACACATCTTGGAAGAAAGACCTCCACAGGAGATCCATGAAACACTCCCGACCACTATCTTCGAGGCACTGAGTTGGATCCGATGACTTAATAAACCCCTTGCGCCATCCAAAGATCTATCAATATGTCAACATGAATTTCATAATCTTTAGGAAACAATCTACAATAAGCAAAACAGTGTTTTTCAGATGTAAAGGAAGAACATCATAACTCAACTTAAGGACTGACATGACACTGGTTTCCCCTTGATCTATCATTGCCAGTTCCTTACTTATGAAGGATTCCCATTCACCTATACGTACTTTGAAATACATGGTACGCCCAATTGCTATTATTGCCAGCAGAACTCCCTTACACTTTGCAACAATTTCCTTCCCAATTGCTTCGTGGTCTCGTGTTGGTGGCGCGTACTCCATGACTCGTTTGAAGGCCATTTGAGCAAAACAAAGGCCAAGATTCCTTGTCAGATAAGCCCCTTACTTCATATTGTGTTCGTGGCAGTGGGCTTGCAATCTCTGCAACCTTCTTAGATCGCGTGGTTATTAATATTCGGCTTCCTTTTAAACCACCCATTAACAAATCTGTCAAGGAACACCACTTTTGAAAATCTTCATTCCAAATATCATCTAATACAAGTAAATATCTTTTTCCATTAATTTTTTGATGAAGAAAATTTTTTAATGGATCCAGCTCGCTTATGTTAGGCTTACTCCCGATCAATGATTCTAAAATTTTTTCGATTATTAGTTTTAGATTGAAATCTTCAGAAACACAGACCCATAATTTTCAGATCAAACCGCGACTTTACGTACTCATCGTTGTATGTGAGCTGAGCCAACGTAGTCTTTCCCATTCCTCACAATTCCAACTATTGAAATCACAGTCACATTAGTCTCGTAGTTATCTGACAAAAAGAAGTTCTTTAAATCTCGTTCTTTTTCAATTTCTCTGCCAACAACTACGTTAGGGGGAGAGGAGTGTGTTGGCTCTCTTTTCTTAGCCATCACAATGTTGACATGTCAACAAGACGTTGCTGAAACTAAACTGCTCACCGACACTCATAACAGCATCCAGTCTCTTCCGAATTGCCCTGATTTTGTGACCCATCTTAAGGCCATATGCAAGCCGGTTTGACTTGAAAAGAAAAGGCGTACCTCATTTGTCACTTGTCGCCTTAGAACTTCTGTGGAAAAGTCATCCACCAAGGTCCTCTGCATCGTACATGACTTCTTTCAGCTCACCGAGCCAATCCCTGACTGGGTCATCCCCTCGTGCTTGCCGGTCTTCTGCATCAAAGAAGCACGACCTTGACACCGAGAACTGTGAGGCGCAGCGATTCAATCTCATCTTTGACACCCCACCACAGTCAATCTCTTTAAGAGCAAAGGTAGCCTAATTTTCCAAGAATTCCTCTGCAACACTGAAGAGTTAATCCTTCTGCCATGTCGCTGTTGGATGCAAGTTTGAAAAGCAAGGAACTGTAGTTGTTTGAAGTGACAGTAGGAGGCGATCTCAGAGGCTTAGGTGCAGTAAGATGTATCTGAGAATTTTTGGGATAAGGGGAGGTTAGGTTTCGATGATGAAGTTATGTACACGCAGCATGGTCTTTAATATTGCATTCTACTAAGCACAATCCCACACCACAACACGCATATATTACATACATACATACGTATGTGCCACCCGGCCATATTTTTGTATAGAGAGTAGTCGTGAGATGTTGACCGGTCAACTTCTCGGAGGAAGGAAAAAATTTAATCAAATGGGAAGTTTCCAGGAACAGTACGTTGGTTTCCGAGCCACACCCCTTCTAACAGGCCCCACTCTTGGGGGGAAAAAAGGAAAAAGAAAAACCGATTTGTAAAAAACAAAAAATAAAAAAAAGGCACCCCACGCCACCCCAAGACCCTACGAAGAACAATTAACAAATAAACTTTCATTTAGAAATACGTTTGCTGTTATAAAAAAAACACCCCCACACCCCCAAAAAAAAGAAAATACCGCATAAAAATCGACATATAATAAAAATATAAAACTAGGTGTGGAAGTGAAACACCCACTTGGAACATCATCAATGAAAGTCCGTCCAAACCGACCATCACCTTTTCTGACTGGTTGTCGGGATATTCTCAACCATCTCTCCCCAACCTAACCAGAGAGTTACCAAAATATTTAGTAAATATGAATTTATCCAAAATAATGAAATAGAGTAAATCATAAACTTGAAGTGCCTATCAAAATATCTAATCTTGCTATTTTTTTTATTTTAGTTTTTTCTCATAGACATTTAACATGTCATTTATAAAATAAATAAATAAAGTTAAAATTAATTTAATTTATTTTTAAAATAATTAAATTTATTTAATCTCATATCTATAAAAGAAATAAAAAAATTAATTTAAATGAGTAATAATATCAAACAATAATTGACCTAAAATGTATTCAACAACCCAAATTTTTTAGATAAAAAGGTACAAAATCATATTTTAAAATAAAAAGAGTATATATATCAGAATAAACAATATATATATATATATAAAAATTATATAATATATTATATAATTATTATTTATTATTATTATTTTAAAATAATTATAATAATTCCTGGGAAGATAAAAATTTGATGGTAAAATAAAAAAATTTATTAGATTATAAAATTTGATTAAAATTTAATTTTTATACAACATTGACTTTTTTTAAAAAAAAAATAATGTTGATATGATATAAAATTTAAATTTGACATATTATATGATATGTCATAAAAATGATATTTATTAAATTTAAATTCTATTATTAAAGAGTTAAAGTGAGGGTGTGATTGAAATTATAAAATGCAAAATAACTTTTTTTTTTCAAAATTCAATTATATTTTATCACTTATTTTTTTTATTTTTTTAATCAAAATACTCAACTATGCGGTGAAACCCATTAAGTTTATATTGCAAAATGGTACCCAAATATTATCGAACTAAAAATAATCATCCACATCTCACATCATATATCATACATGTATAAAAGAAAATAAAATAAATGTAAATTCTCATACGCATGTTAATTAGATATATAACTTCTACTGTTTTTTTTGGATGAAGAGAAAAATAAAATATAATTGATATGGATCATGTGTGGACGACGGAGAATTCAAGAAAAGTGCATTCCAAATTTTACTTAAAGTTTTTCCCTCTCATTTGATAAGNATGTTAATATTAGTTTCAAGTATGATCTACAGTATTGTGGTAAATAAAAAATCTCTTATTAATTGGTATTTTAATTATTTTGATGATAAAAATATTATAAAAAAATAAAATCAAAAACTCTTATTAAATGATTTTAAGATATATACGGGTAAACCATAATTTTTTTGTTTAATTATGAAAAATAAAATATAACCATTTAAAATTTTTTTATTATAATTAATTTATTTATTTTAATTAACATTAAATAGTTTAATTTTCTAAATAAATAATATTTAACTAATTTATAAAATATTATTTTTTTCACAATTTTTTTAGAAAACAAAAATATATATATGTAGGTTAATTTATTAAGACTATAATACTGAGATTAAAAAATAAAATTATTTTAAATGAAAAAAGGGTTGTTGTAAAGAAAAAAAATAATAAAATACTTACAAATCAAATTTTTAAAAATAAAATAATATTTAGTAAGATAAAAATTTTTAAAAATTTTAATTTTTTCAAAAATTAAATTTATAAAAATAAAAAATTATTTATTTATGTATTAAAAATTATTTTATAATAAATAGAAAATTATTTAATTTTAAGTATAACATATAAATTTTTTATTTTTAATAATATTATATAATTTATATATATTTAAATTATATAATTTTAATAAAAACTGCATTAAAATAACTTTCTATCCTAATATATTATTTTTTAATATATAAGAGAAGTTTTGAGATCCACTCATAGGTAGAAAAGAGAATTTGAAGATAGGATAAAAATAAGATACAAATAAATCTTTAATTTTATTTGGTTGGATTCATTAATTTTTAACCATATCTTGAGAAGGGCCACACGTTGCGACAAGTGTGAAATACAAAAGGAACAACAGTTTTTTCAGGACCAAGAGAGCGGGCGGTGGGCGTTTGAGTCAACCGTTCGCGCGTGTGTAAACTTTTATCATAATTTATGTATAAGGGTGGTGCGGTGGTGGTGGAATGAGGAAATTTCTTCGTTCGGAGTGGAGCCCCCACCTATCCGCGTAGCCAAGATTTCCAATTCCATCCGAATCTAAATCACGACCGTCTAAACCCAGAATTGCCGTGACTTCGACGGGCACGTAGGTAATGGAATTCAAGTCATCCGAAAACCCGTGGCTGTGGAAATTTGTAAGATGCAACCAAACCAAACAGCTTCGGTCACTCGAAATCTGCCATCCGCGCACCCCACACGCCAATTAATAGTCAAAACTCAAAAGAGTAAATATTAATGAGAAATTTCCGCGACATGATTCTAATTACCGTCAACCACAACGCTCTCACAATTCCTATCTGTGGAATCCCTAAGCCAAAAATGATGGAGATGGATTGTTGATTGGCTCGAGTCGATTAAAAACAAAAAAAAAGGAGAAAAACGCAAGTGATCATGGAAAATAGAAAGAAAAAAAACACAAAGAGAGACAAAACAACAACAGAAATCAACCAAAGTTCAATGGAGCAAAAGGTACCTGAGTTGACGACTACCAAATAGCATTTGGCTTAATTGTCCAAAAAGGCCGGCGGCCACCCCTGTGAGGAAGGTGGTAATTTCCTTTTATACATTTATATATTTATATCATATATTTTTTAAATATTTTTTATATAAATAAAAAAATTAATTAATTTTAATAATTATAAAAAATTTGTATAAAATTTTTAATATATAATATTTAATTAAATATTTAAAAAATATTATTTTTTTATTTTAAAAATAATATTTTTTATTCTCAATTTTCATTTAATATTTTTTTTTATTCTCTTCAATTTAAAAAAAATAATAAATTGTAATTTTCTTTTCCTAAAAATTATTATAAATTATAATAAATTTTAAAAATGTAATTTTATTTTATTATTACTTATTTATTATTATTGGGTTTAGGGTTCTCGGTGAGCTGCCCTCTCATCATCTGCATTTGTAGAGTTTTAAGGCACCATTACTCAAAATACTCTGAAAAGTTTTAACAAGTTGAAAACTCTCTCCTTGACTTTGCTTAATCAATAGTGAAGGCAATGTGAGTTTCATTTCTTCTATCTATTTTAGTTTTTTTTTGTCTGTTTTCTCTTTTTGTTTTAGGAATTCTTGTTACCACAAAGCGATACAAAAAATCTGCAAAAACTATAATTTTTATGCCTATGGGTCGGTGAATTTGGCCTCCTTTATTTGCACCAATGACTTGTGAATTTAAGCAGATTCTGTATTTTTCAAAGAGTTCTTTCTTTTTTTTTCTTTTTTAGGGTTTTAAGCTAATAAGTGATTTCTTACGTGTTGTTAATGCAAGTGCTAATTCTAGATTTCAAGCCCAACTCCAAGTATAGGATAGTGTTTTTTATTTTTATTTTTGGGGTATTTTTTATTCAAAATATGCTCCTAATTTCATAACTGCATCTATTGTTGTATGTTTGATTCTTTTCTATGATTTCAGATCAAGGTCTGCATCTGACGGGTGGTGGACAGGTTTGTGTTTATCAGGGACTAGATGGAAGGGGGTAAAAAGAAAATGAGAGTACGGAGATTTGGTTAATGGGGTGCCTTAAATTAAACTAATTGATGAATTATAAATTATGCTCTTAGTATATAGCATTTTCTTTCTTTTATTTGCTTTGTACTAATCTTGCATTTTCTCGTTACCTTAATGATGGTTGGAACCAACTTACTAAGTGTCAGGTTCATGTCTTGCAATTCCAACTACAGGACCTGAACTCCCAATTGTTCCACTTTTAGGTTTACTTGTTAGTAACAATAATTATAATTAATTGAAATTGTAGTGAACGGTAAAATTTAAAAAAAAAAAAAGGAAAAAGAGAGAGGGAGGGAGAGATGAGGTGTCAATAGAGGAATTAAGGAATTTGGTTTGACAGAGAAGAGGTACATCATTGGTGATGTTCATTCCTTAAGAGTAAGTGGGCATACTTGTGTAGCTATTGGTCCCATGTGTTATTTGCATGCTTCATTTTCTCTATTTAGAGCAAGTAAACATATTTGTGTAGCCATTTTCTGATATGTCTCTACTTAACTATTACTAAAATCGACTATTTGATTTTAATTGTGCTGAAGTTTGCTTTTTGGTCTTAGGCCTAGGCTTATGGTTTGTTAGATTCTAATAAAAGGACCACTAACTATGAAGGTATGGTGTTTTTTGGTTAGATTAGCTAGGAATATATCATCTATACATGTTCATCCTTACACGGATACAGTTTTAACTGTAAAAACACTTTAGATGACATGTATTCCATTTCTTGCTCATATTTTTTATTCCCTTTTCTCTACCTTTTTTAGGTTTAGTGGAAGAGAATGAAACTAGTCACAGATCATTCATGTCTAATGAGTACTTACTACTTACTTTGACATAATTTCAGTTGTTGCCAAAATGATATTTTCTGCTATGGGCATGAAATAGTTCCTTTGTTTGTTTATCCTTTTGTCTAGGTGCACAGAAGCATGCACCTATGGTTATTTCCTCTTTGCAGATGCTTACAAATAATATAGATGTTTAATCTTCGTGGAATAAATAGCCATTTATTTTGTAGGGACTCCAAGTTGAAAACATGTAAATATACACCACCTAAACATTTTTGTCTTCTAAAGATGCATATGCTTTAGGTGAATGTTCATGTGACTTCTGAAGCAGATGAACTTGTAGTGAAAATCTTATAATGAGCTTTCTCAGAAGAAAATAAGAGTGTGAATCAGGGTGCTTGTATAATGTCTATTATGTTTTAGGTTTGCATTGCATTTATGAATTATTTTATTTCTTATTCTTATTTGTATAACTTGCTAGGATGTTGAAGAGATATGGAATTTCTAGAATATTATCCTATAGGCTTTTGAATACTGCCTATTACATTCCAACATTCCTCCTTGTGTGGTGAGGGAAAATTTTCTAAGTTGGTTATATATGTCTTCATCAACAAACATAGACAAGCTTCAGACATGTGTTATTAACTCTTGATTTACTTTTACTTCACTTGGTGCACAAATTAATTGCTGATAAATAATTATTTGATGTAAAAATTTTGGGTAAAGGACCAATACCAAGTATGGAAAAATGTTAGAAGTTTGTTTGTTCTACTTCTACGCCTTGTATTTGCGCTTAAATATTCCTATTTGCTAACTTTAGTTGCTGCTTCATTTTCATTGATGTATTTCCTTTTACCTTGTTTATATGCATGTTTTGCCCTAGTTATGGCATGCTGGTGTGTTATTTGATAACCTTTAACTTATGTCACATAAACATTATCTTAATGAACCCTTATTTAAACCGATTAACCATTTGTTGATAGGGCCATGGCCACAGTTGAGCTGCTCAACCTTCATTTGATAAGGCTATTGTTAGTTATGCTTTTTGTCTGTCTTTTGTTATTCATTTCTTTTTATTTCAAAACCTTGCAATTAGGAATGTGATTGTGTTGTATTAGTATTGATTCCTTTGTGTTATTTTCATTAATGGTGTTGACATCTATTTCTTTTGGGTTTGTATCCTACAGCCATCAAAGTAAGGCAGCTTCACTTTTTTGATAGGTTTTATGTTTCTCCTGCACTTGGAAAAATGGGTTTTCTGGCTGCTATTGAAAGGTAATAACATCTCGCCTAAATGCTGGTGAGACTATGAAAATATGAAATGACAAAATATGGTTATATTATTTGTAGATTTTTCAAAGTTATAGCCATGGTCTGGGCTGGGAGTCAAGTTACTAAGCTTGCAAGAGCTGGAGGGTGAGCTTCAACTGAGTCAAGTCTTCATAATTTTAGGTTTTATGTCTTGCTTGAGAATTTATTTGTTTAAAGTTAGCATTATTTATTCATAATAAGTCCTTCAACTAAGGCTGCATAAATTATACTGATAGTTTACTGATGCAATTATGAAAAAATAATTTTGATTATTATTATTAGTATTATTGTTATTATTATTATTATTCTTCTTCTTCTTCTACTTCTTCTTATTATTGTTATTATTATTACTATTGTTCTTATTATTATTATTATTATTATTATTGTTATTCTTATTGCATATTGATTCAAGTAGAGATGAAGCTTTTGAAAGAGGTATATTGGCTAAGTATTTGGAATGCAGTATAAATAAGGAAAGGCTACCTCTAGTTTACTTTAACCTACAACTTAATCTTAGTGAAAGAGAAAAGAAAAACATTTTTTCCTGTTACCTTTACAAATGGATTAAATGATAGACTTCTTACAAGAAAGAGTGACTCAGCATCACTCTCATGCAATGCTTGTGATATCACCTGAACCACATGAGATATTGGTGGTTTTAGATGTCTTTATTAATAAGAGATGGAAAAGGAATAATGGAATTGAACACAAATGAACTAAGTTGGTAGTTCTCCATGAAGTAAAGAAAGCAATTTTAAGGATAAGTTACTGAGAGAAGGTTTATGGGTTCACCCATCCACAAAAAAAAAAAAAAAAAAAAAAAATCCCAAGAGGGTAAATGGCTCTCAACATATGTGGATGAATTGCCTAATGCGTTAACAGGAGGTCCCACTGAAATGATGGGTAGATGAAAGGAATATAGTATGACCCTTTCCTAGACCTCATAATGTAGCAGCCTCAAACACTATGATATCTTTAGAGAGGATATGCACTATATTGGCCAAAAGAAATTGCTATTTAAATGTGTTGCATGCATGAATGTTTGTGTGAAGTATAGGTTAGCTAAGAAAGACAAAGTAGATGAATATTTAAGAAATCAAAGGTAACAATCAAACAACTATTTAAGAAGTAAAATGTAAGAACAAAGATGAACAAAATGCCTTGGATTGTAGGTTTTCTAGGAAGTATGCTGGATGGAAATTGGTTTTCAAATGTCTAGACTCTTATGACTTTTCTGTAAGGTGTGCTCTGGCATGCAGAAATAATCGCTTCCCTACTTTGATAGCATATCTCTTATACCTGTGGAAATTGGTTTTCATATGTCAAGATAGTAGTATACAATTAATTTTTGTAGCTTGGTTTTCACCGGTCTTCACATTTGGAAATTAGGAATTCTATGTAAGACTTGTCATGGCATATAGTAAGGGTGGCTTTTGCTAGTTTGCTTTCTCATTTTCTGTAATAACAAAATTCATTTATTTCTCAAAGAATTTAGTAAACAACTTACAAAATTCTTTTGTCTTATTTGGATCATTTTCCTTTTATTTGTCGTGGATTGACAAATGATATAATTTGTAGTTGACTATGTACTTACTGATTTAGCATCTGATGCAAACAAGTCATGAGCATTGGTGTGGCTTTTTTAGCATGAGAACAAGCACCTTGTATCCTATTGTATTATGTTGAAAATGTAAGGCACCTTGTTACTGGACTAATTTAAAAGAAACTTTTGGGGGTTAGATCTCTTATTAATTCTTGGAGCTTATTTGACAGTGAACCAGATGTGTCTCCTTTTCTTTTTTGATAACTACTATTTTATTCCTCAATGGCATGATTCCTTTCCATTTCCAGCTATTATTGTTTTGCTTTTATTTTGTGATTAGACTTCATGTCAAACACATTCAATTTGTTTAGGGTCATTGCACTTACACCTTTTGTAGACAGGGGGTTGTCATGGTTCAGTAAGAAATTCAAATTTGATAGTCAAGGGAAGGTATGTAATGTGTGCAAAAATTTTTGCCATTGATATTTAGTCAATAAGCTGTATTTAATTAATTAGCTCTTTTTAGGCTTTTATGGCCATTGATGGGTTTTGTTTTGGATTGGCAATCATTCTATTTTTTGCCGTGACATTGCTGAGCATGTAAGTTTGTTTCTAAAGTTACTTGTGTTAGTTGGAACTGTATCCTCTTGCTGAGGATGGAAAGATGGGCATTTTATTGCTATCCTTGAAATCAGATTATTTTTATTTAGTTTTTGACCTGCTTCTAACAGGTAAAAATGCGGTCCCAACGTCCCTTAATATGCATTTTTGCATCCAATATTATTCAGAAAGCTAAAAGGTGCTTTGCAGTATTGATACATGCTTCATCACTCAAACCATGGTAGACCTATGACCAATTTACAAGGTTCATTTATGTCATTGGTGACTACATGCTATCATATGAAGATTGAAAAAATAAGTTGGTTGATTTGGAGTGTGTAAGATTGGACTAACTAATGTTCTGAAGCTTTAAAGCTCTTTGCCATGCACTGAATATTTATATTAGGTCAATTATGTGATATTCTTGAATAAGTTGTTGATAATAGAATTTTGGTGAAAGACCAATCACCTAGAGTATAATGCAACTTGGGGTAGATGGGATTATGGATATAAGCTGGGTCCTAGTGGCTATCTTGGTTGGTTAAATTCAACTTGGATATTATAATGGGAATTACTTTCTTGAATTTCTTCTTTTTGTCGAAGTAATTTTGTTTTCATTGGTTTGGTGTCAGAATTGATTCTCTAATAGTTTGGTGCCAATTATGTGATAGATTTCAATTAATTTTAAACTTAAATGTGTAACCAAAAAAGAGATGTGAGACAAGAAAAAGAGTTTAATGAACTTGGTTATGAAGTTGAGGTTCATTTAGTACGAGGATTGCTTCCAATTCAAGGACTTGAAATCTTTTGAATTGGCATTGGATTTTTTACTTGCTTGGTATTGGATTCACGTGTTGGGTTGAATCATTGTTTGAACTCAATTTCAAGGGTCCAAGGTTCAAATGGGTTGAAAAGGGGTGAAATCAGAATTTAATGAAAAAATAATACACTTCTCAGTATATAATTACAAGTTTAAATAATGTATAAAATTATTTAATTAAATTTGGAAAAATTTGAAGTACTACATTAAGGTTCAAATAAAGTTTAGTGATCCAAACAAAGTTATTTGAAAATTTTAATCAAATGTTTCCCAAGCAGTGACCAGCTTTTGATCAAATGTTTTTAACTTTTAACCAATTTAGTCCATTTTTAAAGAGACGGGTTCTATGAGATGGTTGAGTTGAAAAAAAAAAAAGAAGGGAAAAAAACACCTCATTGTTTCTGACTTTTGTGGGCCAAACAAGTTGGTCTAATTCATTTCTATTAAGAACAAGGTGAACTACTAATTTACTTGGCATTATAAACAAATCTTTTTTTTTTTAAATGTCTCTACCTATATAAATTTTAAAATTTAATTCTTTGACAAAAATGAAAACCAGGCAGAGTGACTGAAAATTTTTATTATACTAGTCATTAGGGTTAAGGTAACGCAAAAGTTCCTTTCATCCCATTTCTGTCAAAGAAGAGAAATATAATAGGTAAACATATTGTGATATATAACATTTGAGAAAATAAGTTTAATTCATATCTTTAAGTTAGTTTAACTTATAAATGTATAAGATATAATAATTTTATATTATTTTGCCTAAATAACTTATAAAAATAAAAAATATAATAAAATAAAATTAATTTAATTTATTTCAAATATATCATTAAGTCAAATTATTTATAAGTTAAATTACATTTATATTGTTTTAAATTTTAATCACTTGAATTTGAATTAATTTATAAGTTAACAAATTATTATTTTAGAAATAAATTTATATTTTTCATTTAATTTTATTTTGTTAAATATTATATTATTTATACATATTATTATTTATATTTTTTTATATATCAATTTATCTCAAAAGTATATATTTTTTATTTTTTTAATAATTTTTATTTTATTACTTAAGTTGAATTGTATATTAATTTTTTTATTATATTACAATATATTAAAATATATTATTATTTATTTTTAAAATATTATATATATATAATAAATAATTATATAAAAATAAATTTAATAATAAATTATTTATTTATTTTTAATTCAAATTATTTTTTAAATTAAATTACTTTTAAATTATATTTAGAAATTTTTTAATCATTAGAGTTTGAATTGATTCATTAGATTGGATCAAATTTTTACACTTTTATCTCACGCTATACAATTTATTAAATGCACTCTAAGCCTATAATATAGAGTTCATGTTAACACATAACCTACTACAAACAATGGGATAAAGCTTACTTGTCATCGTCTTATTTTAATAGAACATGCTTTGTAAGCTATTTAGGTAAACTAGAGATAGATAGACTTGCAGCAACTTCGCCAGAAGCAATGAAGGACTATTTGACTTGTAGTTTGAATAATTAAAAAATCAGAGTAAAATTTATATAATTTAATTTTAAGGTTTAAAATATTTTAATTTAATTTTAATAGTTTAAATTTAATATTTTTAAATATATATATTTTTTAATAATTACTCTTATAATATCTAATATAAATTATAATCTACAAAACTTTAATCATGACATACCAAGAAAAAAAAGGCACAAAAGAGTTAACTTTAATTATATATCATTTTTGTTCCAAATGACAGTAAATAACTCTCAAATTAAAAATTTTAAAATTATTAAATTATAAAATTTCAAAATATAATTTTTTATATTGTAAAAAGAATATTATTACTTAAATTGCAAGTTATTTCTAAATTTAAGAGTTCTCTAAGGTAATTAACTCAATAATTGAATATAATATTCCAAAGTTAAGAAGTTATATCCGTAAACCTGATGAGGACACTGCTATGCTGTAAATCCAAATATGGACTTTCATCACAAAGTGCTACTAATTTCATCATTATGAAAGAAAGTTATAACAAAGTTGCTAACAAACAACATATATCCTTCCTTTTACAACATAATTATAAGGAATAAATAGAAATGACTTCATTTTGAAGTCAAGGTTATTGAAAAGCTACAAAACCAAAAAGAATAATCAAATTCCTCTAGATTCAAAAATTTATAGTTTTGAAACCCTTCCTTAGGAGAACAAAAAGTTGTTTGCTTGGTGGGTAATAACTTGTTTCCACCTTCATCAATACAAGTGTGAAGACCACAGGCATTGAAAAGAAAAACCACATCTGACTCCTATAGATAAAGATTGAAGAAAGAAAAACACAGCCACATGCATCTTTCAATATTTAGATTATATCAACCACCTTATACAATTTGCTAATAATTAAGGTCACCGAATATACCTTCATTCTCATGAGCTTGGATAAGCATGTTACAGGATATGGGTGAAGCTTGTAGCCAACATTATTTATGTAGGACAGATACAAAACTCGTACCTTCATGGTCAAAGAAAAAAAAAATAGAAAAGCAAGTGTGGAGAAAGAAAGGCAAGAAGCAGGAAAAGATGGAAATAATAAACTTCATCACCTTCTCCTAGGCTTACAAGTGACTGTAACTTAGAGATATAAAACTAATGAACAAAGAACAAATAAGTGGACTGATAATGAAAGGTTAGATATAGTGAAGGACATATGCTAATCTTAGGGTAATTTACATTTTTAGTTGCTGAACTTATCACTTATTTTCATTTTTATTAGTCAATTTTAATTTTATTTTAATTTAATTATTTTATCACTATAATAAATAAAAACTTATAAAATTTACTCTCTAAAAAATATAATTTTATACAATTAATTTCATCAATCAATATATTAATAAAAATTAAATTAAATTTTCCAATTTGGGATGCTATGATTGACAACAAGGTTAAGAAGTTTAAAGATATCAAAAAGTGCCTTGAGAAAAAAATATTTGTTCTATTTAACAGTCTATCCATCTTGAAAATACCTCACTCCGAGGTATAATCTTAACTGTTAAAAGAGCACAACATGTCTTGTGATACTTGGTGTGCTACATGATAGCAAAATAAAGAGCTTTTTTCAAAAAAAAAAAAAATTTAAAGGATTAATTTTTTTATTAAATTTTAAATTAGTTTCAAAAATTTACAAAAATATTAATAAAAATTTTAAAAATAAAATAACAGAGAAAAAAATTTTTTTTTTTTCTTATATGGTGCATTGCATTGAGTCTATTATAGGTTAAGTGGATTGTTTAAAAAAAAAAAAATAATTTTTCTTAAACCATTTGCCAATATTTCAAATTTTTTAATTTGAAAAATTTAATCTAATTTTTATTAATATATTAATTTATAAATTTAATGGCATAAAAATATATATTTTTAGAAAAAAATTTTGTAAATTTTTATATAACATAATGATTAAATTATAATAAAATTAAAATTAAATAATTTAATTATAATAAATTAAAATTGACTAATAAAAATAAAAACAAGTGATAAGTTTAATGATCAAAATTGTAAATTACCCACTAATCTCAGCACCAAACTAGAGATTTGCATAAAAAATGTTTACCCGGACAAGTCTTTGCTGGCCAGAGTAACGGCAGAATTAATTGAGTATGCTTGAAGAAAACTGAAGTTGAGAACTTACAGATTTATTACCTCATTGATGAAGGGCTCTATAATACAGTACTGGAGATATGTTGCCTCAGTTGCTATTGTGCAAAAGAAACATTTAAAATTGCCTATCCATAAAAAGCTGTTGTGAAAAAACAATGAGAATATCAGTAGAAAAAAGATCATAATATTCCTTTTTTCCTTTTTTCTTGCTGTAGATGTGAATAATATCCAAAAAGCAACATGATTAATACATACCGCAGAATACTCCGTGCAAAACACAGTTCTTTTGATTTAATAACAGAAAGAGGTGTAGAAGCACATATAATAAACGAAACTCTGCTTCATTTTTATAAAAAGAAGTGGAATCTCGATTGGCATCATATGGGCTATATAGAGATGTCAATGTCTTTATAAGCTGCTCCATGTTAAGGTAATGCATTGACAAAATACTTGGGAGTGTTACCACAATGTCGAAGTTTGAGATGTGATATAACATGAAATTTGACCTGTGAAATGAAAACTGAGTTAGAATATCGTCTTCATACCTAAAATAAAAAAGCATAGAATTGTTTCCCCAGTTTGAACCTCAGATTTAACAAATAGCACCAGCTCCCAACAATTAGTTGCCAGAGCATCAAACTGAGATGAACCTTGGCTTGATCATGCATTTGCAATCACGCAATAATACTTCCACAAAAATTTTATTCAAGCAATAACAAAGAAAAAGCGAACTTTTGATTCGCCATATTTTCTAGCTTCTGCCTGTACGATTCCAGTTAAGATGAGTTATCATGTATATGATGAAAGATACGTGATGGCTTCTTTGTCTCAGCCACCATAGAACCCACCATTGCTAAACTTTACTAAAATTTTCCAGTTTCACATAAGATTTTACACTAGATATGCAAGCACAAATATATACTCTAATTCTGGATGTGGTTATCCACAACTCAAAATTCTTTATTGTTCTGGCTGAACGAATTGCAACAGGAACTTTGAGGTAGTGTAAAAAATAAAAGACCAAGTAAGCCCATTAGCTGAGGATCATTTGCAAGAAAATGAGCATCGCCACAAAAATTCCAAATTTTAAAATAATACATGCTACAGTTCTCTCAGTGAAGACAGTAAATACAGAAATTCTGGTTCAGAGGTTGAGGACAAAGCAAATACATGAACTAATCAGTAGATCCGATGCATAAATTATGCATGATCTGTGCATGTGTGTGTCAGCAATTCATAATGACAGAAAGGTTTTCTTGTAAGTAAGTTCCAGAATGATTTCATCTGTGTATAAATTGATTGCAAAATTAGCATTATCAGTGTGTCACAATTTGATTGATGGAAAAGCCATCAAATATTTTCTTGCATCTGCATTTAAGCTATCTCTTCCACAAGAAAAGATCAATTTCCTAATTGCTATTGAATCTCAACTGCGAGTCTGTATACACTGTAGTTGTCTACAATGCAAAGATTTACTTACAATGAACTTCTCTTAGTTCCTAAAATAAGAATTTGCAGCACTTTGCAAAGCAAAACTATTCAGACATTTGAACTAGAGAGCAAAATATGGCTAAGAGTATTCAGGATACAAATTTTTATTTAAGAGCCTTTGAAGGAAAAAAACCTTGAGAACTATGTATTTGACAATTTAATTCTTTCTCCCAAATTTAAGTATGTTTGAGAGTCAGGATAGATGTCTTTTGAGGACTTCATAAACTTCAGGGGCCGGCAAGATTATTTCTAGAAAACAAGGTCCTTCAAATAGATAAATGCATAAAGCTTTGTCTAAGTGCTCACAATCTAAATATAGAGCAAACAGTAGCACTATTCAAATCAAACTTTAAAACCCCACATATGACTGAAGGATTAAAATGAACATAAAAGGTAGTCTCGGTCAATAACTATGCAATTCAAAAGTGGAAGATTGAATTTAAGCTCCTCAAACTTGTGGGAGGAGAAATATGCATGGATATAATTTAGTGACAATGTCTCCGTGCATTCTTTGTCCTGTACATTTATGGCAACTCCATTTCCACAAGCCCCTAATCCGTAGGCCTTCGCCAGGGAAAGAGAGGAAAAAGAGAAAAAAGCATGGAAGGAATAGTCAACCACCCCAGACCTCTCAAAGATAAGGGCCAAGTAAAGCACACAAAGAAAATCAATTGCATAAACAATTTCCACAAGAGATAATGATGCCTAAGTGGAGAGAAATTCTAACACAAAAATAATACCATTTTCTCATACATGACGATTGCTCTATGATTGACAATGTTCTGCATGACCAGATCTTGTCTTATAGACCTTGTCCGATCAAAGATGAAGTCATGAGTCACTTGAAAATCATGGTCAGTGGAATCCAGAAAGCTCAAAAGGTAGGTCAAAGTCTCTTCCAATATTGGGAGAGGCCGCACATCGGATGCTTGCACATTCTTGGGTGATATAGTTCTACAAAACTGGTGAGAAAATTGAAATGTTAATGACTTTGTGCATCAAATACAAATGCTTTCAACTTTATGGATAACTTCATGATAAATAAAGGAGACTCGAGGTTTTGCTAGCACTATAAGGTTTGTGCTGCTATTTCATATCTAATAAAGAGAAATAGAGAGAGCAAAAAACACAGAAATACTTGAAAAGACGAAGAAGAAGCCACTAAGAAGCAGCAGTAAAAACGCGATCAAAATTACAACACTCTCAAAATAAAGCCAAAACCTCAGGCATGCAACATTGCCAATATCTACTCCACGAGGCAACACAATAGTCAAGTGAAAGTTGCATCGTAAAGCCATGATTCTTCTCTAAAAATATCCAAATTTTGCCTGTACAGTTGGAAATGGTCAAAATACAATAGCATCTCAAATTTGTCTCCTTGCAGTTGTGTGCATGAGTACACACGTGAGTTGGTATAGTTAGAAAAACAAAAATATATGATAGAACATATTTGTTCCTTACAAGATGACATGAGAACATCCAAACCTTAATTGACAGGTAATGATGGTTGAACTATAAACCTGATTAGCCAAGATTATATATATGAATGACATTGGCAGGTTACTATCATGGGCTGCTAGCAAAAAGGATTTAAAAAATATCATGTGGTAATGTTCTGTGCAATGGGAAAGTCCATAGAATTTTAAGAATAGAGATGCCAGCAATCAGATAAAAACCATCACTAAAGTAATGTTTTGTGAAATAGGAAAGTCAATTAGTTAACATATTGTTTTGGGTGACCAAGGCTCCTCTTGGTTTTCTTAATTTAATATTTTATGTATCATAAGTAAATTATCCACGATTCCAAGGTCCAGAGCTTTCTGAGGATTGGCAAATCATGAACACAAAAGAGGATGGAACATTTGTCCCAAGTTAATGTATGACCCTACCTCCAGAGACTATCACAGAAGTGATGCATCAACTCAAAGATCACCATCAGGTAAGTAGGCAAAGAATTTAGTAACCCACAACATTTATGGTCACAGCAACCCAGGGAAGAAAATGGAATAAACAGCAGAAAAACTCACTGTTCTACAGCTTCTCTGCCTTTCACAGAAGCAAAGCATGCACATTGATGTATGGCATTGAAATCTTTTTGTAACATTGCATCTTTACTTAATAAGGCATCTGACAAAACAACAGCTGATGCTCCATGGGATATGTAGTCCTCCACTGAATCTGCATGCAATTTGAGTGTCACCCAGATGTCAATGAATTTCCAGAATACAATTGAACCATTGATATGATGCAAAACACCAGCAAAAGCAGAAACAGTAACTCTATAACTGCAACCGAAATATTGTTACCTGCAAACATATACACTTCCTGAGGAACATATTTACCAATACTCTGTAACTTTGAATTTAATCTATATAAAATGACCCTTTGATGAAGAATTTCACAATAATTTAGCATCCTTTCCATCACAGTGGTGAATGCACATTTAATGTTGTTCGGTCAAAAGTGCACAACTATGAATCAAGCATCTAAAGATATGGATCAATGATGCAATGATGCAATTGATGAAGTGAAGGTAATCTCATCTTCTCAATGGAAAACATGAGCTTTTGGATGATAGGAAATATTACTTTGTCAGTAAAACTATAGACATTTCAGAGAATGTCATCACAATTATTAACTTCCAGTAACTATATGCATCAATAAGGGTTATAAATGTTTTGATGTCTGTCATACCATTTCCAGAGACCTTATTGATCAAGCCAGAGATCCCTGACTTCAAGGCACAACAAATTTATGGAAAGAAACAAGGGAGAGAGTGAAGGCAAATTCACCTGCTCGCTTAGCTGCAACTATTGCACTCTTGCCTCTCCCAAAGAGTCACCCCTACCTTAAAGTCAGTAAGAAGAAAAGCCTGGATTGTTCAATGCACAAACCTATTGTTATGCCTTGAGAAGCAACCATAGGTATATGAGGGAAAGGCTTCTTCAGTGCTGACTTATACTGGACACCACCTAATGCCAAAACAGGATAAACCTGTACCATTAACATGATGAAAATCAAACCATATGTTGTTTGCTGGAATACCCAATTGCAACATGAAAGTACTTCTTCTACCTGGTCCTTAAAAAATTCCCATTGAAATGGGGATGCAATCACGTGAAGGCATAGTCAGACTAGATTGTATATAATAACCAATAACTTTAAAATTGAGAGGCATGTTGTATGTATCAATTAGTGAATGTGTCATTACCCAATTTGAATCTCATCCTCACTCCCACCCTGAACATGATGTAATATGAAAACCTGATAAAACTTACCTTGACAATTTTGGCGCCAGAACCATATGCAGACAATATCTGTGAAACAGAAAAGCTAACTTTTTATTGGTGGAGCAGAAAATGGTACAGATGATTAAATGTTCAAATAGTGGTGGATAACTAATAAAGTTATTTTAAACTTTTTATTGCTGTTGAGGAAGGAAATAAAGGAGAAAAGAAATTGTTGGAGAAGGCAAAGAAAACAGCTTTTCCTTCTTGACTCTCACGTGATTTTTCCCAATACATTTCCTTTGCATAGTGTAACTACTCCAAAGGCCATGGAAAGAATATTATATAAAGATGGAAAGCCAAACAGAGAATACAAGAGTTAACAAGATCTACACATATAATTAGAACTTAGAGAACTTAAGATGAATGAGAGTTCAAGCTTAAAGACTTCTTACTTCTGTTGGTGTCATCACCCTAGGTATATATAGAACTTCACCATCCTGGACCTCATCCATAATGTCCTACAGAGAAGTATGTTTCATTAGTATCAGCAAAAGAAGCAGCATTGCTGACACAATTGTTCATACACCATGAGAACAGGACAAAATAAAAAAAAAGTGAGTGAGAAAGGGATTATGAAAGGAAGGAAGAAAGACAAAAATAAAACCCTATCAAGATTAATGACTCAGTTTAATTGAAGAAAAATCCATTTCACACTTGGAATATAAGATGCATGCTTTCACCATTACTGGGCTCATAAGGAATTTGGCTCCTGCGTTCATGACATTCAAGGTATCCTCAGCACTTAAAACAGTACTCACCTACAGTCAACAAGTCTTCTGAATTCAATTGCATGTTACATAAACATGTCAACAACACTTTTTTCAACATTTTAAAGTAAAGAGTAAAATATTTTTATTTAAAATAAAAAGATAATAAATTTCTCTTAAATATATATATATTAATAAATTTTATTTATTATTATTATTATTATTTAAAAAAATATTTATATTCTAAAAGATAAAAATTTAATGATAAATATTTATTAAAATTAATAAAATTTATAAAAATTAATTAAATTAATTTTTTTATTTAATTTATTATTTTTAATATATAATATTTTTTTAAAAAAAAAATTACTAATACACACTAAAAAGAATTTGAAAAGTAGATAAAAATAAAATACAAATAAATTTTACTTCAAAAAATAACTTAATTTAGAATTATTTATTAAAAAAAATATTTTTCTAAATGTATAATTGTTGTTATTATTATAAATATGAAATTTATGTCCACTTGCAGTCAATCAACCCAACCAAAACATGTTTATTTTACCCAACATCGGCTTTTGCTCTGTAGTAACCTTCTTGCACAATACTCTTTCCCAATTTTCATTTACCATTTTTCTTTTATTCTCATCATTAAAAAAAAAAATTGTGGTTTTTTCTCCCAAAAATTATTATAAATTATAATAAAAATTTCAAAAAATAATTTTATTTATTTATTTATTTTTTGGGGTCTAGGGTCTGGGTGAACTGCCCTCCATCATCTGCATTTGTAGAGTTTCAAGGCACCATTATTCGAAATGCTCTGAAAAGTTCTCAACAAGTTGGAAACTCTTTCCCCGACTTTGCTCAATTAGCAGCGAAGGCAATGTGAGTTTCATTTCTTCTATTTATTTTAGTTTCTTTATCTGTTTTCCCTTTTTGTTTTAGGAATTCTTGTTGCCACAAAGTGATACAAAAATCTGCAAAAGTTATGATTTTTATGCCTATGGGTTGGTGAATTTGGTTCCCTTTATTTGTGCCAATGGCTTGTGAATTTAAGCAAATTCTGTGTTTTTCAAAAGGTTTTTTTTGGGGGGGGTTTTAAACTAATAAGTGATTCCTTGCAAGTGCTAATTCGAGATTTCAGCCCCAACTCCATGTATAGGATAGCATTGTTTTTATTTTTTGGGTTTTTTTTCTCAAAATACGCTTCTAATCTTGTAACTGCATCTATTATTGTATGTTTGATTCTTGTCTATGATTTCAAATCAAGGTCTGCATCAGGTGGATGGTGGACAGGTTTGTGTTTATCAGGGACTAGATGGAAGGGGGTAAAAAGAAAATGAGAGCATGAAGATTTGGTTAATAGGGTGCACTATATCAAACCAATTGATGAATTATAAATTATGTTGTTGGTATATAACATTTCCTTTTATTGTCCCTTAGCCCCCTCATTTCCTTTTTTTTTATTCGCTTTGTACTAATTTTGCCTTTTTCTCGTTACCTTAATGATGGTTGGAACCAACTTACTTACTAAGTGTCAGGTTCATGTCTTGCAATTCCAATTATAGGACCTGAACTCCCACTTGTTCCACTTTTGGGTTTACTTTTTAGTAGCAATAATAATAATTAATTGAAATTGCCATGAACTTTTAAAGAAAAAAAAGAAGAGAGGAGGGAGAAATGAGGTGTCAATAGAGCAAATAAGGAATTTGGTTTGATGGAACAGAGGTACATCATAGGTGATGTTCTTTCCTTAAGATTAAGTAAGCATACTTATATGGCTATTGTTCCCATGTGTTATTGCCATGCTTGATTTTCTTTATTTAGAGCAAGTAACCATATATGTGCAGCCATTTTTTGATATGTCGCTACTAAACTGTTACCAAAATCAACTATTTGATTTTAATTATGCTGAAGTTCGCTTTTTGGTCTTAAGTCTAGGCTTATGGTTTGTTAGATTCTAACAAAAGGACCCTTAACTATGAAGGTATGGTGTTTTTTTGGTTAGATTAGCTGGGAATATCTCATAAATACATCATTTTTAGCAGTAAAAATACTTTGGATGACATGTATTCCATTGCTAGCTCATATTTTTTATCCCTTTTTCTCTACCTTTTTCAGGTTCAGTGGAAGAGAATGAAACTAGTCACAGATCATTCATGTCTAATGAGCACTTACTGCTTACTTTGACATAATTCCAGTTGTTGCCAAAATGATATTTTCTGTTATGGGCATGAAACAATTCCTTTGTTGATTTATCTTTTTGACTAGGTGCACAAATGCATGCACCTAGGATTATTTCCTCTTTGCAGATGCTTGCAAATAATATAGATATTGTATCTCTGTGGAATATATCGCCATTCATTTTGTAGGGACTCCAAGTTGAAAACATGTAGATATGCACCACCTAAACATTTTTGTCCTCTAGAGATACATATGCTTTAGGTGAATGTTCATGTGACTTCTGAAGCAAATGAACTTGTAGTAGAGATCTTATAATGATCTTTCTCAGAAGAAAATAAAAGTGTGAATCAGAATGCTTATACAATGTCTATTGTGTTTTAGGTTTACATTACATTCATGAATTATTTTATTTTTTATTCTTATTCGTATAACTTGCCAGGATGTTGAAGAGACTGAAGAGATATGGAATTTCTAGAATATTTTCCTATGGGCTTTCCAACATTCCTCCTTGTGTGGTGAGGGAGAATTTTCCAATTTGGTTATATATGTTTCCACCAACAAACATAGACAAGCTTCAGACATGTGTTATTAACTCTTGATTTACTTCTACTTCATTTGGTGCACAACTTAATTGCTGATGAACAATTATTTGATATAGAAATTTTGGGTAAAGAACCAATACCAAGTATGGAAAAATGTTGCAAGTTTGTTGTGTTCTACTTCTACACCTTGTATTTGTGCTTAAATATTCCTATTTGCCAACTTTGGTTGCTACTTCATTTTCATTGATGTATTCCTTTTACCTTGTTTATATGCATGCTTTGCCCTAGTTATGGCATACTGGTGTGTTATTCGATAACCTTTCTCTCATGTCACACAAACATTGTCTTAGTAAACCCTCATTTGAATTGATTAACCATTTGTTGATAGGGCCATAGCCACAGTTGAGCTACCTAACCTTCAATTGATAAGGCCATTGGTAGTTATGCTCTTTGTCTGTCTTTTGTTATTCATTTCTTTTTTTTTTTTTCTCAAAACCTTGCAATTAGGAATGTGATTTTGTTGTGTTGGTATTGGTTCCTTTGTGTTATGTTCATTAACAGTGTTGACATCTATTTCTTTTGGGTTTGCATCCTACAACCATCAAAGTAAGGCAGCTTCACTTTCTTGATAGGTTTTATGTTTCTCCTACACCTGGAAAAATGGGTTTTCTGGTTGCTATTGAAAGGTAATAACATCTCTCCCAAATGCTGGTGAGACTATGAAAAAAAATGAAATGACAAGATATGGTTAAGTTATTTGCAGATTTTTCAAAGTTATGGCCATGGTCTGGGCTGGGAGTCAAGTTACTAAGCTTGCAAGAGCTGGAGGGTGAGCTCCAACTGAATCAAGTCTTCATAATTTTAGGTTTTATGCCTTACTTGAGAATTTACTTGTTTAAAGCTAGCATCATTTATTCATAATAAGTCCTTTGACCAAAGTTGCATAGATTATGAAAGAATAATTTTGATTATTATTATTATTATTTTTATTATTTTCATTCTTCTTCTTCTTGTTTGTTCTTATCTTGTTATTCTTCTTGTTATTCTTATTATTGTTATTATTATTATTATTATTCTTATTATTATTATTATTATTATTATTATTCTTATTATTATTATTATTATTATTATTATTATTATTATTATTATTATTATTATTATTATTATTATTATTATTATTATTATTATTATTATTATTATTACTATTGTTGTTGTTGTTCTTCTTCTTATTATTATTGTTATTTATATTGCGTATTAAGTCAAGTAGAGATGAAACTTTTGAAAGAGGTATATTGGCTAAGGATTTGGAATGCAGTATGAATAAGGAAAGGCTACCTCCAGTTTGCTCTAACCTACAACTTAATCTTAGTGAAAGAGAAAAGAAAAATATTTTTTCCTGTTACCTTTACAAATGGATTAATTGATAGACTTCTCACAAGAAAGAGTGACTCAGCATCAGCCTCATGCGATGCTTGTGATATCACCCAAACAACATGAGATGGTGGTGGTTTTAGATGCCTTTATTAATAAGAGATGGAAAAGGAATAAAGGAATTGGACACAAAAGAACTAAGTTGGTAGTTCTCCATGGAGTAAAGAAAGCAGTTTTAAGGATAAGTTACTGAAAGAAGGTTTATGGGTTCATCCATCCACGAAAAAAAAAAAGCCCAAGAGGGTAAATGGCTCTTTACATGTGTGGATGAATTGCTTAATGCAATAACAGGAGGTCCTAGACCTCATAATGTGGTAGCCTCATACATTATGACATCTTTAGAGAGGATATGCATTGTATTGGCCAAAAGGAATTGCCATTTAAATGTGTTGCATACATAAATGTTTGTGTGAAGTATAGGTTAGCTAAGAAAGACAAAGCAGATGAATATTTAAGAAATCAAAGGTAACCTTCAAATAGCTATTTAAGAAGTAAAATGTAAGAACAAAGATGAACGAAATGCCTTGGATTGTAGGTTTTCTAGTAAGCATGCTGGATGGAAATTGGTTTTCAAATGCCTAGACTCTTATGACTTTTCTATAAGGTGTGCTCTGGCATGTAGAAATAATCGCTTCCTTGCTTTGATAGCATATCTCTTGCACTTGTGGAAATTGGTTTTCATATGTCAAGATAGTTGTATACAGTTAATTTTTGTAGCTTGGTTTTCACCTGTCCTCACATTTGGAAATTAGGAATTCTATGTAAGACTTGTTATGGCATAGAGTAGGGGTGGCTTCTGCTAGCTTGCTTTCCCATTTTCTGTAATAACAAAATTCATTTATTTCTCAAAGAATTTAGCAAACAACTTATACAATTTTTTTGCCATATCTGGATCATTTTCTTTTTGTTTGTCGTGGATTGACAAATGATATAATTTGTAGTTAACTATGTACTTACTAATTTAGCATCTGATGCAAACAAGTCATAAGCATCGGTGTAGCTTTTTTAGCATGAGAACAAACACCTTGTATCTTATCGTATTATGTTGAAAATGTAAGGCACCTTGTTACTAGACTAATTTAAAAGAAACTTTTGGGGGTTAGATCTCTTGTTTATTCTTGGAGCTTATTTGCCAATGAGCCATATGTGTCTCCTTTTCTTTTTTGATAACGGCTATTTCTTCCTCAATGGCATGATTCCTTTCCATTTCTAGCTATTATTGCTTTGCTTTTATGTTGTGATTAGACTCTTTGAAGTTCCCGACTTCTCCCTAGGATCTACTAGTTCCTGATACTGAGAGGGGGGGTGAATCAGTATCACCACAATTCACAATTCGCAGGTAAGTGAACAACTTCAACCTCTTCTTAAAGGCAAACTCTTTCTCAGACTTGACTAAGGTAGATCTATTGCTACCTACTAATCACAATAGTCCCCAAAGTCACCTTTCAGACACCTTACCTAGCAGACAATACGGATGTTCTTATTTAGGTCTTCGTTAGGTTATGAGTTGGCTGATACTTCAGCTGCATTCACAAGTCAATTCAAAACACAGAATGTAAAGCAAATTAAGGACACACGAGATTTACGTGGTTCCGTCAACGTGACGTACATCCACGGTGGTAGGGACTCTCCCTTACCGAGACTATCCACTATACTTGAGAATTCAGGTTACAATGGATGTCTTTGATTCTCTGCTCCTTTCACTATTGCAATTACTAAGCAAGTACAATACAAAGAGTGTCACTTACTGTGTTTACCCTTTTTCTAACTTGTCTTACTTCTGTTGAATTGAAAGGCTGCTCCACTGCTGCTTAAAAGTTCACCACAACGCTTTTTAACCTCTCTTGAAGAAGTCTGGAAATACGTTGAGTTCAATGCTTCGCCGAATTCCTTCTCTACGTTGTATCACACAACTCCTGCTTTTACCATCTCACGGTCTCACCCGTCTCCTTGCCCCACAATCTCACTGTCTCACGGCTCGCCTGTCCGTTTCTCTCTCTCTTGCTGTCTAGTCGGATTTCTCTCTCTTCTCGACGGATTTCTCTCTCTTCTCGCCGGATTTCTCTCTCTTCCTGCCGGATTTGTCTCACCGTCTGCCAGATTTGTCACCATCGACCGGATCCCAGTTCTGCCGGATCTCTCACCGTCGACTGGATCTCCTTCTGCCGGATCTCTCACCGTCCCAACCGGCTCTCTCTCACGCCGTTGCCGGATCTCCTCTGTCCCAGCCGGATCTCCTTCTGCTGTCGCCGGATCTCCTCTGTCCCTGCCGGATCTCCTTCTGCTGTCGCCGGATCTCCTCTGTCCCTGCCGGATCTCCTTCTGCTGTAGCTGGATCTCCTCTGTTCCGGTTGTCTCCTCTTTCTCTCTCGACGGTTGTTCTTTGTTGCCGTCGGTGTCTCTCTCTTCTATGGCCGTCTGATTTCTTCTTCCGCCGGTCTGCTTTTCTTCGTCCTGCTGTCCAGCCCCGTCTAGCCGTAATCGGTTTTCTCTCCCGTCGGGTTTCTCTTCTTTTTCTGTCAAGCTTACTGTTCACGACGGCTACTGTTCACTCGATTCGTCTGTCGGCTGCACTGTTTACTCTTTTCATCCTTGCCGGTGGTGTTCTTGCGTGTAGGGTTTGGTATTCTCTTTGATTAGTCGGTTGTTTAGGTTTTGCTGAAAGCTCAACATTGCCGACTCACCCTGTTCTTTGTCTTCCAAGACCATTATATACTCTACTCCATGAAACCCTAATATGGTTTACGTGGCGATTTTACGTTCTTGCCCTTCCGTATGGTTTTACCTTTTTGCCCTTCCATGTGGGTTTACTTTCTTGCACACGTAAACCTAGTTGACAACAATTACAACCTATATAAGGCTGTGGGAACAACAATCTCCCCCTTTGTAATTGTTGGCAACACTTATAATAAAAACCACTATGCAGCAGTTTCAACTTCCCCTAAATATGCACTCTCCTTTCTTAACAGCTCCCCCTGCACTGTTGCTTCTCTCCCCCTTTGCCAACCAATTACATATTTGAAAAACTCGCAAAGTGAAGATGGAGGATTTACTTGAACTTCAGGCTTGAGGAGGCATTTGTACAGATAGACTCCATCTGTACTTTTCAAACAACTCTGTGGACAGAGGTTTAGTTAAAATATCTGAAATTTGATCTCTAGTGCCAACATACTCCGACTAAATTGTACCCTGTTCCACTTGATCTTTGATGAAGTGATATCGGATGTCAATATGCTTGCTTCTCGAATGTTGAACCGGATTCTTGCTGAGATCAATAGCACTTTGATTATCACAAAGTATACTCACTGGTAATTTCATTTCAACACCCAAGCTTGCCAATTGTCTTAGCATCCATATCACCTGTGTACATGCTGCACAAGCAGCCATATACTCAGCCTCAGCTGTGCTCAAAGCAACACTGTTTTGCTTTCTACTTAACCATGTAACACACTTTGAACCCAAGTAGAAGCTGCAGCCGCTGGTTGATTTTCTATCATCTATACTTCCTGCCCAGTCTGCATCAGTGTATGCTTGTAGTTTAATAGGATCCATGGTTGGATACCACAAGCCCATTTCCAATGTTCCTTTGAGGTACCTTAGGATTTTTTTCACTGCCAACACATGAGACTCTTTAAGATCAGCTTGGAATCTGCTGGCAGTACACACAGCTTGCATAAGATCAGGCCTTGATGCCGTAAGGTACAGAAGGCTCCCTATCATCTTCCTGTACTCTGTAGGGCTTGTACTCCTTCCTTCCTGATCTTTTGTTAACTTACAGCCCACTGTCATAGGGGTACTGACAAATCTGCTATCTTCCATGCCAAACCTTTTCAGCATCTCTTTGGCATATTTCGTCTGAGAAATAAAGATACCTTCTTCACACTGCTTTATCTGTAATCCAAGAAAGTATGTCATTTCTCCAATCAATGACATCTCAAATTCCTCACTCATCTTCTGTGCAAAATCTTGGCATAGTTCAGAGTGATCCCCGCCGAAGATGATGTCATCTACATATACTATGGTTATCAGCTGGCCTTTCTCTGAATTGAACACATATAGGTTATTATCAACCATTCCTCTTCTGAAATTCAACCTTCTCAAGTATGCATCCAGCCTGCTGTACCATGCTCTTGGAGCTTGCTTAAGACCATACAAGGCTTTCTTCAGCTTGCACACTTGTGTCTCATCCTCACTGATTTGTACTCCATCGGGTTGTTCAATATACACTTCTTCTTTCAGGAGCCCATTCAGAAAGGCAGATTTCACATCCATCTGATAGACTTTATACCTCTTGTGTGCTGCTAAAGCTAAGAACATTCTGATAGTTTCTAACATTGCTACTGGTGTAAAAGTTTCATCAACATCTACCCCTTCTATCTGAGTGTAGCCTTTGCAAACCAGCCTGGCCTTGTTCCTCACTACCTTGCCATCTTCATTGTGTTTATTCCTAAACACCCACTTTGTTCCTATGACATTCTTATTAGTGGGTCTTGGAACCAGCTCCCATGTATCATTCTTTTCAATTTGATCCAGCTCCTCATTGATAGCTTTGACTCAGGCTTGGTCTTGAATAGCCTCTTCAACAGATTTAGGTTCAACTTGTGAGAGTAGAGCAGTAGCTCCCACCATTCTTCTTCTTGTTGTAACTCCTGCTGATGGGTCACCTATGATCTGATCTCCTCGATGAGCACTGGTCCATGTTTTCTTTGTCCTTCTTCCTTGCACCATCTTAGTTGTAAGAGGATCTCTTTCTTCCTGTTCAGACTCACTTTTCTCCGAGTCTAAACTTACTTCTTGGTCCTTTTCTTCAGGTTGGTCTGATTCTTCATCTACATTGAAGTCATCTTCTTCATTGTCCTCAGCTTCTCCATTCTGCATTGTTTTCCAGTTCTCATCTATTCTCACATCACTGGTAGTGATTACTTTTCCCAGCTTATGTAGGAAAACTCTGTAACCTTTTGTCTTTGCTGAGTATCCCACAAAGATGCCTTCATCAGACCTAGCGTTGAATTTTCCAAGTTTTGCTCCTTGTTCTTCACAAAACATGAGCTGCCAAAGACTCTGAGATACTTGGCTGTTGTCTTCTTCCCACTCCATAGCTCATATGGAGTCTTATCAGTATTGGGCTTTAGTAGAACTCTGTTCAGTAGGTGCACTGCTGTAAATGTTGCTTCTGTCCAAAATCTTGTGTGAAGCTTGGATTCTAGCAGTAGAGTTCTTGTCATTTCAACCACAGCTCTATTCTTCCTCTCTACCACCTCATTCTGTTGAGGTGTTCTTGCTGCTACCATCTGATGGTGAATTCCATGCTTCTCAAGGTAATCTTCAAAAGCTCCATTTGTGAATTCAGTGCCTTGATCTGACCTCAATACTTTGATCTTCTTTCCACTCTCATTTTCAGCCAATCTTCTGTATCTCTTGAAGCATTTTAGAACTTCTGACTTGTGTTTGAGGTGCATGATGCAGGTCCTTCTGGAATAATCATCGACAAACAAGACGAAGTACCTCTCACTATTCAACCCTTTTGTTCTCATCGGCCCACACAAATCAGTATGCACAATGTCAAGCACTGCTTCAGAACTGAGAACTGAACTCTTTGGTCTTATACTGCTTTCTAACATGTTTTCCTTTAGAGCATGCTGAGCAAACATACTCTCTCTCTCTCCTGAGGTCGGGAATATCTCTGATTGCATGAGTAGTGGTCAGCTTCCTCATGTTCTTTTGTGATAAGTGTCCCAGCCTCCTATGCCAGAGTTGATTTTCTTCTTCTTTGGTGAGTAGACAGCTGCTTGTCTTGTCCTCGTCAATCACATATAAATTTCCAGCTGTTCTCTTCCCAGCTGCAATAGTATTGCCTTCTTTACTCTTTACCTGACAATCTGTTTTTGTGAATATTACCTTATGATCTTCGTTGCATAACTGACTGACAGATGCTAAATTGTATTTGAGTCCTTCAACGTGCAGAACATCTTTCAGCTTTCCTCTTCCAATTTTTACTGACCCCCGACCATTGATGTTGAGTGAATCATCATTGCCAAACTTGACTCTGCCTTCTCTTGATTTGCTCAGCTTTGATAATTTACTCTTATCTCCCGTCATGTGCGAAGTGCATCCACTATCAAGGATCCACTGCTTATCCTTGCAGTCAGCTTTGAGTGCAATTTCAGCTATATTAGCCACCTCCCTTTTAGCTTTATATTCCTTCTTTTGAACTGGTTGGAAGATAGCTTTCTCCTTTTTCTCACCTTTGACTGCACTGCTTGTTTTCACTGTGCCATTAAGTGCCTTCTCTTGCTCAGGGAGAAGTGTCATGCATCTCTTGGCATTATGGCCATCCTGCCCGCACCTTTCACCCTGTTCCAAGTCTGCCAATATAGCAAACTTGTTCTTTGAAACCACTGGTTTGGGCTTCCACCAACAATCCTTGTCAGCGTGTCCTCGCCTTTTACAGTATGTGCAAGAACTCACGACAGGTGTTCTCTTCTGAATTCTGTATTGTCTCCCCCTGCATACAGCATCGTATCTTCTCAAGTTGGAGACATATACTGGCCTTCTCCACCAACAGTTACTCGCCTTATGACCCCAAACTCCACAATAAAGGCAATAACCTTGAAACTGTCTCTTCTTGGGTCTGATCACAGCTTGTCTTCTTCTGTTCATCACTTGCTGTGTAGGCAAAGTAGCTGGCTTCTTTACTTGTGTGACTTTCATTTCAGTCACCTTCTTCTGTTCAACCGTAGCCCTCTGCTGGCTGACTTTCTTTTCGTCCTTCTTGTTTGCCACCCTAGGTTGCTTCTTCAGATCTTTTTTAATCTCAGCTATCTTCTTCTGAGTCACAACCTTCTCTTTTAACTTCTGCGGCACATTCTCATTTTCTTTAACCAATGCAGTCTCAGATTGCTGCACTTTCTCTACATTTTTCTCTCCTTTTCCAGAACTTGTTTCTCCTATCATTTTAAGCTTCTGCAAGTTCTCTTTGCTGCTTTTGAGTTGTTGCTGAAGTCTCAGCAACTCTTTCTCCATTTCTTCAATTTTTGAGGCCCTTGAGCTAAGCTCTACTGTAAGGTCTTCACATATTTTGATTTGTTCCTCAAATCTTCTCTTCAAATCAATATGCTCAGCCCTTATTTCACCGTTTTTGACTTTCAGCTTCCTCAAACTTTGCTTCAACTTGTTTTATATGGGCCTCCAACCTTCTTATGGTTCTGCCCCTTCTGATTATCTCCTTTGAAGCTGCTTCCAGCTCAGCTTCAAGATCTAGCTCTTCTTCATCAACTTCCTCTTCCTCTTCAGAGGTTGAGCTATCACTTTGTGCTGATGCCATAAAGACATACTCATCTGATGAGTCTTCATCTTCCTCCTCATCAGCTTCTTTTGTCTGACTCACATAACTCTTGAATGAGCCTCTCGTCTTCCTCTGTGGGTTGACAATCTTCTTATTGGACTTCTTTGATTTGAATGATGATCTTCTCCATCTTGAATTCTGCTCATTGTCACCATCCTCATCTTCATCATCAAGTTTCACTTTGCACCGAGAAGCAAAGTGTCCAGTTTTCCCACATCGATAACATCTCAAGGACAACTGTCATTTTCCCTTCTTAGACCCCCTTTTGAGTTTCCTTGTGAAGTAAGCCAATACTTCACCTTCACTTTCTCCCTCATCATCATCATTATCCTCACTGGATGATTCTTCTTTTTCTTTTATCTTCAAGTGTTTCATAGCTTTGAAAGCTGCCTCCTTTGATATACTTGACGTTGAGGTGCTCTTAGTCGACTTTATTCTCATCTCATATGCAATGAGATTGCATTGAAGATCATGCAGAGACATAGAGTTGAGATCTCTACTCTCCTCTATGGTTGCCACCTTTGAAGCAAACCTCTCAGGCAAAATTCTTAGAATTTTCTTCACAATCGATGAGTCCTTCTTGTTCTTTCCATGACTTCTCAAGTCATTTACAGCGTCAATAACCCTGGTGAAGAACTCTTGAACTGTCTCATTTTTCTGCATTCTGAGAGATTCATATCTCTCCTTGAACACTTGAAGCTTAGCCTCCTTCATTCTGCCATCACCTTCATAGACTTTCTGCAATCTATCCCATATCTCCTTGGCAGATTTGCAGTCCATAACTTTAGCATACTCAACATCTGTTAATGCTGAAATGATGACATTTGAGGCCTTCCCATTTATCTCGAATTGCTTTAACTCCTCTAGGGTTAGGTCTTTACCTTCTTCCGGAGCCACAAAACCCTCCTGTACGCATTTCACCACGTTCATGCCCATGGTTGCAAATACCACTTGCATTCTTGCTCTCCACATATGATAGTTGGTTCCGTTGAAGATTGGAACCTTCTTGCTGTAAGTGGTGCTAGTGCTGGTACCGGCTTCCATTTCTCAGTATGCTGAACAAGTCAAACTTTTAGATCCCTTCAAAGTAGTACACCAAGCTGTTAAGCTTCAAACTGGTGAACCTATGCTCTGATACCAATTGAAGTTCCCGACTTCTCCCTAGGATCTACTAGTTCCTGATACTGAGAGGGGGGGTGAATCAGTATCACCACAATTCACAATTCGCAGGTAAGTGAACAACTTCAACCTCTTCTTAAAAGCAAACTCTTTCTCAGACTCGACTAAGGTAGATCTATTGCTACCTACTAATCACAATAGTCCCCAAAGTCACCTTTCAGACACCTTGCCTAGCAGAAAATACGGATGTTCTTATTTAGGTTTTCGTTAGGTTATGAGTTGGCTGATACTTCAGCTGCATTCACAAGTCAATTCAAAACACAGAATGTAAAGCAAATTAAGGACACACGAGATTTACGTGGTTCCGTCAACGTGACGTACATCCACGGTGGTAGGGACTCCCCCTTACCGAGACTATCCACTATACTTGAGAATTCAGGTTACAATGGATGTCTTTGATTCTCTGCTCCTTTCACTATTGCAATTACTAAGCAAGTACAATACAAAGAGTGTCACTTACTGTGTCTACCCTTCTTCTAACTTGTTTTGCCTCTGTTGAATTGAAAGGCTGCTCCACTGCTGCTTAAAAGTTCACCACAACGCTTTTTAACCTCTCTTGAAGAAGTCTGGAAATACGTTGAGTTCAATGCTTCGCCGAATTTCTTCTCTACGTTGTATCACACAACTCCTGCTTTTACCATCTCACGGTCTCACCCGTCTCCTTGCCCCACAATCTCACTGTCTCACGGCTCGCCTGTCCGTTTCTCTCTCTCTTGCTGTCTAGTCGGATTTCTCTCTCTTCTCGACGGATTTCTCTCTCTTCTCGCCGGATTTCTCTCTCTTCCTGCCGGATTTGTCTCACCGTCTGCCAGATTTGTCACCGTCGACCGGATTCCAGTTCTGCCGGATCTCTCACCGTCGACTGGATCTCCTTCTGCCGGATCTCTCACCGTCCCAGCCGGCTCTCTCTCACGCCGTTGCCGGATCTCCTCTGTCCCAGCCGGATCTCCTTCTGCTGTCGCCGGATCTCCTCTGTCCCTGCCGGATCTCCTTCTGCTGTCGCCGGATCTCCTCTGTCCCTGCCGGATCTCCTTCTGCTGTCGCCGGATCTGCTGTCGCCGGATCTCCTCTGTCCCTGCCGGATCTCCTTCTGCTGTTGCCGGATCTCCTCTGTTCCGGTTGTCTCCTCTTTCTCTCTCGACGGTTGTTCTTTGTTGCCGTCGGTATCTCTCTCTTCTATGGCCGTCTGATTTCTTCTTCCGCCGGTCTGCTTTTCTTCGTCCTGCTGTCCAGCCCCGTCTAGCCGTAATCGGTTTTCTCTCCCGTCGGGTTTCTCTTCTTTTTCTGTCAAGCTTACTATTCACGACGGCTACTGTTCACTCGATTCGTCCGTCGGCTGCACTGTTTACTCTTTTCATCCTTGCCGGTGGTGTTCTTGCGTGTAAGGTTTGGTATTCTCTTTGATTAGTCGGTTGTTTAAGTTTTGCTGAAAGCTCAATATTGCCGACTCACCCTGTTCTTTGTCTTCCAAGACCATTATATACTCTACTCCATGAAACCCTAATATGGTTTACGCGGCGATTTTACGTTCTTGCCCTTCCGTATGGTTTTACCTTTTTGCCCTTCCATGTGGGTTTACTTTCTTGCACACGTAAACCTAATTGACAACAATTACAACCTATACAAGGCTGTGGGAACAACACTCTTCATGTTAAACACATTCAATTTGTTTAGGGCTGTTGCACTTGCACCTTTTGTAGACAGGGGACTGTCATGGTTCAGTAAGAAATTCAAATCTGATAGTCAAAGGAAGGTATGTAATGTGTGCAAAAATTTTTGCCATTGATATCTAGTCAATAAGTTGTATCTAATTAATTAGCTCTTTCCAAGCTTTCATGGTGATTGTTGGGTTCTGTTTTGGATTGGCAATCATTCTATTTTTTGCCATGACATTGTTGAGCATGTAAGTTTGTTTCTAAAGTTAGTTATGTTGGTTGGAATTGTATCCTCTTGCTGAGGGTGGAAAGATGGGCACTTTGTTGCTATCCTTGAAATTAGATTATTTTTATTCAGTTTTTGACCCGGTTCTAACAGGGAAAAATGTGGTCCCAACGTCCCTTAACATGCATTTTTGCATCCAATATTATTCAAAGAGCTAAAAGGTGCTTTGCAATATTGATAAATGCTTCATCACTCAAACCATGGTAGACCTATGACCAATTTACAAGGTTCATTTATGTCATTGGTGACTATAGGCTATCATGTAAATGCTACCATGAAGCTTGAACTAACCAATCTTCTGAACCTTTAAAGCTTCTTGCCATGCACTGAATATTAAGGTTAGGTCAATTATGTGATATTCCTGAAAAAGTAGCTGATAATGGAATTTTGGTGAAAGACCAATCACCTAGAGTATAATGCCACCTGGGGTAGATGGGATTATAGATATAAGCTGGGTTCCAGTAGCTATCTTGGTTGGTTAAATTCAACTTGGATATCATAATGGGAATTACTTTCTTGGATTTCTTCTTCTTGGCGAAGTAATTTTGCTTTCATTGGTCTGGTGTTAGAATTGATTCTTTAATAGTTTGGTGCCAATTATATGGTAGATTTCAATTAATTTCAAACTTCAATGTGCAACAAAAAAAAGATGTGTAACAAGAAAAAGAGTTTAATTAATTTGGTAATGAAGTTTAGGCTCATTTGGTGTGAGGATTTCTTCTAATTCAAGGACTCGAAATCTCTTGAATTGGCGTTGGATTTTTTCTTGCTTGGTATGGGACTCACGTGTTGGGATGAATCAATGTTTGAACTCAATTTCAAGGGTCCAAGGTTCAAATGGCCTGAAAAGCGTTGAAATTAGAATTTAATGAAAAATGGATATATTTCTCAGCATATAATTACAAGTTTAAACAACTTATAAGATTATTTAATTAAATTTGGAAAAATTTTAAGTATTAAATTAAGGTTCAAATAAAGTTTAGAGACCTAAACAAAGTTATTTGAAAACTTTAATCAAAAGTTCCCCGAGCAGTGACTAGCTCTTAATCAAATGTTATAATTCTTAACTAATTTAGTCTATTTTTGAGAAAACGGGTTCTATGACATGGTTGAATTAAAAAAACAAACGAAAGAAAAAAGAAAAATCATTGTTTTCCCCTTTTGTGGGCCAAGTTAGCCTGTGTAAATCATTTTTTCTAAGTATAGGGTAAATTACTAATTTGTTTGGCATTGTAAACAAAATTTTTTTTTAAAATGTTTTTAATTATATAAAATTTAAAATTTAATTTTTTAATGAAAAAGAAAATTGGGGTAAGTGACTGAAAATTCTTATTATGTTAGAGTTATTAGAGTAAAGTAATGCAAAAATTCTTTTCACCTCATCTTTGTCAAAGAAGGGAAATATAATAGGTAGACAATTAGATATAATATAATTATATTACATATGTATAAATATATATATTGAAAAATGAGTTTAATCTATGTTTTAAATTAGTTTAATCTATAGAAATATATAAGATAATACTAGTAACAAATATAAAATAGTAATATCATATTATTCTATTAAATAACTTGTAAAATAAAAAATATAATGAAATAAAAATAGTCTATTTTATATTAAAAATTTTAAAATATATTGTTGAATCTAATTATTTTAAATTCAAGTCAAGTTAATTATAAATTAAATCATATTTAGATTGTTTAGGGTTCTAATCATTTCAATTCAAATTAATTTATAAATTATCAAAATATTATTTAAGAATTTTTTTTATTTTTCATTAAATTTGTATTTTATTAAATATTATAATATTTATACATATTAATAAACTAATATATATATATATGTTTTTTTTTTTATTATTCCTAATTTTAAAGGGAATGTTATGAAAATTTGAAAAAAATAATCACAATCTTGGCAAATAAAAAAAATGCTTTCAAAACATTTTTAAAGTGTTTGGAAATGATTCTTGGACTAAAAGAAACGTGGAATCGATCAATAAACTTCTCCTCTTCAATCTTTCATATAAATCAATATAGTCTCTCTTTTAATCTTAAAACCATAAAATTTTGAAATTCTTTGTAGTATTAGGTGTTATAAGACAACAATTGGGTATGACATAAGAAATAACTTACAACCATAATAACATCATCCTCTAAATCTAACTACAGTTCTTTTATATCTTCTTATACTAAACTCACCTCAACAAATCTTCAATATCCTATTTTCATATAAAAATGTACATTTTAATATATGATCAAAGATAATTGCATCTTCATCTAACAATACTTTGTATAATTATCCTCTTAATTAGTACTAAAACTAAATCAATCATATTAACTCTAATATAAAATAACAACTCAAAACCATCATAATTTATATAAATAAGAGTTTAAAACCATGACAAGATATAACTTATAACATAGTTACATAGGCATGTCTTACATAGTAACATTCAAATATACATACCTAGTTCAAGAAAACAAAAAAGTAGAAATAAACTTTATGATTCATATCTTTCATATATCTTAGACTTTAATATGTAAGAGTTTTAGATATTCAAGACCTAATCTCTTCTCCTTGCACTTGATATTTTCAAAAACATAATTATGACTTCTTCTTCCTTGAACAATTTAATAGCCTTTATATAAAATACTGCATCTGTTCCTTTTAAATCATCTAACACGAACATGCATGCCATAGTTGCTTGACTAGTGCCTTTGCATAAGATCGAATGGTAAAATATCAAGTTTTGCTTATCTTTTTTTAAATAACCCAAGCTTCTTCTTTAAGTTTTCTCCAATTAAGGCCAAAGTGTTTGCAAGTGTGCTTTGAAGTAATTCATTTCCCTCTTATCATGTTGCTCTTAAATTGGTGCCAATCTTAGCTTATTTATCCTATTGGATATCAGTAGAATCATTGCCAAGGTTTTCAACTTGCTCATTGTTGTCATTGTCCTCTTCCTCTTTACTGAGAGAAGGACTATGAGTTGAAGCATAAGCATGTCTCTCAATTGTTATTGTATCCTAATAAATAGCACATAATTATTGATAATTTCAATAGCCCTTTTTAAAAATCATTTCACATGTTTAATTATCTATAAAAGAAAATGATGACTCATACTTAATTATATATGATAATATAAATTAGAATTCAAAAAACTAATATATATTTTTATACAAAATATAGCATTCACCGCAAATATATTCTCTCATGGTTCATCAAAAGTAGTAACCATATTAATTACAGCAGAATAGTTAATTTTTATGTCCTCTAAGTTTGTTGAATTTATTTTTCAACTACAGATGAGTATAAGTCAATACCCATTCTTTTGTTTAACTCCTCTCAGATAAACTTTCAAGCATTAGTTGTAAAGGTTATAGTTTTTTAATAACCCTTTTTCATCTCTTCTTCCATAAAGAAGATGAAAATACCCTCTAATTTCTTTAGTCATATATGGTCCAATTCAACCTTAACACCTTATCCTTGCTAAAATGAACAAGTTGACTTAATTCTACCATCTAACTATCTACTATAACAAAGATATATGTGTACAAATTATGTATGCACTTAGGAATAATATAAGGAACTTATGCCTTCCAAATTCCCACTCTTAGACAATTAAAATATTCAAAATCTAAGAAAAAAATTTTTGTCACATCAAGGAAAAAAATTGTTATCACATTAAGGACTAATGCATATAAGAATATGCAAATGACTACTACTAACTAGGTTACAAACCAAATTAGAAACAAGAGTTTTAATAGGTCACTATAACAATAATGATACAAAACTTCCAATCATGCATAGTGACTAGTAATAGTACATAATAAAGTCATTAAAAAATGACACCACATACTCGTCTAACACACATCTATTATCACATCAATGTTGTGAAATGAACAAAAAAAATGTTAAAGAATGAAAACACTCTTTATAAATCAAACTTTAATTTTATATTACTATATTTTGAAGCCAAAAAAGTTGAAGAAGAAAGATTGAACTTTTATGTATGGTTATTTTATAAGTGATAGTTAATTAAATTAAAGTACAAATTAAGTGACTAATTCACTAGAGAAGAAAATAGAACAACAAGGCATGACAATATTATTAAAGCATAAGACTAAGAATATGAATATTAGACAATCAAACTCATGAACAAGCTACCAATATCTAAAAAGAAAATCCACCCAACATTTCAAGATAAAGATAGATAAAATATTTGTTTAATTGATGAATTACAAAACATTGGATAAAAACTTAATTATTAGAAATTGATTATCACAAGTATTACCTATTGTTTTCTCATAAAGAGAATGACAAAATCTTACATAAGTTAAATGGTGAAATAATCATATTTTTAGTTTTAAACATTCTCTCTCTCTCTCTCTTTTTTTTTTAAATGTAATTCTCAATATTTTAAGAATTTCAATTTAGTATTAAATATTATAATTTCATTTCAATTGATTCTAATTACTAATAAAATGTGATTTGGCCATTAAATAAATGATTTAATTGAGTTAAAAAATGGAATAATTATAAAGAAGAAGAGTTTTAATTAAAGATTAGTATATTGGTATTTAAATTTTAGTGTCAAATACACTATTATATATTTTGAATTTTTTTATAATTTTTTAATTGTATTGATGTATGAAGATAATAGTTAAATTGTCTTTATTTAATAATTATCTTTAATTAAAAAAGAATTATAACATTTAAGACTACATTGAATTAGAAAAAAAAATGTGAAACTATATTAAAAAAAATTCAAAAAGTATAGAATTAAAAATATACTTATCTACTAAATAATCCACTACTTTTTTTTCACCAAAAAGACTCATTCTAACATTTTCATACATATATTAGTAATTATACTTGTACAATGAAGTTAAGGGTTACTTATTAAGGTTCTTATTCTACTTTTTTTTTTTATGATAAAGACTCATTATCTTAAAACCATTAAATTTAAATAATTTTTTTATACTTAATTTTAATATTAATGAACATGTAACGTATGTATTCTCTATAAATTTTCATTTTATATGGGAGGTAAGCAATAGTAGAGAGAGTTGAACCTAGGTTAATATGATAAAAAAAAAAAAAAAAAACAATGAATTCCATGTTACTATTTTAGATGGTCACTACTACTGTTTTGTGTCATATGATCCTTGGTTTTTGTGAAATCTGTACATATTAGCTGAAATATTAATCCATCTTGCGAGGTTTAAAAGCATAAGGAGCTCAAAATTAGATATTAAAAAATGAGTTGATCATTGGCCCAATTACTACCACATAATTTGTCTCTTCATGAGTATAATCTTTGTCCATTTTGGTGAGTTTCATCACAACTTAATGCTTCAAAACACATCCCACGGTATTTCATGTGATATATTACTTTAAATCGAATAAACAGTCTGACTTTGTGCTATTTATCAATTACTTTCTCAACTTCATGTTACGAATTAAAATTTTATGCCCCTGCAACCAATGCCCGAGATGGTCTTGGAAGAGCACTTCCACATCACAACGCTGGATTGAGATAACAACCTATGGTTTCGATGCCTTTCAAACCATTTTTCATACTTCTCAACATGGTCTATTTCAGTCGGAGGCTGCTCTCCTTTTCTCAGTTTACCACCCACACATAACAGTAATCCAAAGTCCGTCCTATCCCTTTTTGTTAATCCCCTTTGTTAATCATTGAGTGATTCTATCCCTTGAAGGACACTTGCAACCATTTGTAGCTTAAAGGAAGGTAACCACTCCTTAGCACAATATTTGCTTCTTGAGGATCTGTGGAAGTCCACTGGAACTCACTACTTTGTCCATAATCAAACCCCAGAACTCCTGAGATAAACTTTTACTTTTGAACTTTTCCTAACACGCATTACGCAGTCCAGCCCGTGTTTTTGTATTAGCTTCACATTCCCCAACCAGAATCTCTCCTGTAATTGTGACCAAAAGAAAAAAAAAAAAAAATCTTGCCTGAAATTGGAAGTCTCCTTTTCATGGAGTTCAGCAACCCCATCTTCAATGTTCACTTCAGACCCCAAAATAGATAGTGTTGTAAATACACGGATGTACATTTCTACCGTCTTTTACCAAATCCATATATCAGTAAATTTCAAACGGAATACAGTACCAACAAAGTAGTAGTTAACAGTCTGGAATACTTTGAGCAATGTAGGTAATTTTGAAGCTCAAGCATGTGGCGCCATCTGATTCAGATGAAAGCCTTCCCCACTGTTTTGGTGCACCTCCCCCTTGAACTTCTCTTCAGTGCTTCCCTTCTTGACCTTGAGAAGCATATCAAATTTTGCTAAATCATCTACCACCCGTGTACCATTCAAGCATTCTTCAGAAAAACCAAACCAATTAAACAAAAAGGAAATCTAAAACATGGCCAAGGAAAATTTAATCCTACTCGCTTTCTTTACATCAGAACATTGCCTTTCTGTCTTTCAATCACTTGTTATACAGACACATATCTGACCGTAGGTTATGGTCAAAGAGAATATCACATACTAAATGGATTGTTGTCAAAATATTACAGAGAGAAGACTCTGAACTTGGTAAACAACGACAGAGATAAAGGGGGAGGGAGGGAAGAGAGGGGGGCAGTTGTTCAAAGTAGTTTGGCTAACAAACATCAGAAATTAAAATTGCAACCGGCAATATGGAAGAATCATTGGAATAATCATCCATAATATCTCAAAACAGTATCATTTCAAATGTTCAACAAAACAAGTAGACACACAAATTGCTTTGTTGGTAGTGAAACACCACTATCGCCACAGACAGACCCCAGATAAAATTCTTGAACGAAGCATTTAATAATTGTAGAATTTAGAAAAAAGAATTGTGATCTTTTTTTTTTTATCCTTGTACCAAGATTGCAAAACTATTTATAGGACTTCTACAAATACATGGATATTAATAAATCATTTAAAAAACTAATTATTTACAACTATTTCTTAATAATTAGGACCCAAAAAATCAGCATTGAATATTTTTAATAATCAGATCTTAAAAATCAGGATAATTCAACACTCCCCCTCAAGCTGAGGAATAGATGTCTTCCATTCCCAACTTAGAGATTATTTCGTGAAAGATTCCACCATTAAATCCTTTGGTTAACACACCAGCTAGTTGATCTCCGGAAGGTATGTAGGACATGCAGATCAATCCTTCTTCTACCTTTTCTTTGATGAAATGCCTATCAATTTCAATATGCTTTGTCCTATCATGTTGTACGGGATTATGAGCAATATTAATTGCTGATTTATTGTCACAATACAGCTTCATAGGACCTGCCCACTTGATTTTCAAGTCTTCTATGATGATTTTAAGCCATAATAGCTCACATATTCCTTGGGCCATTGCTCGAAATTCTGATTTAGCACTTGATCTTGCAACTACATTCTATTTTTTACTCCGCCAAGTCACTAAATTTCCACCAAGAAAAGTGCAATAACCAGATGTTGACCTTCTATTCACCATGGATCCTGCATGGTCAGTATCGGTATAAGCTTGCAGCACCAGTTTTTGATTTCTCCTGAATAGGACTCCTTTTTTGGGACTTCCTTTTAAATAATGTAGCACTCAATTGATAGCTTGTAAGTGTGATTCTCTTGGGTCATGCATAAATTGACTAATCACACTTACTGAATAGGCAATATTAGGCCTAGTATGAGCCAAATAGATGAGTTTCCCAACCAATTTTTGATACATTTCTCGATCTACAGCAAGTTCTTCCTTTGCATCCCCAAGCCTTTTATTAGGCTCAATAGGTGTGGCTAATGGTTTACAACCAAGTTTTCTAGTTTCCTTTAAGAGATCAGTCACACACTTCTATTGTGAGACAAAAATTCCTTATCTAGAGTAAGAAACTTCAATGCCAAGAAAGTATTTGAGTCTTCTTAGCTTTTTTATTTCAAACTCTTTAATCAAACACTACTTTAGCTGCTGTTTCTCCTCATCATCGTCACTTGTGACAATAATATCATCAACATACACTAGAAGTGCTGTCACCCTCCCTTTTGCTAAATGCTTAATGAAAAGGGTATGATCACCTTGGCTTTGTTTATAGCCTGAAGCTTTCATAACTCTGGAAAATCTCCCAAACCAGGCTTTAAGTGATTGCTTGAGCCCATATAGTGCTTTCCATAACCTACATGCTTTATTTGTTGTCTCTTCTCCTTCAAATCCCGGTAGAATACTCATGTAAATCTCCTCTTCTAGGTCTCCATGTAAGAATGCATTCTTCACATCATACTGTTGAAGTTGCCAATTAAAATGAGCCGCCAAAGAGAGTAAAATCCTCACAGTTTTCATCTTTGCCACTGGAGCAAATGTCTCTTGATAATCTGCTTTATAAGTCTGAGTATAACCCTTTGCCACCAATCATGCCTTATATCTTTGAAGAGAACCATCAGCTTTATATTTCAAGGAAAAAACTCATTTGCAGCCCACAAGATTCTTTCCCTTAGGTTTTTCGACAATCTCCCAAGTCTGGTTTTTTTCTAGTGCATCCATTTCTTCTCTCATTGCATTCCTCCATTCTTCTTTAGACAATGCCTCAGATAAAGTACTTGGAATAGAAAAGGTGTTTAGACTCAATGAAATTTTTATGAGATGGTGATAGGTGATCAAGTGACACATAGTGAGATAATGGATAGAAAGGTCGCTTTGTGCACTCTTTAGTACCTTTTCTAACAGCAATGGGAAGATGCAAGTCATTTTCTGGCATATCAATTGATTGTTTATGCAAAGGAGAGTCGAAACTTACTGGAAATTCATTTGCAAAACCCGAATGGAAATCTTGAACTTGTGTTTGGTCTGGAATTGCTGTCTTTCTTGAGTTTACCTAAGAAAATCTCATAGAGTCATAAATATGGGGAGATATGGAAGTGGACTCTTGTTCCAGAATAGGCTCAATTGTAGAGGGTGAGTCCAAGATTGAAGTGGCACGAACTAATTCAGGAGGGGCCTGTTGATCAGAGTTAGAGGCTGATTGGTCAGAAGTTGATTGATCAGGGATTGGTTGATCACAAATGGGAGCTTGGATTGGAAGATTATTAGGAGGTAAGTCAAGATTAAGGTCATCAACTAATGACTTCTCCCCTTGAAGATAAGACTGTAGAAAGTAAGGTTTATTTTCTACAAATGTAACATCGACTGATATATAAGTCTTTCGAGAAGGAGGATGATAACATTTATATCCCTTTTGTGTAGAGGAGTAACTAAGAAAGACACACTTGATTGCTCTAGGATCTAGTTTTCCCCTTTGTTGATTATGAACATGTACAAATGAGGTGCAACCAAAGATTCTAGGTATAAGATTATTTGTTGTCCTGAAATGGGGATAAAAGCTAGAAAGAACTGCCATATGAGTTTTGAAATCTAATACTCTTGATGGTAATCTATTAATCATATATGTAGATGTAAGGACGGCTTCCCCCCAATAAGACTTAGGGACATTTCCATGAAACAACAATGCTTGAGTAGTGTTGAGCAAATGACCATTTTTTTTTTCAGCCACCACATTTTGCTGTGGGGTGTTTACACAAGATGACTCATGAATGATCCCTTCTTTTTGGAAGTAGGTTGACAAGATCTAATTAAAGTAGTCTCTAGTATTATCTGATCTAAAGCTCTTAATTTTAACCCCAAATTGATTTTGAATCATAGAATTAAAATTAGGAACAATACTACTTACATCAGATTTGTGTTTGAGTAAAAATATCCATGTGACCCTAGTGCAATCATCGATTAGAGAAATGAACCATCAAACCTCTGAGATATTTGGAATTGTGGAGGGTCCCTAAATGTCACTGTGAATCAAATTAAAAGGATGAGAACTTTTTTTATTATTTATAGGAAAAGATACACGAGTGTGCTTAGCCAATTCACAAGTATCACATTGGAATTGACTCATATCTAATCCTTTAAATAAAGAAGGAAACATGATATTTAAGACACGAAAAGATGGATGACCAAAACGAAAATGATAAAGCCAAATGACATCCTTATTTGAAGCACTAAGAAATGATAAGGGTGATTTGTTCATGACTTTCTTTGAAATCCTTGGCGTCTCAAGGTAATACAACCCATTCCTTTCCTTAGCAAGTCCAATCTTCCTCTCCGAATCCTGTTCCTCAAAAACACAGTAGGTAGGGTAAAACATTGCATAACATTTGAGGTCATTGGTGAGCCTTTTTATGGAAACTAGGTTGGCTGATAGTTTTGGCACATAGAGAACATCTTTTAGAGTGAGAATAAGTGTAATATAGATATCACTAACTCCTACAACAGTAGCCATAGAACCATCTGCCACCACTATTTTTCTGTTTAGGTGAAGTTCTCGACTTCTCCCTAGGATCTATTAGTTTGTAATATTGAGAGGGGGGTGAATCAGTATCACCACAATTCGCAATTCGCAGGTAAGTGAACAACTTCAACCTCTTCTTAAAAGCAAATTCTTTCTCAGACTCGACTAAGGTAGATCTATTGCAAACTACTAATCACAATAGTCCCCAAAGTCACCTTTCAGATACCTTACCTAATAGACAATTTGGATGTTCTTATTTAGGCTTTCGTTAGGTTATGGGTTGGCTGATACTTTAGCTGCGTTTACAACTCAATTCAAAACATAGAATGTAAAGCAAATTAAGGACACACGAGATTTACGTGGTTCCATCAATGTGACGTACATCCACGGTGGTAGGAATTCTCCCTTACTGAGACCATCCACTATACCTGAGAATTCCAATTACAATGAATGTCTTAATCCTCTACTCCTTTCACTATTGCAAATATTAAGTAAGTACAATACAAAGAGTGTCACTTACTGTGTCTACCCTTCTTCTAACTTATCTTGCCTCTATTGAATTGAAAGGCTGCTTCACTACCGCTTAGAAGTTCACTGCAACGCTCTTTAACCTTTCTTGAAGAAATCTGGAAATACGTTGAATTCTTTCCGATGCTTTGCCAAATTCCTTCTTTAGGTTGTCTCACACAGCTCCTACTTTCACCGTCTCATGGTCTCACCCATCTCCTTATCTCACAACTCGCCTCACCTTTCTGTCTTTTTTTTTTTTTCATCTAACCCCTGTTCTACCGGATCTCTCACCGTCGACCGGATCTCTTTCTGCCGGATCTGTCACCGTCGACCGGATCTATCTCACCGTCTGCCGGATCTCTCACCGTTGACCAGATCTCTTTCTGCCGGATCTACCACCATCTGCCGGATCTGTCACCGTCGACTGAATCTGTCTCACCATTGACTAGATCTTTTTCTGCTAGATCTGTCACAGTCTGCCAGATCTATCTCACCGTTTGCCGGATCTGTCACCGTCAACCGAATCTGTCTCACCGTCTCCCGGATCTGTCTCACCGTCTCCCGGATCTGTCACCGTCGATCGGATCTATCTCACCGTCGGCCGGATCTGTTGTCGCACGTTTTGGTCTCCTCGCCGTCCAGCCGGATCTCTCACCGTCCAGCTAGATCAAGCCGTCGCTAGTGTGCTGGTGGTGTGCCGATCTGCTCAGCTGCCGACTGCTGGTGTGCCGGTAGTATGCCAATCTGCTCAATTGCCGACTGCTGGTGTACTGGTGGTGTGCCGATCTGCTCAGCTGCCGACTGCTGGTGTGCCGGTGGTGCGCCGATCTGCTCAGCTGCCGACTGCTGCTGTGCTGGTGGTGCGCCGATTTGCTCAACTGCTGATTGCTAGTGCCGTTCTACTTAGATTGCCAGTGGTGTGCCATTCCTCACAGGTTTCTCTCTTTTGCTGGTGGTGTGCTTAGGTTTTCTGTCTGTTTTTCTCAATAGCCGATACGTCTCTTTTTGTTGTCTTCCAATGACCTTTATATACTCCTTCATGAAACCCCAATAGGGTTTACTTGTGACGAATTTACTGTCTTATCCTTTCCATGTAGTTTTTACGTTTTTGCCCCTTCATGTGGCTTCTACCTTCTTGCACACTTAAACCTAGTTGACAACAATTACAACCCATACAAGGCTGTGGGAACAACAATCTCCCCCTTTGTAATTGTTGGCAACACTCATGACAAAAGCCATTATGCAGCAGTTTCAACTCCCCCTAAATATGCACTCCCCCTTTCTTAACAGCTCCCCTTGCACTATTGCTTCTCTTCCCCTTTGCCAACCAATTACAAATCTGAAAAACTCACAAAGTGGAGATAGAGGATTCACCTGAACTTCAGGCTTGAGGAGGCATTTGCACAGATAGACTCAATCTATGCTTTTCAAACAGCTCTGTGGATAGAGGTTTAGTTAGAATATCTGAAATTTGATCTTTAGTGCCAATATACTCCAACTGAATTGTACCCTGTTCCACTTGATCTTTGATGAAGTGATATCGGATGTCAATATACTTGCTCCTCGAATGTTGAACCGGATTTTTGCTGAAATCAATAGCACTTTGATTATCACAAAGTACACTCACTGGTAACTTCACTTCAACACCCAAGTTTGCCAATTGTCTTAGCATCCATATCACATATGTACATGCTGCACAAGTAGCCATATACTCAACCTCTGCTATGCTCAAAGCAACATTATTTTGCTTTTTACTTAACCATGCAACACACTTTGAACCCATGTAGAAGTTGCAGCCGCTGGTTGATTTTCTATCATCTATACTTCCTACCTAGTTTGCATCAGTGTATGCTTGTAGTTTAACAGAATCCATGGCTAGATACCACAAGCCCATTTCCAGTGTTCCTTTAAGGTATCTTAGGATTCTTTTCATTGCCAACACATAAGACTCCTTAAGATCAGCTTGGAATCTGCTGGTAGTGCATACAGCTTGCATACGATTAGGCCTTGATGTCGTAAGGTACAGAAGGCTCCCTATCATTTTCCTATACTCTGTAGGGCTTGTACTCCTTCCCTCCTGATCTTTTGTTAACTTGCAGCCCACTATCATAGGGGTACTAACAAATCTGCTATCCTCCATGCCAAACCTTTTCAGCATCTCTTTGGCATATTTCGTCTGAGAAATAAAGATACTTTCTTCACACTATTTTATCTGTAATCCAAGAAAGTATGTCATTTCCCCAATCAATGACATCTCAAATTCCTCACTCATCTTCTGTGCAAAATCTTGGCATAGCTCAGAGTAATCCCCTCCAAAGATGATGTCATCTACATATGCTATGGCTATCAGCTGGCCTTTCTCTGAGTTAAACACATACAGGTTATTATTAACCGTTCCTCTTCTAAAGTTCAACCTTCTCAAGTACACATCTGATCTACTGTACCATGCTCTTGGAGCTTACTTAAGACCATACAAGGCTTTCTTCAACTTGTACACATGTGTCTCATCCTCACTGATTTGTACTCCATCGGGTTGTTTAATATACACTTCTTCTTTCAGGAGCCCATTCAGAAAGGCAGATTTCACATCCATCTGATAGACTTTATACCTCTTGTGTGCTGCCAAAGTTAAGAACATTCTGATAGTTTCTAACCTTACTACTGGTGCAAAAGTTTCATCAACATCTACCCCTTCTATTTGAGTGTAGCCTTTGCAAACTAGCCTGGCCTTATTCCTCACCACCTTGCCATCTTTATTGTGTTTATTTCTAAACACCCACTTTGTTCCTATGACATTCTTATTAGTGGGTCTTGGAACCAGCTCCCATGTATCATTCTCCTCAATTTAATCCAGCTCCTCATTGATAGCTTTGACCTAGGCTTTGTCTTGAATAGCCTCTTCAACAAATTTATCTTCAACTTATGAGAGTAGAGCAGTAGCTCCCACCATTTTTCTTCTTGTTGTAACTCCTGCTAATGGGTCATCTATGATCTGATCTCCTTGATAAGCACTAGTCCATGTTTTCTTTGTCCTTTTTCCTTGCACCGTCTTAGTTACAAGAGGATCTCCTTCTTCATCTTCAGACTCACTCTTCTCTGAGTCTAAACTTACTTCTTATTCTTTTTCTTCAGGTTGGTCTAATTCTTCATCTACATTGAAGTCATCTTCTTCATTGTCCTCAGCTTCTTCATTCTATATTGTTTTCCAGTTCTCATCTATTCTTACATCACTAGAAGTGATCACTTTTCCCAGCTTATGCAGGAAAACTCTGTAACCTTTTGTCTTTGCTAAGTATCCCACAAGATGCCTTCATCAGACCTAGCGTTAAATTTTCCCAAGTTTTGCTCCTTGTTCTTCACAAAACATGGGCTGCCAAAGACTCTGAGATACTTGGCTATTATCTTCTTCCCACTCCATAGCTCATATGGAGTCTTATTAGTATTGGGCCTTAGTAGAACTCTGTTTAGTAGGTGCATGGTTGTAAATGTTACTTCTGTCCAAAATCTTGTGTGAAGCTTGGATTTCAGCAGTAGAGTTCTTGCCATTTCAACCACAGCTTTGTTTTTCCTCTCTACCACCCCGTTCTGTTAAGGTGTTATTGCTACTGCCATCTAATGGTGAATACCATGCTTCTCAAGGTAATCTTCAAAAGCTTCATTTGTGAATTCAGTGCCTTGATTTGACCTCAATACTTTGATCTTCCTTCCACTCTCATTTTCAGCCAATCTTCTGTATCTCTTGAAGCAATTTAGGACTTCTGACTTGTGTTTGAGGTGCATGATGCAGGTCCTTCTGGAATAATCATCAACAAACAAGACGAAGTACCTCTCACCTTTCAACCCTTTTGTTCTCATTAGCCCACACAAATCAGTATGCACAATGTCAAGCACTGCTTCAAAACTGAACTCTTTGGTCTTATATTGCTTTCTAACATGTTTTCCTTTAAAGCATGCTGAGCAAACATTCTCTCTCTCTCTCCTAAGGTCGGGAATATCTCTAATTGCATGAGTAGTGGTCAGTTTCCTCATGTTCTTCTGTGACAGGTGTCCCAGCCTCCTATGCCAGAGTTGATTTTCTTCTTCTTTGGTGAGTAAACAGCTGCTTGTCTTATCCTCATCAATCACATATAAATCTCTGGTTGTTCTCTTCCCGACTGCAACAATATTGCCTTCTTTACTCTTTACCTAGCAACCTATTTTTGTAAATATTACCTTATAGTCTTCGTTGCATAGCTGACTGACTGATGCTAAATTATAGCTGACTGACTGATGCTAAATTATATCTGAGTCCTTCAATGTGCAGAACATCTTTCAGCTTTCCTCTTCCAATCTTTACTAAACCTTGACCATTGATGTTGAGTGAATCATCATTGCCAAACTTGACTCTGCCTTCTCTTGATTTGTTTAGTTTTGATAATTTACTCTTATCTCCCGTCATGTGCGAAGTGCATCCACTATCAAGGATCCACTGCTTATCCTTGCAGTCAGCTTTAAGTGCAATTTTAGTTATATTAGCCACCTCCCTTTTAGCTTTATATTCCTTCTTTTGAATTGGCTGGAAGATAGCTTTCTTCTTTTTCTTAGCTTTGACTGCACCATTTGTTTTCACTGTGCCATTGAGTGCCTTCTCTTACTCAGGGAGAAGTGTCATGCATCTCTTGGCATTATGGCCATCTTACCCGCACCTTTCACACTATTCCAAGTCTACCAATATAGCAAACTTGTTCTTTAAAACCATTGGTTTGGGCTTCCACCACCAATCGTTGTTAATGTGTCCTTGCCTTTTACAGTATGTGCAAGAACTCATGACAGGTGTTCTCTTCTAAATTCTGTATTGTCTCCCCTTGTATGCAGCATCATATCTTCTCAAGTTGGAGACATATACTGGCCTTCTCCACCAGCAGTTACTCGCCCTATGACCCCAAACTCCACAATAAAGGCAATGACCTTGAAACTACTTCTTCATGGGTCTGATCACAGCTTGTCTTCTTCTGTTCATCACTTGTTGTATAGGCAAAGTAGCTGGCTTCTTTGCTTGTGTGACTTTCATTTCAGTCACCTTCTTCTCCTTCTTTTGTTTAGCTGTAGCCCTCTGTTGGCTGACTTTCTTTTCTTCCTTCTTGTTTGCCACCCTAGGTTGCATCTTTAGATCTTCTTTATTCTCAGCTATCTTCTTCTGAGTCACAACCTTCTCTTTCAACTTCTATGGCACATTCTTATTTTTTTTAGCCAATGCAGCCTCAGATTGCTGCACTTTCTCTACATTCTTTTCTCCTTTTTCATAACTTGTTTCTCCTATCATTTCAAGTTTTTGCAAGTTCTCTTTGCTACTTTTGAGTTGTTGCTGAAGTCTCAGCAACTCTTTCTCCATTTCTTCAATTTTTAAAGCCCTTAAGCCAAGTTCTACTGTAAGGTCTTCATATATTTTAATCTGTTCCTCAAATCTTCTCTTCAAGTCAATATGCTCAACCCTTATTTCATCGTTTTGACTTTTAGCTTCCCCAGACTTTACTTCAACTTGTTTTATATGGGCCTCCAACCTTCTTATGGTTTTACCCCTTCTGATTATCTCCTTTGAAGTTGCTTCCAACTCAGCTTGAAGATCTGGCTCTTCTTCATCAACTTCCTCTTCCTCTTCAGAGATTGAGCTACCACTTTGTGCTGATGCCATAAAGACATACTCATCTGATGAGTCTTCATCTTCCTCCTCATCAGCTTTTTTTGTCTGACTCACATAACTCTTGAATGAGCCTCTCGTCTTCCTCTGTGGGTTGGCAATCTTCTTACTGGACTTCTTTGATTTGAATGATGATCTTCTCCATCTTGAATTCTGCTCATCATTACTATCCTCATCTTCATCATCAAGTTTCACTTTGCACTGAGAAGCAAAGTGTCCAATCTGCCCACAATGATAACATCTCAAGGACAACTGTCCTTTTCCCTTCTTAGACCCCTTTTTGAATTTTCTTATGAAGTAAGCCAATACTTCACCTTCACTTTCTTCCTCATCATCATCATTATCCTCACTGGATGATTCTTCCTTTTCTTTTATCTTTAAATGTTTCATAGCTTTGAAAGCTGCCTCCTTTGATACCTTTGACATTGAGGAGCTCTCAGTTGACTTTATTCTCATCTCATATGCAATAAGATTGCACTGAAGATCATGCAGAGACATAGAATTGAGATCTCTACTCTCCTTTATAGCTGCCACCTTTGAGGCAAACCTCTCAGGTAGAATTCTTAGAATTTTCTTCACAATCGATAAGTCCTTCTTGTTCTTCCCATGACTTCTCATGTCGTTTACAACGTCAATAATCCTGGTGAAGAACTCTTGAATTGTCTCATTCTTCTGCATTTTGAGAGATTCATATATTTCCTTGAACACTTGAAGCTTAGCCTCCTTCATTCTACCATCACCTTTATAGACTTTCTGCAATCTGTCCCATATCTCCTTGACAGATTTGCAGTCCATAACTTTAGCATACTCAGCATCTGTTAATGCTGAAATGATGACATTTGAGGCCTTCCCATTTATCTCAAACTGTCTTAACTCCTCTGGGGTTGGGTCTTTACCTTCTTTTGGAGCCACAAAACCCTCCTGTACGCATTTCACCACATTCATGCCTATGGTTGCAAATACCACTTGCATTCTTGCTCTCCACATATGATAGTTGGTTCCATTGAAGATTGGAACCTTCTTGCTGTAAGTGGTGCTAGTACTGGTATCAGCTTCCATTTCTCAGTATGCTGAACAAGTCAAACTTCTAGATCCCTTCAAACTAGTACACCAAGCTGTTAAACTTCAAACTGGTGAACTTGTACTCTGATACCAATTGAAGTTCCCGACTTCTCCTTAGAATCTACTAGTTTATGATACTGAAAGGGGGGTGAATCAGTATCACCACAATTTGCAATTCGCAGGTAAGTGAACAACTTCAACCTCTTCTTAAAAGTGAACTCTTTCTCAGACTCGACTAAGGTAGATATATTGCTACCTACTAATCACAATAGTCCCTAAAGTTACCTTTTAGACACCTTGCCTAATAGACAATTCGGATATTCTTTTTTAGGCCTTTGTTAGGTTATGGGTTGGCTAATACTTTAGCTGTGTTCATAACTCAATTCAAAACACAGAATGTAAAGCAAATTAAGGACACACGAGATTTACATGGTTCCGTCAATGTGACATACATCCACGGTGGTAGGGATTCTCCCTTACCGAGACCATCCACTATACTTGAGAATTCCAGTTACAATGGATATCTTAATCCTCTACTCCTTTTACTATTGCAAATACTAAGTAAGTATAATACAAAGAGTGTCACTTACTGTGTCTACCCTTCTTTTACCTTGTCTTGCCTCTATTGAATTGAAAGACTGCTCCACTACCGCTTAAAAGTTCACCGCAACGCTCTTTAACCTTTCTTGAAGAAATCTGGAAATACGTTGAGTTCTTTCTGATGTTTCGCCGAATTCCTTCTCTAGGTTGTCTCACACAGCTCCTGCTTTCACCGTCTCACAGTCTCACTTGTCTCCTTGTCTCACGGCTCGCCTCACGTTTCTATTTTTTTTTTTTGTCCAGCCCTTGTTCTACCGGATCTCTCACCGTCAACCAGATCTCTTTCTGCCGGATCTGTCACCGTCTGCCGGATCTGTCACCATCGACCGGATCTATCTCACCGTCTGCCGGATTTGTCACCGTCTGCCGGATCTCTCACCGTTGACCGGATCTCTTTCTGCTAGATTTGTCACCGTCGACCGGATCTATCTCACCGTCTGCCAGATCTGTCACCATCGACCGATCTGTCTCACCGTCTCCCGGATCTGTCACCGTCGACTGGATCTGTCTCACCGTCTGCCGGATCTGTCTCCGTCTGTCGGATCTCTCACCGTTGACCGGATCTCTCACCATCAATCGGATCTATCTCACCATCTACTGGATCTGTCGTCGCATGTTCTGGTCTCCTCGCTGTCCAACCAGATCTCTCGCCGTCCAGCCAGATCAAGTCGTCGCTGGTGTGTTGGTGGTGTGCCGATCTGCTTAGCTGCTGACTGCTGGTGTGTCGGTGGTGTGCCGACCTGCTTAGTTGCCGACTGCTGGTGTGCCGGTGGTGCGCCGATCTGCTCAGCTGCCGACTGCTGCTGTGCCGATAGTGCGCCGATCTACTCAGCTGCCGACTGCTGCTGTGCCGGTGGTGTGCCGATCTGCTCAACTGCCAACTACTGGTGCCGTTCTACTTAGATTGCCGGTAGTGTGCCATTCCTCACAGGTTTTTCTCTTTTGCCGGTGGTGTGCCTAGGTTTTCTGTCCGTTTTTCTCAATAGCCGATATGTCTCTTTTTGTTGTCTTCCAATGACCTTTATATACTCTTCCATGAAACCTCAATAAGGTTTATTTGCAACGAATTTATTGTCTTACCCTTTCCATGTGGCTTTTACGTTTTTGCCCCTCCATGTGGCTTTTACCTTCTTGCACACTTAAACCTAGTTGACAACAATTACAATCCATATAAGGCTGTGAGAACAACATGAGGCATTTAGACTAAAAGAGAATGGAGACTTACCTGAGAGTGCTAAGGAATATATACCGGAGGGTTTATCTAGAGACCCTAAAAGCCCTTTAGTTCTTTTTATTTCCTCATCGCTGAAGGATTCTTTCACCCGTTCTTCATTATGACTGATTTGTTGGCTGGTGTGTTCAATTAGATTAGCTTGGGGCCTTAGCTATCCTCCTTTGTTTCCCCACTCTCGGCTTGAGGTTGCTGGTTTCCCATTTAGCTTCCAGCAACTTTCCTTTGTATGCCTTGGCTTCTTACAGTAGGTACACCATAAATTGTCTCGATTATCCCTCCATGTAAGCCTCGAAGCATCCACCTTTCCTCTTTCTTGTGTTGACACATTGCGAGTTACTAATGCTAAGCCTTCCATAGCTTAAGGCTCTAGCATTATTCCCCTTCGACTTTCTTTTACTCGGATTAAAGAGATTGTCTCTTCCAGAGAAGGAATTTCTTCCTTTCCAAGTATTTGGATCCTGACTTGGTCAAATTTAGAATTAAGACCTGCCAAGAAATCATATACTCCATCCTTTTCAATGAAGGTTTTCAAAGTTGCAGCATTATCCGCACACTTCATCTCAAATACTCGATAATGATCGAGTTATTGCCATAGATTTTGAAGGGAATTGGCATATTCTGTCACCATTTTGCTCCCTTGTTTTGTTGCACTTGTCTTTATCTTGATTTCATATACTTGTGATGCATCTCGAGCCTTTGAATAAGTCTTGCGAATATAATCCCAAATCTCCTTTGCAGTTTTGAGAAACATACATGTATAACTTATGGCTGGATCCATTGAATCCCAAAGCCATGACATGATCATTGAATCTACCTCATCCCATGCGTTGAACGTGGGATCTTCTGGTGTTGGACCTGTTCCGAGAAGATGATTAAGTCTTCCTTTACCCTTCAAATAGGTCTTGACGAATTGAGACCATTTGAGATAATTCTTTTTATTCAACCTATAAGTTGCTCTCACATTTTGTAGATCTCCAATCATATGGTTGGTGTTGGGGTTCTCATTTTGACCCAAAGTATCTCCAATCAATTTTGTTATAGACATAGATAATTCCAAGTACAAAGAACGTACTTGGAAAGGAAGGGCAAAAAAATTGGGACAAGTTTAGAAGCAAAGAGAGAAAAATATAGTTAAAGAGATCACATAATGACAGTTGCGATCAGATAATTAAAGACAAAGACAAACCCAGCAATGAAGGCTGTGATTGGAAGATTATTGCATCAATGAAAGATGCATTACAACACTAGTTCAGAAAAATGAGCTTATAGCTTTGATACCATGTAGAATTTAGAAAAAAGAATTGTTATCTTTTTTTTCTTGTCCTTATACCAAGATTACAAAACTATTTGTAGGACTTTTACAAATACTAATTAGGAAAGATAGATCTGTAAAATACTACTATAATCCCACAAATTAAGGGATATTAATAAATTATTTACCGTTATTTCCTAATAATAGGAACCAAAAAATTAGAATTGAATATTCTTAATAATCAGATCCTAAAAATTAGGATATTTCAACAATAATAAAATGACAAAGGGATCAAGAAGGCTAACCTCAGCCTTTGCCTAAATGATCTCTTGAAGTTCATAAGGAAACGATGAATTCGACCTCTGCTGGATGGTCTTCACAGCATGGCTTGCCGCATCTTGGATTGCAGGATCATGCACTGGCACATCATTCCACCCAGGACCATGGCCATCTAATTCACAAACCCAAACCAATGATTACACTATTATTAGATAGCAACAACAACATATCCTTAGTCTCAAATTTAATTGAAGTCCATCATGTGAATTATATCTTGTCATTCTGTTTTATTATGAATTGAGTTTGGTGTGAGATATCATTGTTCTAAATATTGCCTAACCGAAGACTCTAAATGACATGAAAACTTGTATCCCTAAAGTAATCATAGATCGTCATTGCCCTTTCCTCTTACATCCACATGAATCTGGTTAGACATGCTTAATCTGATGCAGACACTACCATCTCAGTTTATCTCTGATCATTGTTAACATAAACACTACTACCTCAGTTTATCTCCAATCAGTGCAACACCTACTTTACAATAAATATTCTTATTCTTTATTAGGTTATTAGGTTCTTCCTAAATTGGCCATATCTCATCTCTGATGTACTCATTTTTGGACATGTTTGTTCACAGTCTAATGCTAGTTAGACTCACTACCATATAGCTAATCGTTGTTCTCAGAATTTACCCTTGAACGTAACTAAAATTTTGCAGTCACCAAAAATTCATCGTTTTGCATAACTTTATCCTTTCTGAACAAGAAAGCCTAAATAACATAATTGATTGCATTAAGGGACTTCTGTGAGGTGGTAGACTAAACCACTTCAACCATCCCACCAACCCAGCTAATACATGATACATGCCATTCATGTCGAATTTTGTAGACAAAGCATTTGACAAAAGTGCAACATGTCAAATACAAATTAACACATTTACTTAATAACTTGCGGATAGGTGCCAGAACAAGATCCTTTGTCTCTATAAAGGTGGTAATGGAGCTGTCAATATCACAAAATTTCTTCAGCTAAGATTCTCATGTCATTTTGAATTGTACAATTGTTAACAGTTTGAAATGTAATGTCAATTATGGGACAAATGCCAACCAATACACTAGTAAAACCAAATAAACAGGAAAAAAAAGAAAAACGCATTCCAACTTTGATTTTCTGGATATGTGATCTTGGCATGGTTTTTCAAACTCATATTCATCTTCCATTCTTCCAAGGAAAACAATATACATGATGTTGATTGGTGTAGTAAATTCCAAATAGGCAAATAGCATGATCACTCCCAGAAAGGGGAAAACGTATATTAAGAAAATGCATAAAGAAATATAGGGGTATAATATAAAAGGAAGAACCAATTGTTCTTCCGGGACCAAGGAAAACCATCAGCAAGGGTATGACTTATATAGGGGTATCATATATTAACCTTTATATATTTCTTTCCCTTTATCAGCTGGATTATATCTTCAAAAGGGGATACTCCATTGAGTGAATCATTCCGACGTAAAAGGATAAAAAGACCCGTACTCTGGTATTTACTTAGTTCTAAATCTTTTAATTAAGCATTTTTGACAAATCCAAGGCAAAAGAGAAACAACCTTCTCGTAGATGTCCTTTATGCATGCCTTTGCTAGATCTGCTCCCAAAAAAATACTAACAGCTTTATTCGGTAAACTGTGGATCTTAAAAAGAAACAAAGTGATGTGACAATTTCATTGCAACTTGCGAGCAATGACATTAGCAGAAGTCTTTGCAATTTAAAAATGTATTCCATGGAATCAAAATGGGATCAACTCCTGCTAGAGGACAATGGTGTAGTGAGATGATACGTTACCCATTTAAAATCCAACCTGTTAGCTGTCTCAAGCAATAGACAATTGGGATTTATTTATTTCCAAATTTTATGGTGAATGTTGCATTTGTATTATATTCCCTAATTTTACATTCTATTATATTGTGATCCACACGAAAGGAAGAAAAGAAAAGCAGAAGGATGAAGTCCTCCATCAAATTTGGATCTTATTGAACAGTTACCCAGTTACTTGGAAAACTACCTAAGAATACTAATAGCTTTTCATAGATGTCCTACAAAAGGACTTGTCTTTCAACTGAGTGAAATTTTGTTCAATGCAGGTATACCAGGACACATCATGTTGCTATTCCACTCAATTCAGCTATTGAATTAGAGTGGAGAAGCTGCAAGCTACCCTCGTTATATAGCTGACTTGCAAAGTAAAATTTAAATAAAAAAAAAAAAAGCTATGCATATGCAAGATAAAATTGTATATGCTATACATCAACTAAGATTCCTAACTAAGGGTGAGAACATGTTGTGAAAGTGATAGGATTGTGTTAGTCTTTTAGTTAGTTTGTGCTTTGTTGGGTCTTAGGATTTAGGTGTCACTTTTCCCATTATACATAATTCTGTAAACACAAAAGGAGAAACTTTGAAGTAGGATCAATTCTCGGTAGGCTCTTGTTATGCGAATGAATCTTATAATTTTACTATTGCTCGCTTGTTGTGAAAGAGGTCTGTAGCATATAGAATAAGCTATGATTAATTATATGTTCTCCACTAACTACAATGTTTCATACTGTGAAAGATTTGAAAGGTGGGGTAATCTGTAAACATATTCCATGAATATATTAAGGTGAACTTACTTTTGCATGGAAATAATTAATATCGACACAGACATTCCGATCGATCCTTGCTTTTCTTGGCAGGGAGAAATAGCTTTTACATTATTTACACGAAAACCACTCCTAATGTTAGCTTTTCAGATGATCTTATGATTTGAAGAGCAAAATGCATGTGAAATTGCAGGTGCCAAATCCCCGTTGCGGCTGCAGTGCGTGCAACTTCAACTTGACCTACGGCAGCTCCACCATCGCAGCAATGGTGTCGCAGGACACCCTCACCCTAGCCGCTGACCCTGTCCCTGACTACACCTTTGGTTGCATCCAAAAGACCACAGGCAGATCGGTGCCTCCACAAGGCCTATTGGGCCTTGGAAGGGGCCCATTATCTCTTTTATCCCAAACCCACAATCTATACCAATCCACATTCTCATATTGCTTGCCTAGCTTCAGGTCCGTCAAGTTTTTTGGGTCATTATGGCTGGGGCCCAGAGGGCAGCCCATCAGGATCAAGACCACACCGTTACTCAAGAACCCCAGGAGATCGTCTCTCTATTATGTGAACTTGGTTGCAATTAGGGTTGGCAGAAAGATTTTACATATTCCTCCTAGTGCCCTGGCTTTCAATCCCACAACTGGCGGAGGGACCATCTTTGATTCTGGTAATTAATGCCTTTCAACATCAATTTTTATTTTTTCATCTTCCTCTTTGCTTTTGTTGAACATAGTGGCTCCCCTTTATGGCGATCCAATTAGGAATAATTAAAAGTGCATGTGGGATGGGGCCTTCACCCCTTCAAATGTGGACAAAGAGGACGATAAACAATTGTGACAGCGACAATAGGTCATAATATTGGTCAAAAGATACCTGATAATTCTTCCAGTGGGTCAAGACCCAAATGCTCCATGTCTTCCATAATTGCTGCAAAATGTAGGTCCAACCTAAAATAAGTGACATCAATTTTTATATCTTACTCTTTTATTTATTTATTTATTTATTTCTGTCCACTCAAAGCATAGCGATTTGAAATGTATGTTGCATAACATCATATTAGTGTTAGACAACTTATGGTAAAAAATTTCTCCAAATCCTGTGTCTACAGGTACTGTCTACACCCGGTTAGTGATGCCGGCCTACATAGCAATGAGAGATGAGTTTCGAAGACGAGTAGGCAATGCGACGGTGACATCCCTCGGTGGATTCGATACATGCTACTCAGTACCAATCGTTGCACCCACCATAACATTCATGTTCACCGGCATGAATATGACATTGCCACCAGACAACGTTCTAATCCACAGCACCGCAGGTAGTACCACATGCTTGGCCATGGCTGCGTCACCTCCTGGCCTCAACTCGGTGCTGAATGCAATAGCCAACATGCAACAACAAAACCATAGGATCCTTATTGATGTGCCCAATTCATGGCTTGGAGTGGCCCGTGAGCAATGCACCTGATTTTTGTTGCTTTTCTATCAAGTAATTGAAAGACTACTTCTTTTTGTGTCATTTTCTGGTGGTTTATTCGATTTGGCATATGACACTCTAAGGTGTTGTTCGCTAAAGATCAGAAATAAATTGTGTTGCATACCAATGCCCTTTTTCATTTAAGGTTTGATACAAGACTATATAAAAATAAGGGTGCCTATGCTTGAAAGAAAGCCCAAAAATATATGTAACTAATAGTGTTGGTTTGTGCTTTAAGACATGTTGCATCAATTACCTTTACCAATAATGCTTAAATTCCGCTTTCAACTACTTTGAGATTCTCCATGATGCATCTATATCAAATTTGCTAAAGGTCTATTTTCCATATAACTCTATCTTAAATAGTTATCTTGATAATAATCTTTATTCTACATTTGGGTAACTGCTAAACCATCAAGCATTTGGGTAATTTTGATTAGCTCTTAGGCCATATGCTTGATGGATTAGAAGGCACTTTTAAGGGTGTGTAAGGTGGGATGAGCTATAATCCCATGTTCTTGTGCTTAAAAGAGAAAACAAATAATATTAACAATGTTAACTTGTTAAGAATCTCATGTGGGATTACCATTAGCAAATTGTAAGGAGAGATTTACCCTTGACATTTCTTCTTAATTGATTAAAATACATACATAATTCTAGTATATTATAACAATTACAATGTAAAAATACTATTTATGTAAATTTATTTATTTTTACTCATTTAATTTAATTATTATAATAATAAAAATTGTTAAAAATAAATTATTTTAAAAATTATATTATATTTGTTATTATTTTAAAATTACTCATAAATATGAATAATTGTGCAAAAATTAGTTTCTTTTTTGCACGTTAAGGTAAGTGGCTTATATCTTACAATTTTTATTTGAATTTATTTATATATAATACAAACTTAATACATAATCATAATAATTTTATATATTACTAATATTTTATAAGACTAAAATTAGTTTACCCAATCTTGATGGAATATTTGGCAATTAGCATAGGACTTTTCTTAGCAACCTAAACTTTTAGAATGTGGGCTGAGCTAAGCATACAAATAAATTTGTGAGCACCAGAAGATGCCAATTATTGGTTATGCATTAATATGTATTTGCTTTTATTTTTATTTTTTAATTTTTTTATAGAAATTCAATGAATTATGAATTATATTTAATGAAAAAATATTTTTTTTTTATTTTTATAAATCTAATAAATTTTCTTTAATTAAAAATTTAAATTTTAACCATCCCTAAGAGAATTTTGATTTTAAAGATTAAGATAACTTAATGGAACAAAAGTGTAAAAAATCCTAGACTTGTTATTAACTCTTTGCTATGTTTGAAATTCATACATTAAAATTGGATCTAATTCAATTATTTGATACAAACTCAACTAAAAAAATATTAATGTTAGTATTACTGTTATGTTATATTAATTAATATTTTGAATCATATATAATGTTCAATTAAAAGTATTGTAATAGATTTAATAAAAAAGTATTGTAATAGACTAAAAACTTTTAATGAAAAAATATCTTAACATAAGAAATAATTTTTAATTTAATCTTTTTTTAATGTTCTAAACATACTGAAAAATAATTATCTCTAATTACTTTTTTTGGTATAGCCTTCAATTTAATTTTGCTCTCATTATTTAAAGAAATATATTATATTACCATGTGTATTTTTTTGTTTACTATTTTATGATTTTAAAATGCAAGTAAATGGGTAAATTAATTAAATAAATATCTATAACAATCAAGTTGTAGAATATGCAAGACTTTTAAAACCGATCAAAAACCTTATAAATTTGAGAAATAAAAAAACCTAATCCAATTAAGCAATGGAGTTATTTAGAATCATTAATTGGTAACCATTATGATCATGTGCATATATAACTCACTATTGGGGTATTTGAGTTTCAAATGTTGTTCACTTTGACTTAAAAAAATTGATAGGCTAACAAAGCAGTTGGCCTTAATTGCCAATTATTATAAAAGGATAGACAAGCACCCCTCTCTCGACAGCAAGTAATATTGGAGTTCACATTGGCGAGAAGCAGATGGTTTTGCTTGGGAAACAAAGAAAACCTAAAGTTATGGCACAATTTTTAGTACAATGTGAGAAGCATAATGTGGGTTCTCCAAATCAAGCTCTGGAAGATGGATGACATGATCTGAGGTGCATAATGCATTTAGGTATATGCTAGTTTTAAAATTATCATGCGACTCTCTAATGATAAGAATTCTTGATGTTATGACTTTCAAGTTATTGCGAATTAATAAAATGAAGTTGTAACGTTTCCTTTATTTGGTTACACGTGCAAAGTGATTTTAGGTCTGTCTAATATTCTTTGGTTGTCGAAGAAAATTGAAGCTTAGTTCTAGAAGGAATGTTCAAGGTGTTTGACAGATGTTATTTGTCATGTTAAAAATTGTTTAACAACAACAATATATACCACTTAATAGTATTAAACTCATACTTAGTAAAAAAGATAATTAATTTATTAATTTAATTATCAATTTTTATAACTAACAATTTTATAGAGTAAATTGGAATAAATTAAGGTATAATTTTCAATTTTACTAATTTAATTAATCAATTCAATCTAATATTAAAAATATGAAAAATTACATATCATATATATTTTTTATATTGAATAAGTATGAGTTATAAAATTGCATTTAATGTCTTATTTCTCATATTATTAATGAAGCATTTTGTTTAGATAAAAAAGAGATAAGTTTACATTATTTGTAATTAACTTGTATCCAATTTATCAATTTAGCTTATTTAAGAAGGATTATGGTTTGATTAAATGTTAAGATTTGGAATAATTGTTAGTGAAATTTTTTAAAATTTGATAGTTTAAATTTAGAATTTTTTTCTCGAATTATTTAACTCAATCTACAAGCATTCTTATTTTTTTTCTCTATCTTTTACCCTTGTCTTCAATCTCTCTCTTTTCAATCTCTACCTCTCTTTGACTCACTCTTTTTTTTTTTTCAGTCTATTTCATCTTTATGTCTCTTTTCAATTTTTTCATCTCTCTTCCTCCTTTTCTTTTTCATTTAACTCTTTCTCTCTTCTATTTTTTATTCTTTTTTATCTCTCTATTTTCTTTATATATATATATATATATATATCATATTTTCATCTTTTTTTTTCTTTTTTATTCCCATTTCTAATCTTTCTTTACTTTATTTTTTATCTTTTAATTTTTTATTTATTTATCTCTTTATTTCTCTTTTTTTTCTCTATCTTTTTCATGTTACTCTCTCTAATCTTTTTTTTTTCGTCTCTTTTTGGCTCGATCTCTTTTTCTTTTCTCCTATTTTAGTTTCTTACCTTTCTTTCATCTCTCTCTCTCCATCTTTCTTCTTTCTCTCTTCCATTTGCATCTCTTTCTTACATCTCTTCATCTCCTCACTCTCTCTCTCTATAATTTTAATATTTACTTTTGTTTGTGAAAAGTATGAAATGTAACTTAATAATTTAAATTCATAAATTATTTTTCAAAAAAATGGGTTATTTTTAAGTTGACTAGGAAAATGTTTTTTGTTGACTATGTATTTTACGAGAAACAAAAAACAAAAAAATTAAAAACATATATATTTTTTTTGTAAACTATTGAACGCCAAACATTAAGCCTCAAAATAAATTGAATAATCTCATATATTATAATATTAAAATTATTATTTTAATATTTTAATTTATCATAACAATTAATAATAAAAATTATAAATATATATTTAATAAATAAAATAAAATTTAAATTTGTATTCAAAATATATTAAATTGACTACAATCATTTAATAAAATTTATTGACAAACAATGTTGTGTTGACCCAACACAAATTACACTTTCAATTATTCTGCTAAGAAATTTGTAAAGATATCAGTAAGGGAGTGACTCGAAGAAGGTAGTGACTTGGTTCAATTATCTATAGCCAAAGGGGAAGTATTTCTTTATTTTCATAAAAAAAAATTGATAAATGATAGTGCCCATAATTATATTTAACATTAATAATTATTTAGTGTTTTGAGATAATTAAAATTTCTATTAATGATTATGTGTATTATATAATTTTTACAATTTCTAAAACTAATATTGACATATATATATAAACTCAAATAAAGAGATTGAAAGGATATTTGGTTTAAGGGGTTACTGATTGCTGTTCAAATCCAAATAGCCTAAATGTGTTTGATAAATCTTGTTAAGGATTGTTGTTTGCTGGAAACCTATTCAAAGAGCAGTTCATTTAAAAGGTAGCTCTAAACTATTTTTTTGGGTGAAATTTTTGAACCAAAATATCCTTGTAATATTATCCTAAATTCTACAACTACTTTTAAAAAGTAATATTGAATTACTTTTGAAGCAACTGGTTTTATTGCCATGAAACAAGAGATAATTTATAGTGCTAAATTTAAAACAGAAACACCACTAGAAATAATCAACAACCAATAGTCATTTTATAATTTAAGTACCAATAGGTAAATAGCATTTTAAGTAAATACTATCTATAATTTGATTAGTAATAATCAACAATCAATAACAACAATCAACAATCAACAACAAATTTTTATTCTTAGCTTCTTAAACATATAGTATAATAGATATGTATACTTCAAGATGTCATTGAAGTCAACTCCATTTATAGAAGTACACATGCTAATTACTTATTCATACCTAACTTAATTTAAACTTAAGGTTGATTATTTAATGGCTTAAAAATTATTTTTGGTTTATTGATGGTTATATATATTTCAATTCCCAATTTGAAATTTTTTATAATGTGAGAAAACTTATACCTTCCACAGGCATCTTAATGTAAAGCGTTATTTCTTTTTGTGATTCATTCATTCTTAATATGGATAGTTTTTATTTGTATATATTTGTCTAAATATTGCTTATAATTGTAGTTTGATTCTTTCTTCTCTTTTTTTTTATTTATTTTAATTGGTTGAGCTAACGGTGATTTGTCATCTAAATTTCTCTACTTTTTGAAATAGATGCAAAATTCATTCATATCCAAAGATATCATAAAAAAAAAAAAAAAAACATCTTCAAACAGAAGCAAATAAAGGAGAAAAAAAAAAAAAAAGAGGAATAACTTATCCCATATAAATATATTAGAGTTTGGACTAAAGATACCCAAAATGAGGGATAACCAACCTGCACGCAGGATAGAGCTAAGAGTGTCAGCACTACAGACCACGTGACAAAAGAGATTTTTCAAGGTTAATATGAAATTAGACTCTAAATCGCTATTATTTTATTTATTTTTTTAATTACTTTTTATTTTTCATAACTTGTAAAATCGTACAAAGTTCATTTTTATAATTGACATCAATACAAAATAGTGATAAAAAAATTACACCTTCCTTTAACTAAACTAAAAGAATTTAGTTCTACCTATTATGGATTATTATTTATTATATTCTTACATGAGGACGTTTTTACGCCAAGGTCATGTGGGGTCTATAAAATTCCTGAGAGTCCTGAAAAGAAAATTATAGTGACTGGTCAAGCCATCTATAGAGGGCAACCGAGCATGGAGTGATGATGTGATGTGAAATGGCCTATTCTTCTTTCTATCTATGAGTGCTTTTCTCCGAAATCATCAGTCTGATGTACGTTGCCTATATCACTAAACATACTACAGCAGTCTATTATCATCACAAAACTGTGTCTTGGACGAAATAGACTCATCTGATTATCATTTAGTGAGATGATGATACACAGTGCCTAGTGCCCACAGCACTAAACACGCCATTCAGCAGATCATTGTTCACGATTCTGTCCCAGATAGATCAAATAGAGCAGTGACTTCAGATAATTCCTGTATCTTCTTCCTTCTGCAGTTAGATTGGAACAATCAAATTAAGAAGAAAAGAAAGGGTGGCTCTAATGCGCAATGAAATGTATCAGGCTCTCACCTGAAAACTAAAGGGCAGTAGTCCTTCCATTTGAAATCACAAGACTGGTGAGGAGGAGTGTACTTCGATCCTTCAGGTGGAAACTTAGTCCAGAGCTTTTCCTTAGGATCAAAAGCTGAGGCCTTCAAATCTAGAGATACGGCTGGACCAGGGCGTCCCACTGAATGTCTGTCAATCCACAGAGTTGCAAGAATAACACAAAAAAATATCAATGACTGTTCTGATAAGAAACTCTGAACATTTTCTTCTGGAATACTGTACATACACTATGATTGTCAAGGTTCTTGATGAATTGAGAAACACCTAAGCATTGGTAAAAGATAGAGAAGCCATTATTTACAGGTATCTGAGTAAATTATACAGATCAGGAAGATGGCATTTACAGACCAAATGAAAAGAGCAATCTACCACAAAATTGGACCATCAAGTAATATTTATGACCTTTTAATTCCCATCAATATGAGAAATATATTTGACATTACAAAGAATACAGGTTGACCTTAGAGCGCATAAGCCGTGTATGCATGATCAACTCATATAAGCGTTCAACCAAAATAGTAAAGACTTCAACCAGAGCACAACAGTAATAGGAAACAGAGCAAACACAGAAGCATGCAGTTTCCGAATCCTGTTACCTGATTCCCAGCTGGAGATTGAGCATCAGATCATAGTTTTTATGCCCTTTAGATATCGTCTTCCCTTGCTTCTTCACAGGCTGTGTTATCAATCTGTAAATGTTTGAATCCAACTCTCCACCCTCAAAGTTCCCAATCCCTTCATCTCCATCTGCCCACTCCACATCACCACCACTGCTGCAAACCTCATTGCTATCTAATGATGCCAAACTATAATCACTTAGCCTCTCATCGACCGATTTCCTCCTAGGCCTTCCCTCATAACCATTCCCTTTCATTGGCTTCTCAATTCCTTGATCATTAATCCCAGTCCAATTCAACATCTTCTGTGATGGGAAAATAGGTACCATTTCACCAGCACAAATTGTGCAATCTTTCAAGTCCACCAAATACACCTCTCTAGGATTCCAATCCAGATTTTCTGAATCAGACCCAGAAGGATAATAAGTCCCATTTTGGACATTAGGATCTTTACTCCAAACTCCCACACAGAAACTCCCATCTGACCATCTAAAAGTCCCATTCCCTTCAGGCATCCCATCCTCCCAAAAGCCATCGAACCTGTTACCATTGCTCCAAATCATAGTTCCATTGCCATTCATTATACCGTGTCTCCATTTACCAATATAGTGATTCCCATTCTTCCATTGGTATCTTCCATGCCCATCTTGCAACCCTCTTCTCCACTCACCTTCATAGTAATCCCCAATGGAATAACTCTTGGTACCTTGTCCATGTTTCAAATTCATAACCCAAGAACCCCTGTAAGTGTCACCTGAGGAACCTGTATAAGTCCCTTTGCCATCCATAAAACCACTTTTGAAATCACCCTCATAGGTAGCACCTGAAGGCCAACTAAATTTACCCTTTCCCATTGTTTTGCCTCTGTACCATTCTCCAACATACATACAACCATCTGTCCACAGGTATTTTCCATGGCCATGAACGAGGCTATCAAGCCATTGGCCAGTGTAGAAGTCACTGTTAGGCATGATTTTCTCTGCATGCTTGAGGAACTCAACACCAGAAACATCATCATCGTCTGCATGAGCTACTGCAGCTGACATCATTGTGCCAAAGACTGTGTGACCTTGTTTACTTGTTGCAGCTTGTGTTTTCCTGATTGTGGCTTCCCAGTCCTTTAGAATGCTTTTGCATTCTTTGTTCATTTCTCTCCCTCTATCAACCTACATGGCCACATACAAACACAAACTATCTCTATTTCTCCTGCATTTTTCTTTCCCTGCCACCAACATCCTTATCTATCTATCTATCTCCAATATGTGTGTGTCGAATGGTGTTGTCTTTCAAGAACAAAAGACACATTTTTATAGCAAACCCAGAAAAGTGGGCAGTGAAGGGAACAAACAGAACAACAGAAACATCAATCTGTTATTACCTAATTGTCTTGTTTTTGAGAAAATCTTAGTAAAGATTATTTCTTGTGGAGTTTCTGTAATGTTTTTGTGAGATGGGTATATTTCAGAATTTAAAAAAAAAAAAAGAGTTCAGAGGGACCTTCTGTTAGATGGAGGGAAAGCAAAAGAGGAAGTTGGTACCAATGGTTACCTTTCTCATTCTGGGTATTTCCTTTTTGGCTATTTTCTTTTTGGCTATTTTCTTTTTCTCTCTCTTCTTTCTTTCATTAAAAATATTATTCTACAATTTTTTTTTTTTTCCACTTGGGGAGGAGGTGGTGGGATTCAACAAACAATGTTCCCTCTGAATCCGGAATTGACTCCTAAAACTACTAATAGACCATACACTTGGAGGGAGGAGAGAAACGGTGGGTGATGATGTGGCCGACTTTTTCGGTAATTCTACCATTAGCTTCAAGCTTTTTCCTTTTTTTCAATCCATTTAATTTTATATTATAATTAATATTGTCTAAAGAGTACAAATGTGTTGATTTTCCCAAGGGTGTAGTCTTTGCTATTCCTAAATTTCCTCGCACTTGCTTCTCCATTTTGTCCCCTCCTTTTGCGTCTTATAGTTTCCAGTCATTGGTCGAGTAACTGTAACTTTAAGTCCATGATTAGAATCTCTAGGGGAACCCATCTCACCTTGGCGTGTCTCCCAAGAGTTTTGTTTGTGTTGTGTAAGAAGTTGTACAGACGTAAGGCATAATTTTTCATCTTATAAAAATTAGATTTTGTTATTTGTGTTTCAATTCAAAATCTTATTTTTATATTTTTAATTATTATAAGTTTTGTAATAAATTTAAAATTATTTTATTTTTTAAATTTAAATTTTATAAATATGATTTATAATTTAAATATAAATAATAATAATATATTAATAATTCATAATATATTTTAAAAAAATTTTATGATAAATAAAATAATGAAATAATAATATTAAAAGATGATACTAGGAATCTAAAATTCACCCAAATGAAAAAAAAATAAAAATTGAGGGTGGTGTGTGAGAAATGATCACACATAATGAGTTAGAATGAAAAAAAAAAAAAGTGAAAATAAATAAGAATAAATGTGAAAATGTTGGCTAACTAATGCAGTGGGCCCAGTGGAAAAATGTTGGTCATTGGCCGTAGAAATAAAGAATTGGTAATGAAAAGATTAGGCGGGTATTAATGAGTGGCAAAAGGTATTGAAGTCAAACCCCAAAGCCTAAATCCATCGGGGCCACAGAACCGGACATGTCTTGGTTGGTGTCAAAAGGTGACACTTGTCCTCTTGTTAAACACAATCGAATGATTAATTATATGTGATAATTGCGTTTCCTTCCCAACTAAATTTTACACACTCGCATAAAGTACTGCATAAATGCCGAGTCTCATTGGTGCTACGTTGTTTTTTTAAGTGTTTTAATTTAATTAAAAATAAAAATACTCTATTATATTTAAGAAAATAAAAATAAAAAAATTTATATAATTATTTTTAATTTAATAATAAAAATTATTATTTATATTTTTTATAATTTAAATTTGATATTTATTATTTTTTAAATTTTTTTATAAATTTTTAAAAATAATTAATTAAAAAATTCGTTAATTAATTTATTAATTTATAATTTAATCATTTAATTTATCACTTTAATTACTAATTTTTAAAATTAATGATATTTGAAAGTAAATTAAATTAAATTAAGATACAATTCTTAATTTTATTAGTCTGACTAATCAATTTAATCAAATATTAAAAATTATATATCATATCTATTTTTTATTTTGAATAAGTATGAGAATTATAAAATTACATTTAATGTCTCATTTCTCCTATTATTGATATATCATATTATTTAGATAAAAAAAAAAGATCAGTTTAAATTGTATATAATTAACTTGTATCTAATTTATTAGATTATTTGAAAAAAATTATAGTTTGGTTGCATATTAAAATTTGAAATAATTGTTATTTAACATTTTTTTTAAACTAATAGTTTAAATATAGAATTTTTTCTCTCTACATTTCTCTACTTTCCTTTTTTTTTTTCAAATTATTTCATCTTTATTTCTCTTTTCAATCTTTCCATCACTCTTACTCCTTTTCTTTTTCATTTAACTCTTTCTCTCTTTTTTATTCTTTATTTCCTTTCTTTTTTTCTTTTTTACTATTTTTCTATTTTCTTCTCTCTATATATATACCATATTTTCATTTTTTTTTCATCTCTAATCTTTCTTTACTTTATTTTATATTTTTTGTTTCTTTATCTCTCTCTACTTCTCTCTCTCTCTCTCTATTTTTTTTTTCTCCTTTTCATGTCTCTCTCTAATCTTAATTTCATTTTTTCATTTCTTTATTTAGTTTAGCTTCTTAGCTTCTTAGCTTCTTACTTCTCTCTCTCTTTATATTTACTTTATCAATAAAGTGGTTTGTGAAAAGTATGAAAAATAATTTAATAATTTAAATTCATAAGTTATTTTTCAAAAAAAGTAAGTTGTTTTTAAATTGATTAGGAATATATTTTTCTTCTTATTATATATTTTACATGAAACAAAAAATAAAAAAAATTAAAACATATATATTTTTTGTAAAATATTTAATGTCAAACAATAGACCCATAATGTATTAAATGCATCTTAAATATAATTTCATATATTATAATATTAAAATCATTCTTTTAATGTATTGAATGCAACACTAATATTTCTAAAATAATATATACTCATAATCTGAAGGAAGAAACACTCCCCTCAGGAGTTGTTTCATTTTATACCAGTTTCTAACAGAAGTCTTCACTTCTCTTTTCCTTTGGTCTTTCATTCATTCCCACCAAGCAATATTTCATGTCAAATAATAGACCCATAATGTATTGAATGCAACATTAATATTTCTAAAATAAGATTTAGTCATAATCTAAAGAAAGAAATGCTTCTCTTAGGAGTTGTTTTATTTTATATCAGCTTCTAACATGAGCCTTCCTTTTTCTTCTTCTTTGGTCCTTCATTCATTCCCACCAAGCAATATTTCATGTCAAACAATAGACTCATAATATATTGAATGCAACATTGATATTTCTGAAATAAAATCTACTCATAATCTAAAAAAAGGAACACTTCCCTTAGGAGTTGTTTCATTTTATACCAACTTCTAATAAGAGCCATCCCTTCTCTTCTCCTTTGGTCCTTCATTCATTCCCACCCACCAATCAGAGGCTTCTCCTTTTAGTTGATAAACTACATATCAAACCTTTTGTTCCTTAGGTATCTCCATATAATCAAAAAATCTTTCTACTCCAACTAACCAATTTATAAAACTTTCAATATTTAATTCACCATTAAATATGAAAATGTCTACCTTCAGTTAAAATTCATTTAATCAAAAAATCTTTCTACTCCAACTAACCAATTCATAAAACTTTCAATATTTAATTCACCAATAAATATAAAAATGTCTACCTTTAGTTAAAATTTATTTTACATTCAAGGAGGTCAAGCTCGTTTTTGTTTATACTTAGTATAATTTGGGTATTCACCAAAACCACCATCATTTTTGCTAAAGTTTGACACAAGCTTGACGTATACATAGATTTATTTTTTTATCAAAATCCACTGCATAAGTTTGATGCCTATATGGATTTGCAGGGATGGGTCGAGTAAAAGGCTGACTGTGAGCAACATCTTTGATATGATTCCTTTCATTGCACTAATTCCTATTGGCACCTCCCACATAGAAAGATTTGAATTGGTTGTTGATGACTTCTAATCTATGTTCCAATCAATCAATCCTCTGGCCAAGATTTTGTAGTGTTGCCTCTTAGCCATGAATAGTTAACCAAATTACCTGCATCCCTTGATCTTTATTAGTAGAATGATTATTATTTCATTTGTCTTATACTGCCATCAGAATAGGAGAAACCTACTCTAATACCACTTGATGCAATGTTTTGCGAAAATAAGACTAATATTCAATTAACTTAAGAAAATAATAACTCTTCAAATAGAAGAATAGAAATAAAGTCAATACTTTTATTAAAATATCTATTTATTTGAATTCTTTAAAATACTTTAACCCTTACACTTATATATATTTATATGTAAAACTATTTAATTAACCAGAAAAATAATCTAATCTAAATAAGGAAATACTTAATAACTATTTAAAAAAAATTCTAAAATACCCAAATAATTCATATACATTCTAAATAATTTAAGTAAAATTAGTAATTATACTAAAATGTTATAAAATAAATAAATAAATAAATTATAAAATAATAATTACAATATAATTTATAAAAAAAAAATGATTTTTGTGACATGTCGTACATCATATATAATTTTTACAATTTTTGAAACTAATGTTTGATAAATATAGAAAAAAAAAACTCAAATAAAGAGATTAAGAGGGTATTTGGTTTAACTTTTAAGGGGTTGTTAATTGCTGTTCAATTTTAAATAACCAAAGTGTGTTTGATAAATCTTTTTAAGGATTGTTGTTTGTTGAAAACCTTTTCGAAGAGCAGTTGGTCTAAAAGGTAGCTCTAAACTACATTTCAGGTGAAATTTTTGAACCAAAATATCCTCATAATATTACCCTAAATTCTACAACTACTTTTAAAAGGTAATGAATTACTTTCTAAGCAACTAATTATATTACCATTAACGAAGAGATAATATATAGTGTTAAATTTAAAATGTGAATACTATTAGAAATAATCAACAATCAATAGTCATTTTATAATTTAAATACTAATAGACAAATATCATTTTAAGTAAATATTATTTATAATTTGATTAGTAATAATCTACAAATAATAACAATAATTAACAATAGATTGTTATTCTTAGCTTCTTAAACATATAATATAATAGATATATATACTTCAAGATGTTGTTAAAGTCAACTTCATTTATAAAAACACACATACTAATTATTTATTCATACATAATATAATTTAAATTTAAGGTTGAATATTTAGTGACTTGACAATCATTTTTAGTTTATTGATAGTTACATAGATTTTAATTCCTAATATAAAATTTTCTATAATGTGAGAAAATAAAATATTAATGACATTCGTGGATAATGAGAATTTAAGGAAATTCATCTAAACTTACTTAAAGTTTTTCTCAAATTTGTTCATAAGTTTTAAAAAGTGTTTTAATTTTTGCAATACCTTTGCACATGCACATGTGTTGTCAAAAGTATATGTAAAAAGAATCTTATTCAACGGTTGAAAGCATGAAAGAGACCGCTCGATAACTAAAGTTATATGTGTAATAAGATATTGCATCACAATTACAGGCCTTTGGTATATAGAATTAAGATATACAAATGACATTTGATATATCTAATTAAGTTATGAAAAATGTTAATTAGATGTATTCATTAAATATAGTATTGTACAGTAGAATTTATTAACCCAAGAACCCCTACAAGTGTCACCTGTATAAGTCCCTTTACCATCCATAAAACCACTTTTGAAATCACCCTCATAGGTAGCACCTGAAGGCCAACTAAATTTACCCTTTCCCATTGTTTTGCCTCTGTACCATTCTCCAACATACATACAACCACCTGTCCACAGGTATTTGCCATGGCCATGAGCGAGGCTATCGAGCCATTGGCCAGTGTAGAAGTCACCATTAGGCATGATTTTCTCTGCATGCTTGAGGAACTCAACACCAGAAACATCATCATCGTCTGCATGAGCTACTGCAGCTCACATCATTGTGCCAAAGACTGTGTGAGCTTTTTTACTTGTTGCAGCTTGAGTTTTCCTGATTGTGGCTTCCCAGGCCTTTAGAATGCTTTTGCATTCTTTGTTCATTTCTCTCCCTCTATCAACCTACATGGCCACATACAAACACAAACTATCTCTATTTCTCCTGCATTTTTCTTTCCCTGCCACCAACATCCTTATCTATCTATCTATCTATCTATCTATCTATCTATCTCCAATATGCGTGTGTCGAATGGTGTTGTCTTTCAAGAACAAAAGACACATTTTCATTGCAAACCCAGAAAAGTGGGCAGTGAAGGGAACAAACAGAACAACAGAAACATCAATCTGTTATTACCTAATTGTCTTGTTTTTGAGAAAATCTTAGTAAAGATTATTTCTTGTGGAGTTTCTGTAATGTTTTTGTAAGATGGGTATATTTCAGAATTAAAAAAAAAAAAAAAAAGTTCAGAGGGACCTTCTGTTTGATGGAGGGAAAGCAAAAGAGGAAGTTGGTACCAATGGTTACCTTTTTCTTTTTGGCTATTTTCTTTTTCTCTCTCTTCTTTCTTTCATTATAAATATTATTCTACAATTTTTTTTTTTTTTTCCACTTGGGGAGGAGGTGGTGGGATTCAACAAACAATGTCCCCTCTGAATCCGGAATTGGCTCCTAAAACTACTAATAGTCCATACACTTGGAGGGAGGAGAGAAATGGTGGGTGGTGATGTGGCCGCCATTTTTGGTAATTCTCCCGTTAGCTTCAAGCTTTTCCTTTTTTTTAATCCATTTAATTTTATATTATAATTACTATTGTCTAGAGAGTACAAATGTGTTGATTTTCCCAATGGTATAGTCTTTGCTATTCCTAAATTTCCTCGCACTTGCTTCTCCATTTTGTCCCCTCCTCTTGTGGTTTCTCATCTGTCTTATAGTTTCTAGTCATTGGTCAAGTAACTGTAACTTAAGTCCATGATTAGAATCTCTAGGGGAACCCATTTCATCTTGGCGTGTTTCCAAGAGTTTTGTTTGTGCGTTGTGTAAGAAGTTGTACATATGTAAGTCATAATCTTTCATCTTATAAAAATTAAATCTTATTATCTATATTCCAATTTAAAATATAATTTATTCTTTCAATAATTAATAGTTTTATCATAATTATTTATAATTAATTTAATTATAAAAATAAATTTAAAATTATTTATTTTTTAAATTTTAATTTTATAATAAATATTTAAATATAAATTATATTAACAAAATTATACTAATAATTCAAAATACATTTTAAAATTTTTTTTGATAAATAAAATAGTGAGAACAATGATGTTAGAGGATGATACTAGTAATATGAAATTTACTCAAATGAAAGAAAAATAAAAATTAAGAGTGGTGTGTGAGAAATTATCACACAGAAGTTAGAATGATAAAAAAAAAAAAAAAGTGAAAATAAACAAAATAAATGTGAAAATGTTGGGTAACTAATGCAGTGGCCCTGGCTTTCTGTCCTTTGAAGAAGTCTAACACTTGGTGAGATGCCATCTCGTCGAACAAAACTTGCAGGGTAGCAGAGAGAAATGCCCTTCCAACCACAACTCCAGCTAAGATATAGGTATGACATTGCCCTCTTCAATGAAAAGCAAGTTAAAAGTGTGTAGGTGAAATAGAAGCAATAGAAATCAAGAAAAAGAGAAAGACAGCCCAATAAAAAGAATGAGATGAGGAGTAATAACAATATTTTTTTTTCTCAAACAAAGGAAAAACATATAAAATTGGGTGATACACTATAGTTTAATACAATTCTTCTATGCATCATATATATGAATTGTAGGAAAAGAAAAAAAAACATGTACCAAGAAAAAAAAACACCAACTTTAATAATAATAACGACAATAATAATAGTAATAGATGAATAGCTTTCACTTCAGAAGAAGAATTTAATCTATGGCAGCATCTTCTCCAACCAAAGAGTTCAATCAATATTTCCCACAATTTAGAGTCTAAAATTGATTAAAGACCATAATTTCTTACTTACAGACCAAACTACGATAGTTCATAATAGTTCAAGCAAAGGTGTTGCCTATGATCCATTTACTTTTCAATATTCCTCTTTTCGTAATTCTTCTGAGGGTGTGGCTGCAATTCGGTAATATTAGAAACAAAAATTAAATAATAATCACTAAATAGAATTTTAAGTCTCGTCAGTCCTATGGTAGAACTTACAATGAACTTCAAAAAAAACAAAAAAAAGATTATTCCTAGCGAGGGTTGCACATGAAATTGTAAGTAATTGCTACAAAGAAAGCACAAAAAGAAACAAAAGAAAAAATAAGGGACAAAAATAAATAAATAAATAAAATAAAACTTACGAGAAACAAGTAGCAGTTAGGCAAAGTGATGAACTTGGGATTGGTAGAGAATCAAAGTTACGAGAATTCCTGCAATTAATGTAAGAAAGTAGAAATCAAAATATCAAACGGACGGTAGCTTGCTGACCAAAATGGATGATGGAGGCCGATATCTAATAATTAAAAAAGGAAGCATCAGCGGCAGGAGCTCCATAGCTAACAGAAAGAACAATTGAAACTGAGATCACGTGAAGAAACATAGAATCAAAGGAGAAGTCAATGGAGCTTGTGGCTTCTAAAACAAGGACATTCTGGACTTCAAATCATGCACTGTCATCTGGTTTTCACTAGTTGGAATTTGGAAGATCAACGGATGTGCATGGGTTTGGGAGATTTGCCAAGCGACAATCAAGCGAAACAAGAAGACCCATCTGATCTTTCTTCTTCTTCGATGGTGGGTTTGGGAGATTTGTTCCGGAGAGTGATGCCTCTGCCTCTTCCTTTGGTTTTGCCCTCTAATGGGCTTCTCGTGGGCTTTGGACATCTCGGATTGACTGCTTCCATCCACGATGTCATGGTAATTTCTCCCTGGTTATTGTCTTCAAGTTACTCGGAGCATTTGTTTTGAAAACTGAATCCGAACAATCAATCGGATTAATAAAATTAAAAATATATTATAATTTAATAAATTTATTTTAAAATTTATTAATTTTAAAAATTAATTAAATTAATTAATTAATTATAAATTAATAAATTAATTATAATTTTTAATTTATTTTAAAATTATTAATTTTAAAAATATAATTAAATTAATAAAATTTAATTAAAAGATAATTTTTTTAATATGATTTGATTAATTTTAAAAACTTTATAAAATTTTTTAAAATTAAATTTTTTATATTTTAATTTTATTAAAATAAAAATTATATTATTAATATTTTTTATATATTTAATATTTAATATTAATTTAATTTTAATTAAAATAATTAAATTATAAATTATTAAATTTTTTAATTTAATTAATTTTATTTTTAAAACCTTACTCTTACCAGGTTATGCCTTCGCTGCGGGGAATGGGAATTGGCAAGATGATTGTTAAAAGAATTGTAAGGTTAGTCAGTCAACTCTCTCTTTTTCACTTCCTTCTGAAAATTTTATGTAATTAATGTTTCATTTTCCTTCGGTGGGTCCTAACACTCCCCACTGCCCCTTTTGTTTTTTCTTTTTTGTTTTCTTTTTAATTATTCTTTATGGCCCAGAATCCTCACAAATAGAGAGGTGTATGACATTTCAGCCCTTTGTTCAGCCAACGAGAGGTAAGCAAACAGAAGACTCTTTGAGTAAATCTGAAAGTATTACGAGAAGTTTCTTATAATAAGTTGGTAGGCATCGACTGTTAATCAAAGTTTTTAGAAGTAAGTCAGTTATTGAACTGGAAAGTTAATTCTTGTTTATATTTTAATTAATTTAATTAAATTTAAATTAATAAAATTAATATTTAATATTAAATATATAAAAATATTTTAATAATATAATTTTTATTTTTTTAAAAAATTAAAAATATTTAAAAAATTATTTTTTTATTTTTTATAAATTTTTAAAATTAATTATATTAAAAAATTATAATCAGTTCATCTTAATTTTCGATTAATTTATTAATTTTAATATTAATTTTTAATTAAAATAATTATGATATAGTATTTAAAAAATTGTTATTTTATTTAAGAGATTATTTTTGGTAAGAAGGTTAAAATTTTCAAATTTAGAAAAAAATTTTTGTTAAAACAAAAAAAATTAAAAAATTAAAAAAATTAAGAATCAAATTTAAATTTTACATATATTAATTATTTAAAAAAAATTATTTTCTTTTTTAAAATATTTTTCCAATAATTTGTTCTATTCAAATTCGTTCTCTTAAATTTACTTTCTTAATATCAATCAAAAATAACATTTAAAGGTATGAATCAATGAAATAGAGTAAAATATAATAAATTTTTTTGATGACCTTAATTCAATTCTCAATCAATTATTTTATATTTTTCCAATTGTATTTTGAATCTTTTTTTTTTGCTTGAGATTTAAAGAATCTAGAAAGAAAAAAAAAAAAGGTATTTGCATATAAGGTAAATGATTTGCATCTCTTGTTTATCTTTAATAATAATTATATCATTCGAATTATTATTTTCATGTTAAGGTTTTCAATATAAATAAATTATTTTCATACCCTCATTGGTTTATGGTAAGGTTGACTTGTCTATAATGAGTTGACTTGATCTAATTAGAAAAATAAATTAAAAAGAGTAAAAAAGAAGAAAAAGGAGGGAGTAGTAAAAATAAGTTACAACTCCTTCTATATTAAAAATTGTTGTTAACTTGTCCATGAAAGTCTGTAGAATAGAAACCAAACTCCATTGGTTTTGAAGGCTTTTGGATTGTGAAAATTAGGTAATGCTTGTGTAAATGTTATTAGATTAGTTTGGTTCACTTATGATAGACTTATTCCATCCGTTACATGATAGTTGGAGGGAGTTAAAACTCTCTTTACATATACGTATTATAGAAATATATATAAAAATATTGTATTATTTGTGTTAATAAAAACAAATTTTGAGATTTTTTAAAAATAAAAAAAAAAAATTGGTCAATTTTTTACAATTAAAGAAAATACAAAATTTTCATTAATTCTCATAATAAGAGATTTTTGAATTGTGAATAATGTGTTATCTAGTATAGTGATATCATTTATGTTGTAAAAATTGTTAATTTTTTTGTAATTACTAAATTTTAGAAATTTTCAAGAGTAACTATGATCTTATCTTTTTAATCTCACATTGGTGTTAACCTTTTTAGACTATTTGTAATATGAAAAAAAAGTATGAAAATTATTCTTTAAATTTTTTCTTCTTTTTTTGTTATTATATATGTAATTTTTGTGTATATTTAGGGTTATTTAAAAATTTGTTTTTCTCACATATATTATTTATCTTTTTAAAAAATTTTGCATATAGTGGAATATTAAATTGTGCAACATAATGTAAATTTTCTTTCTATTATATATTCTATGAAAAAAAATATTTTTCTTACTATATGTTATTTTTTAAAATTAATACTAAAAGCAAAAATTTCAAGTTACAAAATTTAAATGTATAGAAGGTCTAATCACATATTATTTGTCAATTTTAAATGTATCAATTGAAAGTAATTGAGTTTTAAAGTTTTAAATAAAATTTAAAATTTGAAGAAAAAAATAAACAATATTCAACGAAATCTAATCTCATGTATTTAGATAATTTTTCAAATTAGGTCATCTTGCTTATGAATGCATTAAGCCAAAAAAAGGTATCCTTGAGCTTCTCATATTTTAGTTAATGTTTCCAACTTAGTATTACTTATTGAATATGATTTTTTGTGGATTATAGAATTAAAGGCTAAAGACCATGTAGCTAAAAATTTAGAAGCATTTATGGAGTTTTGTCAAATTTGAGTTGGTTTAAGATTGGTGTATGTTAGGATCAATGTAAGGGTATAAGTCAAGGCATTAACACTTGCAAATTAGAAATGTGAAATGATTGAACCTTACTACTTTATGATGTTATTTTACACTTGAAATTTGATGAAATCATGTTTCACTTCTTATTCCTTTTTGTTTAGGTTATAAACTTATTTTTGAGGGTTGTTTTGTAAATATTTATAATGATACTTATTATATTGGTTATGAATATTTGTTAAATTGTTCATTTGTGCTGGATATTAATTTTGGTGTGTTTAATATCTATAATAGTTGTTTTTTTTTTTTTATCATTGCATTAACCAACAAAAATTTCATATATGCAAAAATCTAGTATGCTAGATTAGGTTATGTTGGGAAAGAGAGATTAAATAAATTAGTTAAAGGAGACCTTTTATGCTCACTCACTAAAATTGAATTATGTAAGTGTCAACGTTGTTTAGCAAAAAACACAACTAGAAAACCATTTGGAAAGGCTATTAAAGCCAAATTTACATTGCAATTAGTCAATTCTGACATATATCATCCAATGAATGTAAGTGTAAGGCATGGTGCCTCATATTTAATAACTTTTCTAGATGATTATGTCCATTATAATCATGCTTATTTGATCTCTCATAAATCTAAAGCATTAGAATGCTTTAAAAAATATTTAAGTATGGTAGAAAATTAATTGGATAAAAGAATTAAAACCCTAAGAATTGATCAAGGATGCAAATGTCTCTTTGCATAGTTTAAGAAATTATCTAATGAAAAGGGTTTGATTAGGCAACTAACTATTCTTGGGACTCTGTAACAAAATGGTATTGTTAAGAGAAGAAACAAGACTCTATTAGAGATGATTAGGCCTATGATGACGCAAACTAATCTCCCAATATATTATTGGGGGATTCTTTTCTAACAATTATGTATGTATTTAATCATATACCCTCTAAATCTATTACTTCCACTCCATAAGAATTATGGTTAGGACGAAAGCCTAATCAAGGTAATTTATAACCATAAGAGTCAACAATTTATATTTAAGATCTATTTCATAAATATGAGAAATTAGGTTTAAAAAGAAGCAAAATGTATCTTAATGAGATACTGTGAACACTTCAAAAGGAATGTGTTTATTTGTGAACAAGTTGATGGAAATATTTCAAAATTAGAATGATATGATATCACATTCTTAAAGAATGATTTTCTTAGTAAGGGTGATATTTATAAGGATTTTTGTCTCTATAAGATAAGTGATCTAAATGACTTTAATTCACGAAACCCACCAACTCAAATAAATAAGGAAATTCTTTAAGTTATCAATTCACATAGGAGTGTTATACCATAAACTATACAAGGTTTACAAAAACCCATATAACATAAAAATAATTTCAAAGGTATACCATATCATCATTTTGTGATTAAAGGGGAAGTTTTGATAATTGTTCCCTATGATGAGGAAGAATGTAAAATAGTAACTGAGGCTTTTTCATGTCATATTAAGGAACATTGAATAAGAAAATGGTAAATAAGATGAAATTTATAAAATCTAATTGAGTTTAGGACTTGGTAGATTTTGCCCCCAGGACCCAAAGCTACTAAAAACAAATTGGTTCTCAAAATTAAGCGTAAGAAAGATGGATCCAAAGAAAGTTATAATTCTTGCTTACTAATGAAAGGTTAAACTTAACAAGAGGGTATAGATTAGGAGGAAACATTTCACTTGTAGTAAGGTTTACCTCACTTCACCTAATTGTAGCTACAATAGTAAATATGGATTTAAAATTACATCATATGGCTATTAAAAATACTTTTCTCAATGGATTCATTATTTAAGGCCATGAAAATAAAGTTTATAAACTCCAAAGATTAATTTATGGTTTAAAACAATCATCCAAATAATGGTATTTAAGATTCCATCTTGTAATAATCTCATCTGATTTTGCAATGATTAATAAGGATCATGATGTGCATGTTAAGAGATTTGAAAATAACTTTGTAATTTTATCCCTATGTGTAGATGACATTCTACTAGCTAGAAATGATAAAAAGTTTGTCACTATTATCACAAAATGGCTGTCATTTAATTTTGAAATGAAGGACATGGGTGAGGCAATTTACATATTAGGAGTAAAGACCTATGAGGATTGAGATGAATGTATGGGGAGTTTCATCAAATTAGAGCTAGTTTAAGATGGATATATATTGGGAACAAAATGAGGATAAAAGTTGAGGGGATTGGCACTTACAAGTTAGAAAGGCAAGATAGTTAAACCTTACTACTACACAATGTTTTTTAAGCACCTAAAATTCAATCAAATTTCATTTTTGTTATCATCCCTCAACATCTATGCTATACACTTTTTTTGAAGGTTGTATTGTAAATATTTATAATTACACTTATATTAGTCATGGACATCTATCAAATGGTTTGTTTATGTTAAATATTAACTATGATATGTTTAATATATAATAATTGTTTTTCTATTATTGCATCAGCCACTTACATTATTGTAGATGTAAACATCTAGCATGCTAGACTAGGTCATATTAGGCAAAAGAGAATAAATAAATAGAAAGGGTCTTCTTAGCTCATTTGGTAAAATTGAATTACCCATGTGCTAACATTGTATGATAGGAAAAGTAACTAGAAAACCTTTAGTTATAGCCAAAATTATATTACAATTAGTATGTAGTCCAATGTGTGTAAAGGTGAGCCATAATGCCTCATATTTCATTTACCTTCATAAATGTGTTTTCCTTGATTTTGATTGTCTGAATCCACATTCAGCCGATGTTGGCCAATCTTTATTGTCTCAAGTATCAGCTGGTCAATAATTTGAGTACCAACTGCCCAAAGGAAATTCTCTTGCAAAAAGCAGGGACCTTATTCTGACCTTGATGGACCAAATTCTGGAAGCACAGCATGTGTTGCAGTTATTCAGGACAAGCAACTTCTTGTTACAAATGCTGGTGATTCTCGTTGTGTTATATCCAGGAAGGGTCAGGTACTGCCATTCTGTCTCAATTTGTCATAATTTTCCCACTCTATCCCCTTCAAAACTTCCTATTGGTAGGATGATTTGTGTTCCCTATTTCATGAAATGAAACAACCTAAGTAGTTCAATTGATGCACGTTGTGTGCACCTGCTTGTATGGGTTTATCAAATCCACCATTAATAGAAAATTTTATTATTGTTAGTCAATTCATAGTGCTATTTTTATTACGCTTTCTTGAATGAAACTACTATTAATTGGTGAAATAAATGTATGACAAGTGAATTTTTTTGATCTTTTTTCTCTCTTTTTCTCTCCATCTCACTCTGTTATCCTCCTTTTCCCATTGCTACTAACCACAAAAGATTTTCACACTTTTTCTCTTATTTGTGTGGAAGATCTTGTCACAGTTCGTTGATGCATATTATTCAGTTTGACCAATCATGATTATTGTAATTGCATTTACAAGCAATATCTCCTTCATGTGACAAATGTGCTGTAAAAATTGTGATGTGCTGCTTTACAGTATAAAATTAGGTTACACAAGCTGATTTAGGTATGCATCGTAAACTTGAATGTGAATATAACCTATATGCACTGTTAGATGAATGATAAAAGACTTCATTGCCTAGAAAAGGATGGGATGCTTGCTAAAGTGGTTCCTTTAATTGAAGAATTAGATCCCAAACGATTTTGCCAGTTCTTTTCAAGGTTTTAAGCCATAGATCCCTTATCCATTTCCTTCTCCTATATAATAAAAGGTGCAAGAGTTTGTCTTTTGTGCAGTATCCATATCTGTGTTGTGCGGACAGATTATCTTTTATAAGGATTGTGATGTGCAGTATCTTTTGCAAATTTCTTCTGTGCAGGCATATAATTTATCTAAAGATCATAAGCTTGACCTTGAGATTGAGAGAGACAGGATTCTTAAAGCTAGTGGTTATATCCAAGTAGGGCGTGTGAATGGGACCTTAAACTTGGCAAGGGCAATTGGTATAAAAACTGTTCCATTTTTGTTTTTTCAATGAAACTTTTTATTGCATTTCAATTAGTTTTTTGACAACATAAAATCTATTCATTAAAGGGGACATGGAGTTAAAGCAAAACAAGTTACTGCCTCCTAAAAAGCAAATTATTACTGCTCTTCCAGATATAACTACTGTACGTAGTATTGCTACTTTCATATCTTTTGTTCATGGTCATTCTTTCTTGGAATATTGTACAGGCTGAGACCTGAGAAAATTTTGAATGGAGATGCATGAGACTCTTCCTTTGACTATCAAATGTCTCCCTAATGGGCTTGTGTGTGTGATTGTGAAGAGTGAAACTCTATTTTTATAGTCATTCTAATTTGAGTTTTGTATTGATTGAACAGATTGAGCTCTGCGATGATGATGAATTTCTCGTTCTTGCTTGTGATGGGATTAGGTTAGTGCCACCTTTTTTAAAGCATGGTTGTTGTGTGTTACTGTAAAGAAAATGCTTCATGCATTTGATTTTTAAAATGTAGTCTAGAGGCTTATGCAAGGTTAAGAATCCTGACTGTTGTAATTTTGAAAATAGCTTCAGTCCGCTGCTAGAAAACATTAAGCTATGCCCACAATTGTATTTAATCAGACCCTCTTCAACGTCAACATATTCACGTGCTACTCACTTGACCCTTTTGTTAGACCTACCAGTTATTAAATTCACTGATCAAACCCAGTCGACCCTGCCTTCTTGGTCTGGGACTTTTTCTTGGACATTTCTGCATCACCTGTGTAGCGTTCTTATTTTGATGTAATTAATCAAGTAGACTGCATTTTGTTCCATGCAAATTTGTGAATAAAAGTGAAGAAGCATTTTGTTCCATGCAAATTTGTGAATAAAAGTGAAGAAGCATAAAGAACCAATCTTTTTTTTTTTTTAAGGATGGAGAGTGGGGTACTGAGTAGGCCCATAAGGATAGCTCTCCTCTTTTCCATAAATCACATGTCCCTTTCATATGTGTGAACTTGAAAATTATAACTTGATCATTTGAAAAACCCCTTGGGGATGAATGCAATTTTTTTAGTAACTATTACTTTATGTAGGTTTTATGCATTAAATGGGGTAATCTCCATATTTGTTTCTATTTGGTTAATATTAGGTTGGATTTTTTATTTGATTACAACACTTATTGATTTCCTGTTTTGCTCCTAACTTCTAAGTACCTAGGTGTTAAGTAATAATAATGTTACCTATGTGGTTAGCATTCCAGTTTAATGATGAATTGGACGAATACTGTTACTTGTCTCTTGGTGCCTCTTCCTTTTGTGCTTCTTTCTTACCTTTCTTTTCCCTTTCTTCCCTTCTCTTTACTCTTATTTTCTCTATTTCTCTCTCATTCATCAATAAGGCAATAGTTGCATATGCTTATCTTGAAACTACGCTAGGTGTTTATTGATCATTTATTTATGATCTACTTATCCAAGTAAATGGGTGACTATTTCACATAGGCACTAAATTGAGTAATTTTACCATATTTATTGTCCTATAAGCCAGCCAAATAATTATGGGTCTAGGTTCAAATTGCAGAAACAAGCTTTTTGCAAAAATAGTCATAAGGGTAAGTACATCTGACACTTCTTAGACACCATTATGTGGAAGCCTCAGTGGAATGCCCTTAGTTGACCAATATGATCTTATTGTAAGATATAATTCAAGTAACCGATAGCATATTCAACCTTGTGTACATGTGCATACAAATGCCTACCAATATTTTTAATGAAAACATACAGTTTTAGGAGGACATAGCATCCTATTGTGATAGTAATTTCTTTCTCTCTTCACGTATTGCGTACACACTAGAAGCACAACGGCAGATAGCCTTTCTAGTTGAAAAAAGAATAAAGAAACCAAGATTGAGAAAGCTGATTGAAAATTTCACCTCAAAATCTACGATGATGAGAAATGCGACACACATAATGTTGTAACACATGACATAATTCACTAGCTGTTGCCGTACATATATCACTTGGTAGCCAAGGGAGATGAGTTGTGACTATAGTGGGGTGGATGTGATTGTTATGAGGGCACTTATTAAAAGATACTTTGCTTGATTGGGTAATTATGACCTGTCTGAATTCTGGTTTGATTAATTGTATGACCTTTTTATAGTCATATAGTTTAACATTATGTTGTTACGCATTTAGCTATTCCCACTTATTGCTGGTGAATCTGGATTAGTGGATGGCTATGGATAAAATTTGCAACATTTTATAGCCAATTATAATCATTCTTGCTTACTGAGATAACTAAGCTGCTTTGCATATGAGGTTGAGATTTCTTCAATCCAATTGGAATGGTAATATTGTAAAAGTGAATAAGGTGGCATATCTTGTTGCGGCACAATGCTATCTCATTTTCGTGGGATTCTCCATGTGAATGATCATAGAAAGTCCCACCAAAAAGCACTTTGAATTTCTATATTAATGCAATAATTCATATTGAAGTTCCTGTGACGTTATGAGTTCAAAGGTCACAAGGAAGGTTATCTAGAATTATATCTTAGGTATGGACAAGTCATTGTTGTCAAGAAGACTAAGAAAAGGTAGAGGAGCTGAGAATATAACTGGCATTCTTACAAATATAGATATTTGTCATTCTGTTTTTTGTATTGTGAATACCTCCAATGATTTATTCTCTAACAAATAACATGTTTTAATTAGTTTTATCATTTTTTTTTTTAATTTTTCTTTTCACCTGGTTGGGAATTGGACAACCAGTTTTTGTGAAAGTGAGAATAAAGCCTTCATGTTTTAGTCAGACGCTCCTGTGATTTCAAATTAGTGATAAAGCCTTCAGTAGCAACACACCACCTACTCTAGATGGAACTGAAATGTGACTGCAGCCAAATAATATGCTAAAGACTGCCAATTGTGATGATTCCAGTGAACCTTTGGGTTTTCATTTGGCATTAATTGTTGATCATATTCGAAATGTACACTGGATTATTAATGTTAAAGTGGCATGCACTGTTTTCATGTCTCATCTTTCCAGTTGTATACTATGGAATCCATTACGTTACCTCTTTCCCCATCTTCACCACTCATTTTGGCCATTTTTCTTTTGCTTCTGTCTTGTTGTATAAAAGCTTTAAGATTCGTGACATTTGACTGTCTTTTGAGCTATAGGGATTGCATGTCAAGCCAACAACTGGTAGACTACGTGAGGGAACAGTTGAATGCTGTAAGTTCCAGTACCACTTGTGGAAGCTATATATGCATGTCAATGTGAGGGTCACAGTTTTGTATTTTTATATATACAGGAAAGTAAGCTTTCTGCAATCTGTGAGAGAGTATTCAATCGGTGTTTGGCACCAACCGCTGGTGGGGAAGGATGTGACAACATGACCATGGTGTTGGTGCAGTTCAAAAAACCTGGCTATTTGGGTGCTTCTGAGGGGCCAACACCCACCGCCTCCTTATCAATGCTTTCAGGCTGATAAAAGCACAGCGGAGAATGACAGAGCTTCAGCAGATGCAATATACAAGACAAGGTAAGTGGGATTGCTAGGAAAATGGCCATCTCTTTTGGGAGTCAAAGCTATTGATTCATGCCCGAATCAGGGGCCTGCTCCTAGATTTGAAGAGAAAGGAAATGAAATTCTTGTTATTGTAAGTGATCCAGTTTTGTAATTGGTTAAACTTTTAAAAGATGTATCCGCATTCATTTTTGCGGTCATGTAAGAACCTCGGCAGCCAGATGCCAACAGAATTCATGCCGTCCTTTGCCAAATAGATTAATTTCATAGCATGACAAGTGAATTGACAATGAACAAAAGTGCACGGAGCTGAGGCCTGTACAGTGGCATTCTTACTCAACATTTGGGTTGAATTACTGCCACTTCTTCTTGCTCAGCCTGTACACTTCTTGTTGGGGTTTGTGCTTAGCCTGTACAGTGAACAAAAGTGAAGTCTGGCCTGCAGGTTTGTGCTTAAGATCGTCATTGAATTATCCCTGATTTTAGTTGGGGTCTGTTCTCTGCAGTTAGGATTGAGACTAATGGAACCCCACCTTGTTTCTAAACCATGTGAAGTCCGTAATCGAGAAAGAAAGGGAAAGGGGCAGAGTGGAGATCCCCTAGGTCTTGCCTCTGATCTTGTCTTTTTACGCTGTGTTCCGAACTTTTATCGTTGTATTTAATCACTGTAAAGGGATATCATGGGTACGGGCCATTCTGTCTTGGTGGAAATTTTTCTTTGTCTTGTTCAACCTTGTGCAAGCAACAGGATTCGATTGTGATTACTGAAATTTTAAAAAGCTGGAAGACTAATAGAGAAATAAGTCTAGGAAACTCAAATGAGTGTTGTACTCGACGCTACAAGTTTCTCCAAAAGTTAAATCAACTTTTGGGTTTTCGTCACTCAAAATGCCAACTCTCTCCAACTAGGTTGCCTTAATGGGTTGAATTCTTCTGCTTTTTGTTTTACAATTTTCTTCTAATATTGAGATGTTATTTTAGTCAAACTGGATAACGCACCACACAATTGGGAAATTTTAGTTATTTCCCATAATTGTTCACGTCTTCAAAATTGGGTTTATATATATTTATATATATATTTATAAACAAAAATCCCAAATGGTAAACGAGAGAAAAGTGAAAATGAGATGTCCACTCTCAAATCTGACTCGGACAAACATGGTCAGTTCAGATTGGAGATAACTAGATAAGCACGGCTGTCTGCCCCTTTCTCACTTTGTCACTAAAACTAATGCTTTTTTCTGTCTAAGTTAAATTCTAAAAAAAATTAATATTTTGAAAGAAATTTTTATTTTTGAAATATTTATAAAGTAATCACTCAATTTTTTTATTTTTTTTCAATAATTGAAACTACAGTATGTTTTTTTTTTGAAATTTGAACAATATATAAATTTTATTGATAAAATAATTTTTTTTGTATGAAGGTTAATAATAAATTAAAAAAAAACCACCCTAAAGCTAATCTCCTTCGTAAACGGAAACTCTTTAACCATAAAAAAGTAACATGGTGATGTGATGTATTACCAAAATCGTAACCTACCATTTTCTTGTCATATTATGGAACGTGAATTGACAATTCTTTTTTGTAATTTACATACTTTAATTAAATTAAAATAAATAAATAAAGAGTGTCATTTTCTTGACGCAATTATTTATAATTTGTAAACTTTGATAGATAATTTAAGAGATGAATTGATAACTGATCAAATGTATGAGACTTATGATCAAGAAACAACAGAAGAAAAGATGAAACGATGAGTGAAACGAAGGACCAGATTTGGATACGTTGGAGGAGTGGATGGGATGGGAGGGAGTTAGAATTTGAAACTACTCATATCGTATTTTTGTATTTTTTATTTGAAATGATAAATTAACTATAATAAGATAAAAGAGCGGAAGAAGAAGATGTTCTCATCTTTAAAACACAATTTGCTTAAAAAAAGACTAGTGAGACTAGCAGACTAAATGGTTCCCATAGTAAATTTCAACTATAAAGTCAGGTTAATGAAATAGAACAAGCGAAAATTTTGCGGAAAATTTCGGTCATTTACAAGTAGCTGATACAGCCAAAGTTGTGGCACTCGTACGCTCCATTGTATCCATATTTTGGATCCCTGCAAAGCAAAGATGGCCATCTTGCCGTCGTAATTACTTGTGAATGGTTCATCTAGATTCCACAGACCACCACCCCATAGCCCATCCTCTGTTACACAATCTGCCCAAGGTACAACCTCTGGATACATCACGGGCATGTGCATATCTCAAGGTGGGATACATACAAAGCTTTTCTTCCTGTCCTGATACATCACATGCACTATTGAAACTTTTCAGGTCATCTTCCTGTCCTGATACAAAACTTGTGCGTTTATAGGAGTTGTCACTATAATAGTGTTGTTTCCAAAAAAAAGTTTAAAAAACATGAAGAATTCAATAAGCCTGGAGAAATTTCAAAGATTTTGAACTTATTAACAAGTTAAGTGCCGTCATTATAAACTAATATATTAATAAACAAATTTTTCTATTTTAAAAATAATTTTTTTAAAAAATTAATTTTTAATAATTATTTATAAAAATAATTATAGATTTTTATTTTTTAATAAGTAAAGATTAAAGAGATTATTCATCTAATAAAAAAAAAGTGATAATAAGTGGAATATAAATTAAGAATTTTAGAAAAAAGTTAAAATATTAAAAATTAAAACATTTCAATTGCTTGAAAGAAGACAACTCGAGGTGGTGAGACTAAATGGTACCAGTAGGAAATTTCAACTATAAAGTTAGGTTAAGGATATAAAACAAGTAAAAATCTTGAGAAAATTTTCAGTCATTTACAAGTAGCTGATACAAATAAAGTTGTGGCACTTGTACGCTCTGTTGTACCCACTTTTTGGATCCCTCCAAAGCAAAGATGGCCATCTTGCTGTGGTAACCACTTGTGAATGGTTCATCTAGATTCCACAGGCCACCATATAGCCCATCCTTTGTTACAGAATCTGCCCAAGGTGCAACCTACAGATACATCACTTACACTATTGAAACTTTTTATGTCATCTTCTGTTTTTTGTTGCACTTGCTGTTGTTAATCTTGATTCTGTTGTTTTTGAGCTTTTTGCTTCTCTTATATTTAAAAGTATCTCTCTGTGTTCTTGAAATGGGGTGTCCAGTAGTTCTTTATCTCATTATCTGTCCGGCCAGGCAAGTATCTGGCAATAGTTGTCCATCTGCATAAAAATTATAGAAAATAACTATAGTTTTGCCACAGCAGCTAGTCTCTCTAACCAAAAGTTGTCTCTTCACTAGCACTTTACTTTAGGGGAATTATGAATAGCAACTATAGCAATACAGTAACTACCTACAACTGGAACTCAAAAGATGCAATTTGAGAGAGATGCATTACTTGTTAACCCCAGAAAGCATGCAGCTCAATAATAATTCACTCCTTCAGAGGTGTAATTAGACCTCTTTTTAAGGTCAGACAGCACAAGCTTTAGGTAATTTACCCAGCTCAGCCTGTAGCTCTTGCCACTTCTGTTTAAACATGGCAACAACACAGCAATAACACAAGTTCTTAAATCAAAATCAGAGACAAAAGAAATTGCAAAATGATTCTTTTTAGATGGTATATGCTGATAATAAATGCCTTACCAGCACACCTGGCCATGGAACTCTACCTTCCTTCTCAATAAAAATTCACATATTCACTAAGCAACTTATCATCTTTAGGAATCCAAGGACCTTATCTCCACCCTTGCTCAGAAACCCCCAACTGATCATGGCTATAGTTGTTATTCCACTTTCACTACTTTTCACAATAAGACAGCAACAACATTCAGGGCTTTAATCCCTGTGCATGCAACAAATCCAGTAGAGTATAAACAGTGCCTGCGGTAATGTGATAACCAAATTTGCCAAAAGACCTGCAAAATATTCATGAAAACTGAAATTAAAGGTTCATCAATATTCACCCAAGAATGAGCATAGGCTTCAGCACTAAAAAATATTGTAGATTGAAAAAGACAACTACAAACCTACTCAAAGTGCAAAGGGTTGCTGTATATATGGTAAATCCCACAAATTTGAAATTATGGTTCTCTGATTTGGATATTAGGGATGTGAGCAATCTTAGGCCAGTCCTTAGGCATCAGTTACTTTTTTCTGGCTGCTGTTGGAAACCAGAGGACTCATCATTTTGGAAGCAATTTCTTTTCACTGCATGAAAGATCAAATATACCTCAGCATTGATTTACACATAAAATGATTTGTGCCATACTAAGGAAACAAAAAATCAAAATATCCCAAGCAGTGAATCTCACAAACCCAACACACACTTAGACATATGAGAAACTTCAGGGGGACGAAATACATACGAGTGTTTTGCAAGATGATGATGCTAGTTTTGATGATACAATTTGGTAAGGAAAGATGCAATGTCAATTGAAGATGCCTACAATTTTTTTTTTCATTTTTTGAAAATAAGAAGAAGAAGAAGAAATGTGTTCATTTGTAAGAGAAAAACAACACCACAGGCTATTTTTTTAATAGAAACAAAATGGATGGAGATGGAGATAAAAAAAAGAGAGCAGTAGGAGGAGGAACCTGCTGAAATTGGAAAGGAAAGGTGGACGGATTCTTCTGATCAAATCAAAGTTTATAGCAGCCATCCCACTGGATGTATCTTGGGCCAATCCTCGCCCATGTGGGCATCCACTCCAGCAACGACGCCAAGTTAGGGCAATCCAATATTTTGAGCCTCTGCAGGACAATTGAATGCAGAAGAAGCTTCCTTGGGAGATGCACCAACTTTGGAAAATTGTAAATATGTAGAGGTGAGGCTTCCAAGGCCTTGCCTTTGCCATAGAATAGCATTGTTGTTGTTGCTGTTGTTGTCATCATCATAATTGGACAGGTTTAGATCTTTGCAACTTTCAATGTAGATATGCTTGAGGGAAGTGAGAAGTAGCATTTTTGCATGAGGTAAACAAGATAATGTTGGGCAACTCCTAATCCATAAATCCTCCAGAGAAGTGAGGATTTGCAGCAAATCCACTGGCAGAAAATCTTCTGGCAGATGCTCAATTTCAGAAAATTTTTACTTTCACAATCTACATATCTTGTAAGCACTTTATCTTGGAAAATTACTGAATCTGAATTAAGACACGGAGAAAAAACATACAAACAAATTAATTTGGAAGTAAAATTGAAATCGAATACATCATTGATGATCCTTCTCATCTTCCTTGAAAAGAACTGAGAGAAGCAGCAAGTGAAATTTCAAAAATCAAACAAAAATAGTTCCTGAATTGCACAGATGTCCAAACATAGAGAAAAGTACCAACCTCTGCAAAGTGCAACTTGGCTACTATAAACATGGTAGATACCACGAAACAGAAATCATGGTTCCCCAATTTGGATATCAGGGACGTGAGCAATCTTGGGTCAATCCTCAAACATCAGTTATTCCTTGCTGCCATCTATTGGAAACCAGAGGACACAATTTTGGAAGTAATATCTTTTCACTACACAAAAGGATAAACAATAATACTTTGTCATTGATTTGCACCAAAAAGGATTTGTGCTGTACAGAGAGAAAACGAAAAACTAAAATATGAATCTCACAAGCCCAACATACATCATCATGGTGACTGCACTGGTTGTCACTATCAGATATACAAACAAATGGATTGGGACAAAATACGAGTGTTTTTCATCTACACCATCCAGACTCTTAGCAGCCTTCTGTTGAATATAGAAGGTTTTTTTTTTTTTTTTTGAAACAGAAAAAATTTAAAAAAAAAAAAAACAAAAAAGGAGATCAAGAAAGCAGAGTAAATGAAAAAAAAAAAAAAACCCTATCAAAGAGGCAATAAAGACTTACAAGATTGATGCATGTGACTAGCTGTAATGAGTTCAAAGCCAATGACACCAAAACTATAGATGCCACTCTTTGTGGTGAATTGGTTTGTGGAAATGTACACAAGGTCTGTCTAGCTGGAAGTGCCCTTTAGGCCAGGGTGGTGGTCATCAAAGACCTCTTCCTTTGAATGTCCAAAATCAGCAACCTTAAAGAGTTACAAAATTAGTCTTTGAATATCATAAATTCAGCAGGCTTTACAATGAACACAAAGATGTTCTACATGTAGAAACGACAATGATGCCATCATGATGTATGGTCTATGTGCTGTTAGCATTTTTATGTTTTGGGTGCTAAGCTTTGAGTCATCAATATAGAAGTGCATTAGTAGTCCCAAATTTGTTAGCATGAAATAAAAACACATGCCTTTATAAAACATGCCACACAGGCATTTCTTCATTCAAGGTATCAAGAAACTCACTTCATTGGTTAATGTTGTTAATTTACTTCTTAGCTCTGTTTGGAACTCCTTTTCTCCCTGTCTTGAATTCAAAAAAAGAACATTTACAGCTAGCACCTCTCCAGTAGACATCACAGCTTTGTATGTGAGGCAAAATGAATCTTGTCCCAAGATAGTCGTAAAATTCTGGGTAGCTTTCTGTATATCCCTGAAAAAATGGGTAAGGCAAATGTAAAGTATACTTAATAAAATGCACATTAAATATCTATTCTGCAAATCTGCATATTCCATATAATATTAGCTTTAATACCTTTTAAGGTGTACAAGTAATACACAAGTCAATGAAGTCCTTTCAGCTCAACAAATGAACATTCTGTTTCCATGGCAGTAAATGTTGACACCTTTAAACATAATGCCCTTAACACTACTTTAAGAGTTTCAAAATAAATACCAAAAAGGCAAAGAAAGAAATACAAGCAAGAAAAGAAACGTGATATACTCAAGGAATAGGTGAAAGGGATCTTAGAAGGCCATTAATTCATCTCACTCAATTAAGTATTGGAGGATGTTGTTTAGGTCCACAATAATCATCGCTAAAGGCTACAAGACTAGCCTCTGTGGACTTCTTAGGGAAGTTACCTTTGTCTGCATCCTTTTGTTCCCTCTTTACTCCAAACTCACCAGTTAGATAAAAAAAAATAATCACATGAAATATCCTCTGAAGCCCCTCTTTGAAAACCTTGATCTTTCTCAATTTCTACCATCAAATCTTTACAGAAACCCAGTTTTCTTCCTCCAAGGCCCATACTCCTTGCACTTGAAGTAGGGAAGGAAGGCATCAACAAGTTCCTGCACGTAGTCATGATTGAGTAAAGGCATTCAGCATAATAACTAAATGTGTGAAACAAGAAGCAACAGGTCATATCACATTCTGAGCAGGCAGAATGTAACCTTTAGTCACCCCAATCTCCATTCCTGGAAAATGAGGTGAAATAAGATTACAAATTGATACTGTTAACTTGAATTCTCATACTGGAAATACGTCTAATTAAAAAGAAGAAGAAATCTGTTAATTTGTAGGAGAAAAACAGCACCACAGGCTATCATTTTAATAGAAACAAAATGGATGGAGATGGAGATAAAAAGAAGAGAGCAGTAGGAGGGTGAACCTGCTGAAACTGGAATGGAAAGGTGGACGGATTCTTCTCTGATCAAATCAAAGTTTATAGCAGCCATCCCTCTGGATGTCTTCCCAATCGACTGTAATGTTAGGGATGTGGGCAATCTTGGGCCAATCCTCGCCCATGTTGTTTTTGCATCTCTGTGACAGTAGGGAACAACCACCAATGTCTAAATTTTGTAATGAGGTGAGGTTGGGCAACGACGCCAAATTAGGGCAACCCTCTATTTGGAGACTCTTGAGGGAAGTGAGATGTAGCATTTTCGAATGAGGTAGATAAGTTAATGTCGGGCAACTCTCAATCGTTAACTCCTCCAGAGAAGTGAGGGTTTGCAGCAACTCCACCGGCAGAAAATCTTCTGGCAGATGCTCAATATCATCAATCACCAGCTCTTTCAAAGACGAAGAGAGATTAGATGGAAGAGAAGAAGACGGCGGTTCATGCGCTGGAGAAATCGTCACCTTGAGCATTTGCTCCAATGACTGACTGAGGATATGTGCAGTCTTTTCAAGGATGGGGATAACGGTGGCATTGAAGTCAGGTTTGGGCACGAGTAAATATGCAGCTCAGAAAGACGCTGAAATTGGGGAAGCAAAGATGACGGTGATGATGGCCGCCATCCCTTCAGATTGGGACACCGCCAGAGATTCAGGGACTCAAGGGAAGGGAAGAAGGAGATCATGCTATTGTTGTTACTGCTGCTGCTGCTACAGATATCTGTTCCTCCTCCTCGTCCTCCGACCACAGAACAAATACTTATATCTATGTATTCCAGATCAGTTAATCCCCTGATATATATTCTTTTTAGCAAAGGGAGTTGATCCAATGCCGGAAGGCTTCGGCATTTCGGGCAGTCAGACAACCAAAGCAAGACCAGATTCGTGAGTGAAGAAAGCCAGGTGGCAAAATTTATTCCTCCGTAAAAGTCCACTGATAATGATTTCAAATTTGGGTGTGGCCGTAGAGCTTCCAATGACACGTCATCTTCATTAAAATCAGTATCATCGTCACCATCCAATCGCGCCCATGTTAATCCCAAATGTTGGAGACGTGGCTTCTCACTCAAATTGGCGGCTGCACAAGTTTCAGCTACACCAGTGGGAGGAGTAGTACCCTTCTGATTGCCTTTTCCATTCCCACGATGCGGCAAATTCTCAATCCGTAGACTTCCTCCCAACTTGTTCAAGTCATGTAATTCATCCAGTCCTCCACTCTTCCGATTCGAGTTTTCATTTGTAGGCAGTACGAATCTCGTTAATCTCTCCAGCGAAGTCAACTGTCCAATCCCACGTGGCATATGAGTCAACTCATCGCAACCACTGATGTCAAGTTTCTTGAGACTGACCAGCTTTTTGATATCCTTGGGCAATTGTCTGAGCTCGCCACATCCTTTTAGTTTGAGCACTTGCAAATTTTGTAGTTTGGTAATTGAACGGGACAGCATCTTGATCTCTCTATTCCAAGACAAATCAAAATACCTTAACTGCTTCAATTTACCAATGGAACTGGACACTGTCTTAGCACCCACGTCCAACTGCGGTAAACGCCGTAAATTACAAAAAATTGCATGGCCTTGCCCTTCGCCTATCTTAAGGTAATCTCCAACTCCATAATACTCTGGCTTTGATGCGAGAAATGTCCGCAGACGTTTGGCTTCAAGCACAGATACTGGAACTTGCCAATTGCCACCGTCTCTCCTTATCCCTGTGGAACAGTCAACTGAGAGATGTTGAGTTTTCTCACTAACTTCTCTCGAGTTTGAGATTGACATACAGACACTTCCAGCTCCAGCTACCGAGGAAGCAAGATCGTGCATTAGGTCATGCATTTTGCACCTTTTAATGTTCCCGAACTCATCTTCAGACACATCTTGGAAGAAAGACCTCCACAGGAGATCCATGAAACACTCCCAACCACTATCTTCGAGGCACTGAGTTGGATCCGATGACTTAATAAACCCCTGTGCCGTCCAAAGATCTATCAACGTGTCAACGTCAATTTTATAATCTTTAGGAAACAATCTACAGTAAGTAAAACAGTGTTTTAAATGTGAAGGAAGAACATCATAACTCAACTTAAGGACTGTCATGACACTGGTTTCTCCTTGATCTATCATCGCCAGTTCCTTACTTCTGAAGGATTCCCATTCACCTATACGTTCTTTGAAATACATGGCACGCCCAATTGCTATTATTGCCAACGGAACTCCCTTACACTTTGCAACAATTTCCTTCCCAAATGCTTCATGGCTTTTTGTTGGTGGCGCGTACTTTGTGACTTCTTTGAAGGCCAGTTGAGCAAACAAAGACCAAGATTCTTTATCAGATAAGCCCCTTACTTCATATCGTGCTTCTGGCAGAGGGCTTGCAATCTCTGCAACCTTGTTAGATCGCGTGGTTATTAATATTCGGCTTCCTTTAGAACCACCCATTAACAAATCTCTCAAGGAGCACCACTTCTGAAAATCTTCATTCCATATATCATCTAATACGAGTAAATATTTTTTTCCATTAATTTTTTCGTGAAGAGATTCTTTCAACGGATCCATCTCGCTTATTTCAGACTTCCTCTTGTTCAAAGATTGTAAAATTTTTTCAATTATCAGTTTTACATTGAAATCTTCAGAAACACAGGCCCATAATTTCAAATCAAACCGCGACTTTACATCCTCATCGTTGTATGTGAGCTGAGCCAACGTCGTCTTTCCCAGTCCTCCAATTCCAACTATTGAAATCACATTCACATTAGTCTCGTAGTTATCTGACAAAAGAAGTTCTTTAATCCGGTTCTTGTCAACTCCTCTGCCAACAACTACGTCGGGGAGAGAGGAGTGTGTTGGGTCTCTTTTCTTAGCCATCACAAACGTTGACGAGTCAACAGGACGTTGCTGAAAGTTAAACGGTTTTCCGACACTCATAACAGCATCCAGTCTCTTCCGAATTGCCTTGATTTTGCGACCCATCTTAAGGCCATATGCAAACCGGTTTGAACTTGAGAAGAAAAGGCGTACCTCATTTGTCACTTGTCGCCTTAGAACTTCTGTGGAAAAGTCATCCACCAAGTCCTCTGCATCGTACATGACTTCTTTCAGATCACCGAGCCAAACTCTGACTGGGTCATCACCTCGTGCTTGCCGGTCTTCTGCATCAAGGAGCACGACCTTGACACCGTTAACTTTGGTGCGCAGCAATTCAATCTCATCCTTGACACCCCACCACAGGCCAATCTCTTGAAGAGCAAAGGTGCCTAATTTTCCAAGGATTCCCTCTGCAACACTGAACAGTAATCCTTCTGCCATGTCCCTATTGGATGCAAGATGAAAAGCAAGGAACTTTAGTTGTGTTTGAAGTGATAGCAGGAGGCGATCTCAGAGGCTTAGGTGCAGTAAGATGTATACGGAGAATTTTTAGGTAAGGGAAGCTTAGGTTTCAATGATGAAGGTTTGTACCCGTAGCATGGTATTTAATGTCGCATCCAAATCCACTCAGCACCATCCAAGTACTCACCTAAACACCTCAACATGCATACATTACATACATATATACATAAATACGTATATATGTGCCACCACGGCCTTATTTTTGCATAGATGGTAGTTGAGATGTTGGAGAAAGGAGAAAAGTTAAACAAATGGGAAGCTTCGAGGAACATGTACGTGGCCCACCCCCACCCTACGAAGAACAATTAACAAATAAGAGATACTTGCTGTACCCTTAAAAAAAATATAAATACTTGCAGAAAGTGGGCATACAAAAAACATATAAAATAGGTGTGAAAATGAAACACATGGGCGGTGGCAAGTGGGAATCACCAACGAAAGTCCCTCCAAACCGACCATCGCCCTGACTTGGTTGTCGTGTTCTCCCATCTTCCCCCTACCTAACCAAGAGTAACAAAATGTTAACCAAGAGTAACAAAATGTTTAAGTGATTTAAATAGAAACGAGTCATAAGCTGAGAGAACATAATTTATCAAAAAAAAAAAAGAAAATAGGGTAAATCATAAACTTTCGAGTGCCCGTCAAAATATGTGATCAGTGATTGTCAAGTTTTTTTTGCTAGATGCATCTAACATGTCACTTACTAAAAATAATAAAAATTTATAATTTAATTTATTTTTTTTAAGATAATCAAGTCAACTCAATATTATATCTATATAAAAAATTAATTTAAATAAATAATAATATCAACAATAATTAAAGTATTCAAAATATTTTTTATAAAAAATAAAACTCTTTTAATTAAAATATAAAAAAAATAAACTTTTTTAAAATATATATATAAAGTTTATATAATTCTTATTTATTATTATTAATTTTTAAAAAAATATCTATATTATAAGAGATGAAAATTTGATGATAAATATTTATTTGACTATAAGTTTAATTAAAATTTAAATTTTTGTATAACATTGACCTCTTTCAAAAAAAAAAAATGGTATAAAATTTAAATTTGAGGTATTATTGGTACCTTAATTATTAAAATAATAAATGACATTATTAAGTAATTTTTCATTGTATAACAATGTGTTATGTGATTTTTTCAAAGATAATGATACTATTTTATAAATATTAATTGGTGACTCATCCTGTTTTTAATTTTTTAAAAATTCATTCCCTCTTAAAAAACACAAATACAAAAATTAAAAATATATTTACTTGGTGTTAGGAAACTCAAACATATCAGTTAATGCTAAAAAATAAGAGAAACCATAAACTTTGAGTTCCTATCAAAATATCTAATCAATGATTGCCCAATCTTTTTTTTTATTTTAATTTTTTCTCAATATATCTAATATGTTACTTATAAATAAATAATAAAAATTTATAATTTAATTTATCTTTTAAACAAGCAAATTTATTCAATCTCATATATATATATAAAATAATAATAATAATAATTTAAATAAATAATAATATTAACAATAATTAACTTAAAATATTAAAAATATTTTTTGTGATAAAAAGTAAAAATCTTTTATTTAAAATAAAAAGACAATAAACTTCTTATATATATATATATATATATTATGTAATTTTTTATTTATTATTATTATTATTATTCAAAAAAAATTTATATTATGGGAGATAAAAGTTTGATGGTGAATATTTCTTAGACTATAAGTTTGATTAAAATTTAAATTTTTGTACAACATTAACTTTTAAAAAAAAAATAATTTGATATGATATAAAATTTAAATTTGATATATTATTAATATCATAATTATTAAGGTAATGAATGACATTATTAAGTTAAATTATATCATAAAAGAGTTAAAGTGAGATAATGATTAAAACTTATAAAATGCAAAATACCTTCTTTTTTTTTTCCAAAAATCAATATATTTTTATCAATACTACTTTTTTATTTTTTTAATGAAATAATATGCAGGATTATTTTCATATTGAAATATTATATAATAAAATAACCATCATATACATATATATCATGCATATATAAAGAAATAAAATTATTCCCATAGATGTGCATAGATATTAACTTTGTTTTTTTTGGATGAGAGAAAATAAAATATGAATGACATGACATGTGTGGACTAGGAGGATTCGAGAAAGTTCATCCAAACTTGCTTAAAGTTTTCCTCTCATTTGATAAGAAATTTTGGAAGTGCTTTAATTTTTGTGATACCTTGGCACATGCATTGTCAAAAACATATATAGAAAAAATCTTATTCCAAAGTTGAAAGCATAAGAAGGGCCCCTTGACAATTAAAGGTATGTGTGAAATAGGATGTTGCATCACAATTATGGTGCTTTTGGTATATAGAATTAAGATATAAAAATGACTTATGATATATCTAATCAAATTATAACAAAGATTAATTAGTTATGTTTATTAAATATAGTGTTACACAATAAAATTTATTAAATGCTCATTACATTTATAAAGTGGTCCCATTAGTTAAATATTCTAATTGAGAGGAAATTAGTTGTATCAAAGTTAAGATAGATGAGGCTGCAAATGACCCTATTATATATTTTAAATTGAACCAAAGTTTGAAAAATTTAGATTGTAAAACACAAGTCTTCTTTGTTGATCAATATTAATCATCATCAATAATTTGATATGTAATCGTTTTAAAAAATTAGTTTTTTTTTTTTTTTTTACACTTTTGTAAGTATTTCATTTTGAAAAATTATTAAATTTGAATTAAAACACATAAAAAAAAAAAAGAAAAGAACTTACAAATTATGTAAGATACGTCTTGGAGGCTTAGGTTTCAATGATGAAGATATGTACACATAGCATGGTCTTTAATATGGCATCCAAATCCACTAAGCACCATCCAAATGCTCACATAAACACACTAACATGCATACATTACATACGTACATATGTATGCACTGCCATGGCCATATTTTTGCATAGATAATAGTTGAGATGTTGACTGGTCAACTTCTTGGATAAGGGAGAAAATTTATTCAAATGGGAAGCTTCAAGGAACTTGTTGATGGCACACCCTGACCCTACGAAGAACAATGAAACACTTGGTGTACCAAAAAAAAAAAAAAGAAATATTTGTGGAAAGTGAGCATACAATAAAAAATATAAAATAGGTGTGAAAGTGAAACACATAGGCGGTGGCAAGTGGGAATCATCAACAAAAGTCTGTCCAAACCAACCAGTACCTCTACCTGACTTGGTTTTCGGGTTCTCCCATCTCCCCCCTACCTAACCAAGAGTAACAAAATGTTTAGTGAACATAATTTATCGAAAAATAATGAAAATAGGGTAAATCATAAACTTCGAATGCTCCGTCAAAGTATCTAATCAGTGATGGCCAATTTTCTTTTTTCCTTTTTAGTTTTTGCTAGATTCATCAAATAGGTCACTTATTAATAATTAGTAGATATTTATAATTTAATTTATTTAAAACAATTAAGTTAATTTAAAGAGATTCGACAGCCACAAAGATATAATGACTATATTACTTATACTCTTTCAATTGCATAAAAGACTAGTGAAAATGGCGAGTCATCTACATATTTAGAAGTAATTTTAGGTATTGACTTATCTAGGTGGTTGGTTGCAATGAATGAAGAAATATAATCTCTCCATAAGAATGACATATGGGTTCTTGTGAAGCTACCTTCAGAAAAGAGAATCATTGGTTGTAAATGGGTCTTTAAAAGTAAAGAAGGTATACCAGGAGTCGGAGATGCCAGGTATAAGGCATATTTGGTTGCAAAAAACTTTAATCAAGTACAAGGTGTTGGCTTTAATGATGTTTTCTCACTTGTTGTTAAATATAGTTTGATATGTGTATTTCTTGCTTTGGTGGCCATGTATGATTTAAAGTTAGAGCAACTCGATGTTATGATAGCTTTTTTACACAGTGAGCGTGAGGAGTGAATATACATGAAGTAGTCCCAAGGTTTTGAAGTTGAAGGTAAGGAAAACCCTGTTTGTTTGTGGAAGAAATCCTTATTTGGATTAAAGCAGTCTCCAAGACAATGGTATAAGAGATTTGATTTCTTTATATTGGGTCATGGTTACTCTAGGAGCATGCATGATAGTCGTGTTTACTTTCGAAAATTAGATGATGGCTCATTCATTTACTTGTTGCTTTATATCGACAACATGCTCATTGTTACTAAGAATTTGTCAAAGATTCACACTTTGAAAGCGCTTTTGAATGGTAAATTTGAGATGAAAGACTTGAGAGCAACAAAGAAGATTCTTGGCATGGAAATTAGAAGGAACCGTGAAGATAATACATTATATTTGACCCAGAAGAATTATGTTGAGAAAGTTTTAGAATGATTTGGTAAGAAAAATGTCAAACTTGTCAATACTCTCATTGCTAGTCATTTTAAATTATTAGCTACTTAGTCGCTAAAGTCAAATGAAGAGAAGAGGTATATGGAAAGACTTCCATACTCGAGTGTTGTCGACAATCTTATGTATGTGATGGTTTGCACACATCTAGATATTTCACAAGCAATTAGTGTGGTTGGCAGGTATATGTCTTATCTATGCAAATCACATTGGCAGGTTGTGAAATAGATTCTCAAATACTTGTGAGGTACTTCTGACACATATTTGGAGTTTGGTAAAAATTCTGATGCATTGGTTAGTTTTGTTGATTTTGACTATGTCATTGATCTTGATAGAAGAAGATCTCTTACAGGCTATATATTTTGTGTTAGTGGTTTTGCTGTTAGTTGGAAATCTATTCTGCAACATTTTGTTGTTTTGTTTACTACTGAGGCAGAATACATGGCAATGACTGAGGCAATCAAAAAAGGCTTGTATGGTGAGCTTAGCATGCGTCAAGATGTTGTTACCATCCATTATGATAGTTAAAGTGCAATACACTTGACTAAGAATCAAATGTATCATGAGAGAACAAAGCATATTGACGTGAGATATCATTTCATTCAGGAGACAATTGCTGAGAGAAAGGTTTCAATCCAAAAAATTAGAACTAGAAACAATCCTATAGACATGCTTACAAAGCCTTTTCCAGTTGTTAAGTTCAAGCAATGCTTGGAATTAATTGGCGTGCTATGATGATTTAGGAGTTTATGAAGAAGGTGGAGCATTATTACTATGCTTGCATGTGAGACTTAAGCCAAGGTGGAGATTTGTTAAGCTGGTGGCATAAGTCCTACACCAGGAAATTAAGTAGAGTTGGTTGATTTTATGCCTTATAAATAAGGAGTAATATAACGTGTTGTAAATTAATACAATAAAAGGAAAATTAAGGAGATTAAAATTCCATGCTTTTAATCCATTATTTGGGTTGTTGTTAATTGAACTCACAAAGAGTTCCTTTTTGTATTCTCCACTTTAATAATATTTACTCTCACTTTTCCTTATGGATGTAAATCAAATTGACCAAACCATGTAAAATTTACTATATCTTATTTTTAGTTTTTTTTTTTTTTACTTTTATTATTATCTTTAAGGGTTATAACCCAAAACTCATCCCCTAACATAGCTAATGCTCTTGTTGTAGAGCTATTAATAAATTGTCATTATGAAAATTAACTATGGTATATCATATTTATTTTATTGTGGGGAAAAGAGAAAAGCTCTTTAGTGTACTATACTAAGTACTGGGTGTGTATTTTATTATGAGGGATATATTTGGATTTTAGGATTTTATTGTATAATGTTTCAATAAGGATATGCTTAAGAACCCTAAAAACATAGCTTGTAATTTTGTTGGCCTTTTTCATGGTAGAAAAAGTCATCTTTATAAAATTTAATTTGTAGTGGTTTACTTCACTTTTTAAGTGAATTTTTCTCATTTAGACAACTTTACTCTCTAATTCAATCATATAGTCATTGAATTTATATATTTCGTTTCCTTTTTGTTCTTTCAAAAATTAAAATAAAAAAAAACTTTTTGAGTATTTAGTGAAATATTATATATTAAAAATCTTAAATTATTGATCCCTTGATTTTAGAAATAAATGTCCGAAAGATCAAATAAATTCAAATATCATATATAATTTTTTTTCATAATTAAAAGAAATCTAATTATTTTTATTTTTTATTACTATTAAATGTGAGTTACTAATTAATAATATGAATTAGCTGCTTTCAGTTGCTATCAAGGAATTGAAGGGTTATAGGACCTAGATGAATTCATATTTTCATTTATTAGATGTTAATGTGAATCTAGAGAGTTTGCTTGTGCAAATGCAGCTCCTACATTTTTTTATCCGAAAAGATCCTAGTCTCGTACTAACAAAAGTATGGAGAAGTTCTTATTCTCATGCATTTGCACAAGCAAACTCTCTCCATTCATGATAGCATCTAACAAATAGAAATATGAATTCATCTGAGACCCACAATCCGTCAATTTCTCGAAAAGCAGCTAATTCATAACATTAACATACAAGTAAATCACATTCAATAATAATAATAATAATCAATTTTAAAATAAAAAATTAATAATAATATTTTATTATATTATTCATACAATTCTTTTAATTATAAAAAAATAAGATATAATATTTAAATTTTTTTATTGTAATTATTTATTCTCTAAAAAATTATAAATTGATGATTTAAAATTTTTAACACACAATTTTCAACTAATTTTTTCATTTTTGAGACAACAAAAGAAACTAAATATATAAATTTATTAATTATATATTTGAATTAAAAAGTAAAATTATTTAAATAAGAGAAATTTATAAAAAAAATAAAATAAAATACTACAGATCAAATTTTTAAAAAATAAAATAATATTTAGTAGAATAAAAATTTTAAATTTTAATTTTTTTAAAAAATAAATTTATAAAATAAAAAATAATTTACGTATATACTAATAAATCTCTTATAATAAATAAAAATTATCTAAATTTGAGACAGAATATGTAGATTTTTGATATTTTGGTGATCATATCATAATCTATAGATTTTTAAGTTGTAAAATTTATAAAAAACTAATTTATCTAACTTTTTTATTTAGTCTGTTATTTTTAATATATAATAGAGAGAATTTTTAAGAATAAGATGCAAACAATCTTTAATTTTTATTTAGTTGAATTCATTAATTTTTAACATGTCTTAGAAGGGGCCACCGTTGCGACTGGGAGCCACCGAAGAAATATAACCCGATGATTTGTTCAGCAAGCGAAACTTGTCCTCGATCCTGACCATGAATCCAAAAGGAACACAGTTTTTCAGGCCAAGAGGGCGGGCGGTGGGCGTTTGAGTCAACCGTTCGCGTGGGTGTATCTTTTTGTCAATAATGTTATGTAATAAAGGCTAGCGCGGTGGTGGTGGAATGAGGAAATTTCTTGGTTCGGAGTGGGGCCCCCACCTATCCCCGTAGCCAAGATTTCCAATTCCATCCGAATCTAATCACGGCCGTCTAACCCAGAGATTGCCCCCGTGACTTCGACCCTTGGCTGTGGAAATTTGTAAGGTGTAACCAAACGATCGAAATCTACCATCCGCGCACCCCACACGCCAATTAATAGTCAAAAGTCAAGAGTAAATATTAATGAGAAATTTCCAGGACATGATTCTAATTACCGTCAACCACAACGCTCTCACAATGAAAAAAAAGACAAAAACGCAAGTGATCATGGAAAAAATAAAAAATTATATCTATTTATTTTTTTAAAAAATATTTTTTAATATATAATTTGTATGTCTGACCCAACATCAGCTCCTGCTCTGTTGTAACTTTCTTGCACAACAGACTCTTTTCCAATTTTCATTTAGCGTTTTTCTTTTTATTATCGTCTTTTTTTTTCAAAAAAAATAATAAATTGTGGTTTTTTTTCGAAAATTATTATAAATTACAATAAAAATTTTAAGAAATAATTTTATTCATTTATTTGTTTTTTTGGGGCCTAGGGATTCGGGGAGCTGCCCTCTATCGTCTGCATTTGTAGAGTTTCAAAGCACTATTACTCGAAATGCTCTGAAAAGTTCTTAACAAGTTGGAAACTCTCTCCCTGCTTAATCAACAGCGAAGGTAATGTGAGTTTCATTTCTTCTATCTAATTTAGTTTCTTTGTTTGTTTTCCTTTTTGTTTTAGGAATTCTTGTTGTCACAAAGTGATACAAAAATCTGCAAAAGCTATGATTTTTATGCCTATGGGTCGGTGAATTTGGTCCCCTTTATTTGCGCCAATGGCTTGTGAATTTAAGCAGATTCTGTGTTTTTCAAAGATTTCCTTTTTATTATTATTATTTTCTTTTTTGGGGTTTTAAGCTAATGAGTGATTCCTTGCATTTTGTTAATGCAAGTGCTAATTCTGGATTTCAACCCCAACTCCAAGTATAGGATAGCGTTTTTCATTTTTCTTTTTTTTTTGGGGGGTATTTTTTTATTCAAAATATGCTCCTAATCTCGTAATTGCATATATTGTTGTATGTTTGATTCTTTTCTATGATTTCAAATTAAGGTCTGCATCTGGCGGGTGGTGGACAGGTTTGTGTTTATCAGGGACTAGATGGAAGGGGGTAAAAAGAAAATGAGAGCACGGAGATTTGGTTAATGGGGTGCCCTAAATTAAATTGATTGATATATTATAAATTATGTTCTTGGTATATAGCATTTTCTCTCTTATATTTGCTTTGTACTATTCTTGCATTTTCTTGTTACCTTAATGACGTTTGGAACCAACTTACTAAGTGTCAGGTTCATGTCTTGCAATTCCAACTACAGGACTTGAACTCCCAATTGTTCCACTTTTGGGTTTACTTGTTAGTAGCAATAATAAGAATTAATTGAAATTGTCGTGAATGGTAAAAGTAAAAAAAAGAAGAGAGGGAGGGAGAAATGAGTTGTCAATAGAGGAAATAAGAAATTCAGTTTGACAAAACAGAGATACATCATAGGTGATGTTCTTTCCTTAAGAGTAAGTAAGTATATTTATGTAGCTATTGTTCCCATGTGTTATTTCCATGCTTGATTTTCTCTGTTTAGAGCAAGTAAACATATTTGTGCGGCTATTTTCTGATATGTCTCTGCTTAACTATTACCAAAATCAACTATTTGATCATAATTGTGCTGATTTTTACTTTTTGGTCTTAAGCCTAGGCTTATGGTTCATCAGATTCTAACAAAAGGACCCCTAACTATGAAGGTATTGTGGTTTTTCGGTTAGATTAGCTGGGAATATCTCACCTATAAATGTTCATCCTTACAAGGATACATTTTTAGTAGTAAAAATACTTTGGATGACATGTATTCCATTACTTACTCATATTTTTTATTCCCTTTTCTCTACCTTTTTTGGGTTCAGTGGAAGAGAATGAAACTAGTCACAGATCATTCATATCTCATGAGTACTTATTGCTTACCTTGACATAATTCCACTTGTTGCCAAAAAGATATTTTCTATTATGGGCATGAAATTGTTCCTTTGTTCATTTATCTTTTTGACTAGGTGCATAGAAGCATGCACCTATGGTTATTTCCCCTTTGCAGATGCTTACAAATAATATAGATATTTTATCTCCGTGGAATATATCACCATTCATTTTGTAAGGACTCCAACTTGAAAACATGTAGATATGCACCACCTAAACATTTTTGTCCTCTAGAGATATATATGTTTTAGGTGAATGTTCATGTGACTTCTGAAGCAGATGAACTTGTAGTGGAGATCTTATAATGATCTTTCTCAGAAGAAAATAAAAGTGTGAATCAGGGTGCTTATATAATGTCTATTGTGTTTTAGGTTTGCATTGTATTCATGAATTGTTTTATTTTTTATTCTTATTTGTATAACTTACCAGGATGTTAAAGAGACTGAAGAGATATGGAATTTTTGGAATATTGTCCTATGGGCTTTTGGATACTGCCTATTACATTCCAACATTCCTCCTTGTGTGGTAAGGGAAAATTTTTTGAGTTGGTTATATATGTCTTCACCAACAAACATAGATAAGCTTCAGACATGTGTTATTAACTTTTGATTTACTTTTACTTCACTTAGTGCACAAATTAATTGCTGATGAACAATTATTTGATATAGAAATTTTGGGTAAAGGACCAATACCAAGTATGGAAAAATGTTACAAGTTTGTTTGTTCTACTTCTACGCCTTGTATTTGTGCTTAAATATTCCTATTTGCTAACTTTAGTTGCTGCTTCATTTTCATTGATGTATTTCCTTTTACCTTGTTTATATGCATGTTTTGCCATAGTTATGGCATGCTGGTGTGTTATTTGATAACCCTTAACTTATGTCACACAAACATTGTCTTAGTGAACCCTCATTTAAACTAATTAACCATTTGTTGATAGGGCCATGGCCATAGTTAAGCTGCTCAACCTTCATTTGATAAGGTTATTGTTAGTTATGCTTTTTGTCTGTCTTTGGTTATTCATTTCTTTTTATTTCAAAACCTTGTAATTAGGAATGTGATTGTGTTGTGTTAGTATTGGTTCCTTTGTGTTATTTTCATTAATGGTGTTGACATCTATTTCTTTTGGGTTTGTATCCTACAGCCATCAAAGTAAGGCAGCTTCACTTTCTTGATAGGTTTTATGTTTCTCCTGCACCTGGAAAAATCGGTTTTCTAGCTGCTATTGAAAGGTAATAACATCTTGCCCAAATGCTGGTGAGACTATGAAAATATGAAATGACAAGATATGGTTAAGTTTTTTCCAGATTTTTCAAAGTTATAGCCATGGTCTGGGTTAGGAGTCAAGTTACTAAGCTTGCGAGAGTTGGAGGGTGAGCTCCAACTGAGTCAAGTCTTCATAATTTTAGGTTTTATGTCTTGCTTGAGAATTTATTTGTTTAAAGTTAGCATTATTTATTCATAATAAGTCCTTCAACCAAGGCTGCATAGATTATGCTAATAATTTACTGATGCAATTACGAAAGAATAATTTTGATTATTATTATTAGTATTATTGTTATTCTTATTTTTATTTCCATTCTTCTTATTGTTGTTCTTATCTTGGTATTCTTCTTATTATTCTTATTATTGTTATTATTATTACAATTCTTTCTTCTTCTTCTTCTTCTTATTATTATTCTTATTGTTATTGTCATTATTATTATTATTATTATTATTATTATTATTATTGTTTATTATTATTACATATTGATTTAAGTGGAGATGAAGCTTTTGAAAGAAGTATATTGGCTAAGTATTTGGAATGCAGTATGAACAAGGAAAGGCTACCTCCAGTTTGTTTTAACCTACAACTTAATTTTAGTGAAAGAGAAAAGAAAAACATTTTTTCCTGTTACCTTTACAAATGGATTAAATTATAGACTTCTCACAAGAAAGAGTGACTCAGCATCAGTCTCATGCAATGCTTGTGATATCACTTGAACCACATGAGATGTTGGTGGTTTTAGATGTCTTTATTAATAAGAGATGGAAAAGAAATAAAGGAATTGAACACAAATGATATTTTGTGTTGGTATGCCCTTTCTTCAAATAAATCTTATTTGATCTTGCATAGGAATACAAGCACATACATGTGTTCCATCTATTGCTCTTATGCAACTTGTTATTAGAACATACTCATAATTATATTTAAGTGATATACTTGAATTTAACGTACAATCCACATTACAATCAAAGTTTGTTATTCCCACAGCCTTGTATGGGTTGTAATTATTGTCAACTAAGTTTAAGTGTGCAAGAAAGTAAAACCACATGGAAGGGCAAGGAGGTAAAAGTCACATGGAGGGGTAAGAACGAAAAAGTCACATGGAAGGGCGAGACAGTAAATTCGCCACAAGTAAGCCCTATTAGGGTTTCATGAAATAGTATATAAAGGCCATTGGAAGACAACAAACAAAGACAAGTCGGCAATTGAGCAAAACAAACAGAAAACCTAGACAACCAGCCAACTAAAGAGAGAAGCCGTTGGAAGAGAGAGAAAAAGTATATATGGCAAAATCAGAGTGGACGGCGAAGGTGAGGAACGGCACACCACCAACAAGAGAGAGAAACCCATGAGGAACGGCACACCACTGACACATTAGCAGTCGGTGAGGAGACAACATGGCACAGAGGTAGAGAGAGAAACGAATGACACAATCGGTTCGAAAGGGAGAAAATACAGAGACGGCCGAAGAGGAGAGTGGATGGCAAAGGAACACACGGCGAAAAACACAAGAACTCTCGAAAAGAGGTGAATGGAAAAACCTGATTCGACCAACCAAAAGGGGTACACAGTAGAACAAGGGTTAGATGGGAAAAATAGAAACCACCGGTAGAGAGAAATCTGGCTAGACGGTGAAAGAGATCCGGCTAGACGGTGAGAGAAATTTGGCTGGACAGTGAGAGAGATCCAACTAGACGGTGAGAGAGATTTGGCTGAACGGTGAGAGATCCGGCTGGACGGCGTGAGACCAGAACGTGTGACGGCTTGAGACCTGAACGTGCGACGGCATGAGACCAGAACGTGCCTTGGCGTAAGACCAGAAATGTGCGTGAGGCGTGGGACCAGCAAAGGGTGCAAACCAGAAATGTGCGTGAGACGTGGAACGGTAAACTAGAAATGTGAGGTGAGCCGTGAGACAAGGAGACAGGTGAGACCGTGAGACAGTGAAAGTAGGAGCTGTGTGAGACAACCTAGAGAAGGAATTTGGCGAAGCATCGAAAAGAACTCAACGTATTTCCAGATTTCTTCAAGAGAGGTTAGAGAGCGTTGCGGTGAACTTCTAAGCAACAGTGGAGTAGCCTTTCAATTCAATAGAGGTAAGACAAGTTAAAAGAAGGGTAGACACAGTAAGTGACACTCTTTGTATTGTACTTACTTAATATTTACAATAGTGAAAAGAGTAGAGGATTAAAATATCCATTGTAATTGAAATTCTCAAATATAGTGGATTGTCTTGGTAAGGGAGAGTCCCTACCACCGTGGATGTACGTCACGTTGACAGAATCACGTAAATCTCATGTGTTCTTAATTTACTTTACGTTCTGTGTTTTGAATTGAGTTGTGAACATAGTTAAAGTATCAGCCAACCCATAACCTAACGAAAGCCTAAACAAGAATATCCGAATTGTCTATTAGGTAAGGTATCTGAAAGATGACTTTGGGGACTATTGTGATTAGTAGGTAGCAATAGATCTACCTTAGTTGAGTCTAAGAAAGAGTTTGCTTTTAAGAAGAGATTGAAGTTGTTCATTTACCTGCAAATTGCGAATTGTGGTGATACTGATTCACCCCCCCTCAGTATCACAAACTAATAGATCTTAAGAAGAAGTCAAGAACTTCAATTGGTATTAGAGTATAGGTTCACCAGTTTGAAGTTTAATAGCTTGGTGTATTAGTTTGAAGGGATCTAGAAATTTGACTTGTTCAGCATACTGAGAAATAGAAGTCGGTACCAGCATAGCACCACTTACAGCAAGAAGGTTCCAATCTTCAACGGAACCAACTATCATATGTGGAGAGCAAGAATGCAAGTGGTATTTGCAACCATGGGCGTGAACGTGGTGAAATGCGTACAAGAGGGTTTTGTGACTCCGGAAGAAGGTAAAGACCCAACCTCAGAGGAGTTGAAGCAGTTTGAGATAAATGGGAAGGCCTCAAATGTCATCATTTTAGCATTGATAGATGCTGAGTATGCTCAAGTTATGGACTGCAAATCTGCCAAGGAGATATGGGACAGATTGCAGAAAGTTTATGAAGGTGATGACAGAATGAAAGAGGCTAAACTTTAAGTGTTCAAGGAGAGATATGAATCTCTCATAATGCAGAAGAATGAGATAGTTCAAGAGTTCTTCACCAAGGTCATTAACGCTGTAAACAACCTGAGAAGTCATGGGAAGAACAAGAAGGACTCATCGATTGTGAAGAAAATTCTGAGAATTCTGCCTGAGAGGTTTGCCTCAAAGGTGGCAGCCATAGAAGAGAGTAGAGATCTTAATTCTATGTCTCTGCATGATCTTCAGTGCAATCTCATTGCATATGAGATGAGAATAAAGTCAACTGAGAGCTCCTCAACGTCAAAGGTATTAAAGGAGGCAGCTTTCAAAGTTATGAAACACTTGAAGATAAAAGAAGAGGAAGAATCATCCAGTGAGAATGATGATGATGATGAGAAAGAAAGTAAAGGTGAAGTATTGGCTTACTTCATAAGGAAATTCAAAAAGGGGTCTAAGAAGGGAAAAGGACAGTTGTCATTGAGATGTTATCGTTATAGGTAGACTGGACACTTTGCTTCTCAGTGCAAAGTGAAACTTGATGATGAAGATGAGGATGGTGATGATGAGCAGAATTCAAGATGGAAAAGATCATCATTCAAATCAAAGAAGTTCAGTAAGAAGATTGCCAACCCATAAAGGAAGACGAGAGGCTCATTCAAGAGTTATGTGAGTCAGACAAAAGAAGCTGATGAGGAAGAAGATGAAGACTCATTAGATGAGTATGTCTTTATGGCATCAGCATAAGGTGGTAGCTTAACCTCTGAAGAGGAAAAGGAAGTTGATGAAGAAGAGCCAGATCTTGAAGCTGAGCTGGAAGCAGCTTTAAAAGAGATAATTAGAAGGAGTAGAACCATAAGAAGGTTGGAGGTCCATATAAAACAAGTTGAAGCAAAGTTTGGGGAAGCTGAAAGTCAAAAGGATGAAATAAGGGCTAGGCATATTGACTTAAAGAGAAGATTTGAGGAACAAATCAAAATATGTGAAGACCTTACAGTAAAGCTTGGTTTAAGGGCTTCAAAAATTGAAGAAATGGAGAAAGAGTTGCTGAGACTTCAGTAACAACTCAAAAGTAGCAAAGAGAACTTGTAAAAACTTGAAATGATAGGAGAAACAAGTTTTGAAAAAAGAGAGACGAATGTAGAGAAAGTGCAGCAATTTGAGGTTGCATTGGCTAAAGAAAATAAGAATGTGCCACAGAAGTTGAAAGAGACGGTTATGACTCAAAAGAAGATAGCGGAGAATAAAGAAGATCTGAAGAAGCAACCAAGGGTGGCAAACAAGAAGGAAGAAAAGAAAGTCAGCCAACAGAAGGCTATGGCTAAACAGAAGAAGAAGAAAAAGGTGACTGAAATGAAAGTCACACAAGCAAAGAAGCCAGCTACTTTGCCTACACAGCAAGTGATGAACAGAAGAAGACAAGCTGTGATCAGACCCAAGAAGAGGCTATTTCAAGGTCATTGCCTTTATTGTGAAGTTTGGGGTCATAAAGCGAGTAACTGCTGGTGGAGAAGACTAGTATATGTCTCCAACTTGAGAAGATACGATGCTGCATACAGGGGGAGACAATACAGAATTTAGAAGAGAACACCTATCGTGAGTTCTTACACATACTGTAAAAGGCAAGGACACACTAACAAGGATTACTGGTGGAAACCCAAACTAGTGGTTTTAAACAATAAGTTTGCTATATTGGCAGACTTGGAATAGTGTGAAAGGTGCGGGCAGGATGGCCATAATGCCAAGAGATGCATGACACTTCTCCCTGAGTAAGAGAAGGCACTTAATGGCACAGTGAAAACAAGCGGTGCAGTCAAAGCTGAGAAAAAGGAGAAAGCTATCTTCTAGCCAATTCAAAAGAAGGAATATAAAGCTAAAAGGGAGGTGGCTAATATAGATGAAATTGCACTCAAAGCTGACTGCAAGGATAAGCAATGGATCCTTGATAGTGGATGCACTTCACACATGACGGGAGACAAGAGTAAATTATCAAAGCTAAACAAATCAAGAGAAGGTAGAGTCAAGTTTGGCAATGATGATTCACTCAACATTAATGGTCAAGGGTCAGTAAAGATTGGAAGAGGAAAGCTGAAAGATGTTCTGCATGTTGAAGGACTCAGATATAATTTAGCATCTGTCTGTCAGTTATGCAATGAAGACCATAAGGTAATATTCACAAAAATAGGTTCCTAGGTAAAGAGTAAAGAAGGCAATACTGTTGCAACCTGGGAGAGAACAGCTGGAAATTTATATGTGATTGATGAGGACAAGACAAGCAAATGTTTACTCACCAAAGAAGAAGAAAATCAACTCTGGCATAGGAGGCTGGGACACTTATCACAAAAGAACATGAGGAAGCTGACCACTACTCATGCAATCAGAGATATTCCTGACCTCAGGAGAGAGAGAGAGAGTATGTTTGGTTAGCTTGCTCTAAAGGAAAACATGTCAGAAAGCAGTATAAGACCAAAGAGCTCAATTCTGAAGCAGTGCTTGACATTGTGCATACTGATTTGTGTGAGCCGATGAGAATAAAAGGGTTGAATGGTGAGAGGTACTTCATCTTGTTTGTTGATAATTATTCCAGAAGGACCTAGATCATGCACCTTAAACACAATTCAGAAGTTCTGAATTGCTTCAAGAGATACAGAAAATTAGCTGAAAATGAGAGTAGAAGGAAGATCAAAGTAATGAGGTCAAATCAAGGCACTGAATTTACACATGAAGCTTTTGAAGATTACCTTGAGAAGTATGGTATTCACCATCAGATGTCAGCAGCGAGAACACCTCAACAGAACGGGGTGGTAGAGAGGAAGAATAGAGCTATAGTTGAAATGACAAGAACTCTTTTGCTGGAATCCAAACTTCACACAAGATTTTGGACAGAAGCAATATTTATAGCCATGCACCTATTGAACAGAGTTTTACTAAAGCCTAATACTTATAAGACTCCATATGAGCTATGGAGTGGGAAGAAGACAACAGCCAAGTATCTCAGAGTCTTTGGCAGCCCATGTTTTGTGAAGAATAAGGAGCAAAACTTGGGAAAATTCAACGTTAGGTTTGATAAAGGCATCTTTGTGGGATACTCAACAAAGACAAAAGGTTATAGAGTTTTCCTACATAAGCTAGGAAAAGTGATCACTTCCAGTGATGTGAGAATAGATGAGAACTGGAAAATAATGCTGAATGGAGAAGCTGAGGACAATGAAGAAGATGACTTCAATGTAGATGAAGAATCAGACCAACCTGAAGAAAAGGAACAAGAAGTAAGTTCAGACTCGGAGAAGAGTGAGTCTAAAGATGGAGAAAGAGATCCTCTTGCAACTAAGATAGTGCAAGGAAGAAGGACAAAGAAAACATGGACCAGTGCTCATCAAGGAGATCAGATCATAGGTGACCCATTAGCAGGAGTTACAACAAGAAGAAGAATTGTGAGAGCTACTGCTCTACTCTCATAAGTTGAACCTAAATTTGTTGAAGAGGCTATTTAAGATAAAGTCTTGGTCAAAGCTATCAATGAGGAGCTGGATCAAATTGAGAAGAATGATACATGGGAGCTCGTTCCAAGACCCACTAATAAGAATGTCATAAGAACAAAGTGGGTGTTTAGGAATAAACACAATGAAGATGGCAAGGTGGTGAGGAACAAGATCAGACTGGTTTGCAAAGACTACACTCAAATAGAAGGGGTAGATGTTGATGAAACTTTTGCACTAGTAGCAAGGTTAGAAACTATCAAAATGTTCTTAGCTTTGGTAGCACACAAGAGGTATAAAGTCTATCAGATGGATGTTGAATCCGCTTTTCTGAATGGGCTCCTGAAAGAAGAAGTGTATACTGAACAACCCGATAAAGTACAAATCAATGAGAATGAGACACATATGTGCAAGCTGAAGAAAGCCTTGTATGGTCTTAAGTAAGCTCCAAGAGCATGGTACAGTAGGCTGGATGCGTACTTGAGAAGGTTGAACTTCAAAAGAGGAACGGTTGATAATAACCTGTATGTGTTCAACTCAGAGAAAGGCTAGCTAATAACCATAGTATATGTAGATGACATCATCTTTGGAGGGAATTACTCTGAGCTATGCCAAGATTTTGCACAGAAGATGAGTGAGGAATTTGAGATGCCATTAATTACAGAAATGACGTACTTTCTTGGATTACAGATAAAGCAGTGTGAAGAAGGTATCTTTATTTCTCAGACGAAATATGCCAAAGAGATGCTAAAAAGGTTTGGTATGGAGGATAGCAAATTTGTCAGTACCCCTATGACAGTGGGCTGCAAGTTAACAAAATATCAAGAGGGAAGGAGTATAAGCCCTACAGAGTACAGGAAGATGATAGGGAGCCTTATGTACCTTACGGCATCAAGGCTTGATCTTATGCAAGCTATGTGCACTGCCAGCAGATTCCAAGTTGATCCTAAGGAGTCTCATGTGTTGGCAGTGAAAAGAATCCTAAGGTACCTCAAAGGAACATTAGAAATGGGCTTGTGATATCCAGCCATGGATTCTGTTAAACTACAAGCATACACTGATGCAGACTGAGTAGGAAGTATAGATGATAAAAAATCAACCAGCGGCTGCAACTTCTACTTGGGTTTAAAGTGTGTTGCATGGTTAAGTAGAAAGCAAAACTGTGTTGCTTTGAGCACAACTGAGGTTGAGTATATGGCTGCTTGTGCAGTATGTACATAGGTGATATGGATGCTAAGACAATTGGCAGACTTGGGTGTTGAAGTGAAGTTACCAGTGAGTGTACTTTGTGATAATCAAAGTGCTATTTATCTCAGCAAGAATCCAGTTCAACATTCGAGGAGTAAGTATATTGACATCCGGTATCACTTCATCAAAGATTAAGTGGAATAGGGTATAATTCAGTTGGAGTATGTTGGCACTAAAGATCAAATTTCAGATATTCTAACTAAACCTCTATCCACAAAGCTGTTTGAAAAGCACAGATTGAGTCTATCTATACAAATGCCTACTTAAGCCTAAAGTTCAGGTGAATCCTCCATCTCCACTTTGCGAGTTTTTCATATTTGCAATTGGTTGGCAAAGGGGGAGAGAAGTAACAGTGCAAGGGGAGCTGTTAAGAAAGGGGGAGTGCATATTAAGGGGGAGTTGAAACTGTTACATAGTGGCTTTTGTTATGAGTGTTGCCAACAATTACAAAGGGGGAGATTGTTGTTCCCATAGCCTTGTATGGGTTGTGAGACCAGAACGTGCGACGGCTTGAGACCTGAACGTGCGACAACGTGAGACCAGAACGTGCGTCGGTGTGAGACCAAAAATGTGCGTGAGGCGTGACACCAGCAAAGGGTGCAAACCAGAAATGTGCGTGAGATGTGGAATGGCAAACCAGAAACGTGAGGTGTGCCGTGAGACAAGGAGACGGGTGAGACTGTGAGATGATGAAAGCAGGAGTTGTGTGAAACAACCTAGAGAAGGAATTCGGCAAAGTATCGAAAAGAATTCAACGTATTTCCAGATTTCTTCAAGAGAGGTTAAAGAGCGTTGCGGTGAACTTCTAAGTGGCAGTGGAGCAGTCTTTCAATTCAACAGAGGCAAGACAAGCTAGAAGAATGGTAAACATAGTAAGTGACACTCTTTGTACGTACTTAGTATTTGCAATAGTGAAAGGAGCAGAGGATTAAGACATCTATTGTAATTGGAATTCTTAAATATAGTGGATAGTCTCAGTAAGGGAGAGTCCCTACCACCATGGATGTACGTCACGTTGACGGAACCATGTAAATCTCATGTGTCCTTAATTTGCTTTACGTTCTGTGTTTTGAATTGAGTTGTGAACGCAGCTAAAGTATCAGCCAACCCATAATTTAACGAAAGCCTAAATAAGAACATCTGAATTGTCTATTAGACAAGGTGTCTGAAAGGTGACTTTGGGGATTATTGTGATTAGTAGGTAGCAATAGATCTACCTTAGTCGAGTCTGAGAAAAAGTTCGCTTTTAAGAAGAGGTTGAAGTTGTTCACTTATCTGCGAATTGCGAATTATGGTGATACTGATTCATCCCCCTCTCAGTATCACAAACTAATAGATCCTAAAGAGAAGTCAAGAACTTCAAAGTTTATTTTTCGCTATAATACTATTAAAATAAAAAGTACCTTAAAATGTGGCATATATCTACTATCATAAAGAATCTCTAATGGGATATCCCTAAAATCAAGATCACACAATTTGATAACATCTTTTGCAAGTGATAATATTACCAATAAAATTTCTATGAAATATCTACTAATTGTTTCCCTTGAATGTTGAAAATGCTTGCCCATTGATCTAATTGATTCAATTGAAAAAAGTGTGTATAAAAGCATATATACTTTCCCAATTGAAGACATTCTCCTTGAAGGTTTTAATCCATGATTCAATTGTAGAATAGTGCATAATTGGATTGATGTTTCTTTGTCCATTCTGAACATATTTAAACATCATACTTTATGGTCTTCTATTAATTCAGTCATCCATTTGATTCCAGTTTCATATGAAGTCATACAAGGTTCTTTGTGTATATATATGTGCAATAATAGATACAGATAGCAACAATAGCAACTACTTCCAATAGTTGGAGTCCATCTTTGTTGTCAACATCATTATCATGGTGTTGTCCATAATTATTTGTATAATCATTAGTCATTTCTAAGAAAAAAACAAAATAAGGACATTAATATGAAACAAAACAAATATTTCAAATGTCATTTGATTTGGATAAAAAATTAAAACTAAAAAGTGATGACTAACAAATACATTCAACAATAAATAAAATAATGCACACTAAAAAATGTTAGTGCCAAAAGAATGAATATTTTTATTGTCTTGGATTAACTCTATGGCATCGATAAAAAATCAATATCTTCTTCAACATCTAGTAAAGAATGAAAATCGAAGTAAATTAAGCACCGAACACACGCACAAATGTACATCATTGTATATCCTAAAGAATTATCTCCCATGTAATATTGCACGCACTTTTTGCTCGTTCGTCTCAAACATGCCCAAGCACCTCACTGTTGTTTTGTTCACGCTTATTGTTCTTGTGGTGCTTGTACAAAATGGTTGCTCCCGAGAATCGGCTTTTCCAATTGAAGGTAATATTAAAGTGTGTTGAAATAATTATGCATTGCTAGATGTCAATTTTGATATATGTAATTTTTTATGTTGCTAAATGAGTTTATAAGGCAAAGTGGGGGTTTGAATTGTCAGCTTAGTTTGATTTGTACCCAATGTATCCTGAAAATTTAAGTGGTCTTCTGGCCAAATTTCACTACTGTAAATGTTAGATGGTAAAAGAAAGCAGGAATGATCAGGGATGTATATAAATGTACTGAAAGATTGAAATTAACGAAGGTTTAAGTAGGGTTTTACCCTCCATTGCTTCTAATCTAAACTCCTGGATCTTAGTTTATATCTATTATACAAGTACGGCGAGGGATATATGTATATGCCACTTCATAAATGAATTTTGTTTCTACCCTTTTGTTGTCTCGAAATTAAAACTCACACCTCGTAGAAATCTGAGAGAACATACAATCATACTTTTGCTAATGGACAGGTTCGAAGGTGAAGGAAGTCCATGCCTCGGGTATACTGATTCACCGGGGAGCTAGAAACTTAATTCTTAGGATTGACAAGAGACGAACTCAATTTGTGAGTGGAAGGGCGGCCACTCAAGGACGGGATGAGGACTCCCCCAGAATACAACCAGGACCCCCGGCTGCACCTCCGGGACAGATTCCAGGTGGGCATTGAGCATCTCCCACCTTCGACCTTTCTTGGCATACCAGATTATCTGAGTTTGGCTAAATAATGTGATTCCGTGTTGTTCAGGCGATCCAGTGACTCAAATAATGACACAACTACCGAAAAAAGAAACTTACTTTATTGTACTAAATAATGTCTTTTCTATACATTTTTCAGGCATGGTTGGCATCATTTTCACTTACTTTGTACATACATTATAACGAGCATATTCACAGTCAATGATGAAAAATAAATAAATAAATAAATAAGCACATTTGTAATAAAGTTAGCAAATATATATATATATACATAATGGATATAAAAAAAAAAATAAAGAGAGATATAATGAAACAAATGGGTCAAAATGTAAAAGAAAATTATGGATATAATTGTAAAATTGTGAAACAAATATCACAGATTAACTTGTAGATTTCATTCAAATTACTATTAATTTTTTAGATATGGCACATTTCAGGTTAACTTAATCCACAACTTGTTCATAATGAAATTTTAGTATTAATTCCATTAATTTTTGTTAAATGAATAGATAATTAAAAAAAAAGTACTTATTATACTTATTTATTTATTTAAATATAATAATTTTTTGTTTTTAATTACTTATATTTTTTGTTTTTAAATTTCAATTAGGTTTCACTTAATTTTTTTTTTTTTTTATACATATAACAAATCTTTGTGTTGGCTCGAGTTTAGACGGGTAAAATTACCAATCCCATAAAAAAAACAAAATGAAACATGGGACATAGTGGAATTGCAAGATAGATGTGGTACCACTTGGAGTAGAATCGAGAACTTTCCTACTCACCCAGTAGAGAAAGAGAAGACAGAAGAAGAAGAAGAGAGAAAGGGAAGAGAAATTGTCATTGTACTGATTTCCAAAATTAGTCCTTACAATAGTTCCTGTACTCCTTATGAATACCCTTACAACAGTCAATCTTCCCTCAGTGATCTCACGATTACAATCACTATGAGTGACAGTAGTCCGTATACAATTGTTGTCCCTATAGCTAACATACTAGCCTTCCCGCCGATGCCCCTCATGCCCACGTGTCCTCTGTTTATGTTGCGCCACCATTTCCTCGTCTAATTGGTTGCACTCGACCACTCTTCAATCGGACTATTCCTCTAACGGCGATCAGACCATTGAATCAAAACCTAGGTGGCGACTTGATTTCCTCATATTTTACCACTCGGTGGTCCAGGATAGTGATCAGAGTAGAGGGAATGAATGGGTCAGAGAAAACAGAGGGTAGGGTAGAATGGAGGTAGGCAAGGGCGGGGAAAAGTGAACATGTTTGAGTTGAGAAATGTGGGGTGAATTCTGAAGCCAGGGGGAAGTTCCAAAGTATAAGAAACCTTGCCCCCACAAGCGAGGATTTTGAAAGAGCCATAAAACCGGGGAGCCATCTTGAGATTGGAATGCTGGGCAACGGGTGACTGTCGATAAGGCTGCAACTTGAGATATACACGGTCCCGCACTTCAAAGGACTGATCATTGCGATGCTTGATAGCCAATTGACACATGCGCTCCTAGGCCCGACGGAGGTGAAATCTGAGTAGCTGCAAGATAGTCTTCTGTGAACAAAGCTGCTGATCCACAGAAGCAATGGTGGTCTCCCAAGACATACGGAATATGAACAGGAGGGGGGTTACCCGTAGAGGGCTTCAAATGGAGTCAACCCCATGGCCGAATGGTAGTGGGTGTTATGCCACTATTCAGCTATAGGACAACCATTGACACCACTTCTAAGGAGCATCCGAAGTAGCACAGCACAGGTAGGTTTCTAGGCAATGGTTTAGTACTTCCGAATGGTCATCCATCTGGGGGTGGTACGCCAGGGACCAATGCAACTTGAACCCCTGAATTTTGAAAATTTCTTCGAGAAGGCACTAAGAAATACAAGGTCTTGGTCACTAATAATGACTTCAGGTGATCCATTCAATTTGAAACTTGATGCATGAAGCCTTGGGCAACAGAGTTGGCAGTATAAGGGTGAGCTAAGGAGAGGAAATGGGCAAATTTAGAGAGTCAGTCCACCACTACAAGAATGACCTATGCTGATCCGCGTTTAGGTAGCCCGGTGATGAAATCCATGTAGATGCCTTGCCATATTCCTTCCCGGACCAACAGTGGTTGGAGAAGACCAAGGGAGTAGCCAAATGAAACTTGCATCTTTGTGTTAGTTTTCTAGCTGGGAACTCACTTATAGACAGTGTAGTTGCTTATCACAGAAGCAAACTTTTTGGTTTCAGCAGCATGGGACGTGAGGAGAAAGAAGAAGTTAAAACCAGGATCCTTTTTTGTTTTTGTAAGCCATACATTTTTATTAACCTATATCCTCATTATATGAGGATTTCAAAATACAAAATTTAAAATTTATAACTTCAAAATTTAAATTATACATGTAAACTTATAATTGTTTTAAAGTACAGCAATGAGGTTTTTAAATTACAAAATAAAAATTTCAAAAACTTGACTTTTAACAAAGGGGTGGCTGCTTGGATAGAAAGAATGGTAGTTATTAGAATATAATCAACTTAACTACCATTCAAATTCTAATATGTAGGGAACACCTTTACTTCCTGCTCCTTTGATTTTGCCAAAAAGGAGCACCACTAAAACTTCACTCCTCCTTGGTACTTTTGTTTTGCATACCAAGAACAAGCCTTTTACTCTTCAAATCTTGATGTTGGTAGGCCTTTAGTTAAAATATCAGCTATCTGGTCCCTGGTACTGCAATACACCAATTTTACTTCACTAGATTCTTGTGCTTCCCTTACAAAATACAGCTTGACATTAAAATGCTTTGTTTTGCCATGCTCCACAAGACTTTCAGAAATAGCTATGGCAGATTGATTATCACAGAATATGATGGTTGGCTTAAGGTTTAAATCTGCATAAATTTTCCTAATCCAAATGGCATGACTCATTGCTGAGACTACTACAACATACTTAACTTCTACTATTGATTGTGCCACAATGCTTTGTTTCCTAGAACTCCAATTAAAGCTGCCTAAACCAAAAGAAAATACAAAACCAGATGTGCTTTTCATGTCAGTGAGTGACCCTGCCCAATTACTGTCAGTACAACCAACCAATTGGTTTGTAGCATTGCTTTTGAACATGATGCCCAAATCTATGGTTCCTCTGATGTACCTCCAAATTCTATTGGCAACTTTGAAATGTGTTTCATGTGGTGAATGCATAAATTTGAATAACAAGCTTACTGGAAACATAATATTTAGTGTTGTGGTAGAAAGATACAAAAGGCAACCAATGAGGCTTTTGTACTGACTCTCATCTACTTTTGGGGATTCATCTTGCTTTGAGAACTTGTTTCTAGGTGATAAAGGTGTAGGAGAGCTCTTGCAATGTAGCATATTGAACTTTTGTAGCATTTGGTTGGCATATTTGGTTTAATATATCAGAATACCATGCTCAGCTTGCAGAATTTCTAGACCCAAAAAATAACTCATGTTGCCAAGGTCAACCATGTCAAACGTGTTTTCCATGGTCCTTTTAAACTGAGATATGAGGCTTGTTGAATCTCCAACAACCATCAAATCATCTACATACATTAAGACATATATAAAATGCTTTTCTTGCCTGCTCATATAGAGTGTGGCATCGTTGCAACTTCTGTTGAAGCCTGCACTCCTCAGGTACTCATGAATCTTTGAGTACTAAGCCCTGGGAGCCTGCTTCAGTCCATACAAGACCTTTTTAAAAAGGTAAACCTTGTTTTCCTCTCCTGGTTTAACAAACCCCTCTAGTTAACTAACATGGACTTGTTCTTGGAGCTCTCCATTAAGAAGGGCTAACTTGATGTCTAATTGATGTATCAACTAGTGTTTTTGAGCAACAATTATAAGTAACAACTTTATAGTGTCCAACCTAGTTGCTGGTGCAAAAGTTTCAGTGTAATCCATTCTTGCTTGCTGTTTGAAACCCTTTGCTACAAGCCTTGCTTTCAATTTGTTAATGGTGCCATCTGCATTGTATTTTATTCTAAATAACCATTTAACTGAAATAACCTTTTTGCATGTTGGTCTAGGAACCAAGGTCCAGGTTTGATTTTTATGAATGGACCTTAGCTCCTCATGCATTGTAACCTTCCATGCTACATGCTGTGAGGCTTCTTGATAGTTGTCAGGATCCAGTTTAGCTACAAGACTTCCATGATAAATATTAGTTAGAGGTCTTGTTCCTCTGACTAGAAGATCATCTACATCATCATGCATGCCATTTGAGTTGGACTTTTCTGACTGAATATTAATGATGCTTTGATCTTTGTCATATTCAACAGTGTTGGTTTGCCAATTCCATCTTGCATCCTCATGAAATTTCAAATTCCTACTAGCAGCAACCTTTTATGCAGTAACATAAAAAATTTTATAATTGTTGGGAGTATCAATGTAGCCAATGAACATAGCAACTGAGGCTTTATGATCTAACTTACTCCTCTTTAACTCTATAATATGAGCATAGTAGATACAGCCAAAGATCTTATTATGACTGAGTGATGGCTGCTAGTTACACTAAGCCTGATATGGAGTAGAATTTGATAAGGCTTTTGATGAGAACCATAGAGATGATGGGTGGAAGGCTCCAATGGTTGCAAGAGGTCCATTGCATATCCCAGAAGGCCCAATAACACGAGTTAGAGCCAAAAAGATTAAAGAAGCACTAAATGGGCTGATTCAAGACATCCAGGCCAACCCAGCTTCAAATGGGGTGAATTCAAGTTTGACAAGGAATCCAGCCCTAATTAATATAATTAGAATACTTAAATAGGTTAGAATAAGTAATAGCATTTCTTCCTAAATAAGAGTTTATTATTTATGTAGGAATTTATCCTTAATTAGGAATTCCTCCAAAATAAGAATTTGTCCTAAGTAGGAATTTGTACGTCTTTAGGATTGCTATCTTAGCCTATAAATAAGCTCCCCTTGTAAGCTCTGGAGGGGTAGACAACTTTGAGTGAAATAAAAAGCAAGGGTTTTCCTTTCGGTTCTTTTAAGGACTAAAGAACTTATCAAGAGGTACTTCTTGTGGCGTTCTAATCGACTTATCACTCCCAATTCCTTCTTTTCTGGAGTGTGGCGTCCATATCCTTCTTAAATACGCTAAGTTTCGTGTTCCTTCCTAGAGTGGGTCTAGGGTTTGTGATATTAAACTCTAGTTTAGCTTTCCTGGTTGTTCTTTGATTCCCTGTGTGTGTTGGGTCCCTAAGCCACATCTTTTTGGGGTTTTTCCCATCAGTTGGTATCAGAGCAGGGTTCTAAATCAGGTTGAATCCACTCACTCTTCAATTTTCTATCTTTTGATTTATTTATTATTGTTTAGTTTGTCTATTATGTGCATTATCATTCAAATGCACAAATCTGTTTATTTGCAATCCTTCTCTCTTTGCTTGTTTGTTTAAGCTCATAAACGTACTAATTTCAATTCCAATTGGTATGTTTAAGTATTCTCCTATTGTTTTGTGTTGAAAAAAACCAAAAAAAAAAAAAGAAAAAGAAAAAAAAAGAAAAAAAAAGGGGAAGGAAGAAGAACAAAAGAAAGAAAACATCAAATTCAAAGTTATTGATAAGGTTTACAGTTTGGTCATATTGGCTACAATAATAATAAAGTTTTCTTACTCAACTCCAATTCTACAATCTGTTTTCCTATTTTGTTACCCAAGTTGTCCTCTAGGTTATATTACCCCTATCCTGATTTTTGTGAATTTAGTTCATTAAATCCGTTTGTGTTGACATCCTTTTTCGCTTGATTCTTGTTCTCCAATTTTTTCAATTCTACGCCGTTTAGCTTATTCTGTTCAAAATCAATACCCTTGATTTATGTTGTTTAGTTCTTTATAGAGCTGAAAAGGAAAATTTGAGCGGTAAAAGGTAAGAGTGAAAGTTCATATAAAAAAAAAAAAACCATAAAGAGTGTAAACACGAGGGAGTGTGACATAATCTTTTGAGTGAAACACGTGAGGGAGTGTTCTGTGAGGTATCCCATTTGTTTGTGCAGAAGTAAGACTATGACGTCTAAAGACAAAGGTGTAGCTCAAGAGGCAGCTGGTGATATGTCCTTCATGATCAAAGCTATGCAACAACAATTTGAGCGCATGAATACCAGATTTGATGATATGAGGGAGAGGATGGAGGAGCAAGCTATTACAATAGCAGAGTTGCAAAGGAAACATAGGGAATATGAGGCTCCCAAAGCAAGAAGGTAGTTGACACGTGCCTATGACCATGAGGATGATGTAGAAGATGATGAAGTTGATGATCAAACTACGATGGTTAGAACTGGTAACAATAGAAGGGATCGAAGAGAATTTGGGAGGCAAGGCACCTACGATCATAATTTGGGTAGTATTAAAATGACAATTCCTTCATTCCAAGGTAAGAATGATCCTGATGCATACCTAGAATGGGAAAAGAAGGTTGAATTGGGTTTTGATTGCCACAACTATTCCGAGGAGAAAAAGGTAAAGCTTGCTACCGTTGAATTTACTGATTATGCTATTATTTGGTGGGATCAACTTGTTTTGACTAGGAGAAGAAATCATGAGCGGCCTATTGATACATGGGAGGAGATGAAGGCTATCATGAGGAGGAGGTTTGTCCCTGGTCACTATTACAGGGAGTTGTACCAAAGGTTGCAAGGGCTCACTCAGGGCACCAAAAGTGTGGAGGACTACCACAAGGAGATAGAGATTACCATGATTAGGGCCAATGTAGAAGAAGATAGAGAGGTAACCATGACTCGATTTCTGCAAGGGCTAAATAGGGACATAGCAAATGTGGTTGAATTGCAGCACTATGTGGAATTGGAAGACATGGTGCACATGCCCATGAAAGTTGAAAGGCAACTTAAACGAAAGGGCTCCACACGAGTTGGGCAGAATTCTGGTTCTACCTCATCGTGGATGCCAAACTAGAGTAAAAGGGACGAGATGGCCAATTAAAAGTCCAAAGCCGAGCTACCCAAGCACAAGAATGTGGGTTCTAGCAAGGAGACAGGTAAATTCGAACCCCAACCGAGTAGAAATAGAGATATTAAATCTTTTAAGTGTTTGGGCAGGGGTCACATTGCATCTCAATGTCCAAATAAGCATGCAATGATCCTGAGGAGTAACGGTGATGTTGAAACTGAAAGTGAATCAGATGATGATTCTGTGCCACTGTTAGAGGGTGAATGTGATGGAGAGGAGTATCCAGTTAACGGAGTAACTCTCGTTATGAGGCGAGCATTGAATGTACAAGTAAAAGAAGAAAATGAGGTGCAACGAGATAACATCTTTCAGACAAGGTGTCTCATCAAAGATAAGGTATGTAGTATGATTATTGATGGTGGGAGTTGCACTAACGTTGCTAGTACAACTATGGTTGAGAAGCTAGATTTACCTACTATGAAGCATCCTAGATCATATAAACTACAGTGGTTGAATGAGAGTGGTGAAGTGAAGGTAAATCAGCAAGTTCTTGTATCATTTTCTATCGGAAGGTACCGTGATGAAGTTTTATGTGATGTCGTACCCATGCATGCGGGATATATTCTATTAGGAAGACCATGGCAATTTGATAGGCGAGTTATGCATGATGGCTTCAAGAATCGATATTCCTTTGTAATGAACGAAAAACCTATCATTCTTGTACCATTATCAGCTCAACAAGCATATGAGGATCAATTAAGGATTAAAAATGAGAGTGAACAGAAAAGAGAGATTGATAAAAGAGAAGAAAGAGAAGAAAACGTGAGGACACAAGAAAAAGAGAAGAAAAAAGAAAATCTCTATGCAAAAGGAAATGATGTCAAAAGAGCATTCTATGCCAAACAACCTATGATTATACTTTTGTACAAGGAGGCTTATTTTAACACTAACAAGTTTGACTCATCTTTGCCTAGTGTTGTTGCATTATTGCAGGAATTTGAAGATGTATTCCCTGACGATATCCCAAGTGGATTGCCACCTAATAGAGGAATTGAGCATCAAATTGATTTCATCCCAGGTGCATCCATCCCTAACCGGCCAGCATATAAGAGTAATCCTAAGGAGACAAAGGAGCTTCAAAAGCAGGTTGAGGAGCTTATGTCCAAAGGATATGTGAGGGAAAGCATGAGTCCATGTGTTGTGCCTGTCCTACTTGTACCAAAAAAGGATGGGACTTGGAGGATGTGTGTTGATTGTCGAGCTATCAACAAAATCACTGTAAAGTATCGTCACCCCATACCTAGATTAGATGACATGTTAGATGAGTTGCATGGGTCATGTGTTTTTTCTAAGATTAATTTAAAAAGCGGATATCATCAGATTAGGATGAGAGAGGGAGATGAGTGGAAAACAGTTTTCAAAACTAAGTATGGGTTGTATGAGTGGCTAGTTATGCCATTTGGTCTCACTAATGCACCAAACACTTTTATGCGACTAATGAATCATGTTTTACGTGCATTCATTAATAAATTTGTAGTGGTGTATTTTGATGATATCTTGGTTTATAGTAAAACCATAGAAGATCATTTTGATCATTTACGTTCTGTTATAAGTGTTTTACGTTCTGAGAAATTGTATGCTAACTTACATAAATGTTCCTTTTGTACTGATCAGATCACATTTCTTGGCTATGTTGTCAGTGCTAAAGGTATTGAGGTTGACGAGGAAAAAGTTAAGGCAATTCGTGATTGGCCTACACCTAAGTCAACTAGTGACGTGCGTAGCTTTCATGGTCTAGCTAGTTTCTATAGACGCTTTGTTAAAGACTTTAGCACCATTGCCGCACCACTCACTGAGCTTATCAAAAAGAACATGAGTTTTAGGTGGGGTAGTGACCAAGACAAGGCTTTTAATTGCATCAAGGAAAAATTAAGTTCTGCACCTTTACTTGCTTTACCTAACTTTGCAAAAACTTTCGAGATTGAGTGTGATGCCTCAGGTATTGGCATTGGAGCTGTTTTGATGCAGGAAAGGCGCCCAATTGCTTACTTTAGTGAAAAGCTAAGTGGAGCAAGCCTTAATTATCCTACTTATGATAAAGAGATGTATGCATTAGTACAGGCTTTGGAGACATGGCAACATTACCTTTGGCCTAAGGAGTTTGTCATCCATACTGACCATGAATCTTTGAAGCACTTGAAGGGACAAGGAAAGTTGAACAAAAGACATGCCAAGTGGGTTGAATTTATTGAGACCTTTCCCTACATCATCCAATATAAAAAAGGTAAGGAAAATGTGGTAACTGACGTGTTATCTCGCAGGTATGCCCTTATCTCTACACTTACTGCAAACTTATTAGGATTTGAACACATTAAGGATTTATATGTGAATGATCCCGACTTTGCTAATGTATATAGAGCATGTGAGGTGTCAGCCTTTGAGAAGTTTTATCGGCATAAGGGTTTCTTATTTAGGGAAAATCGTTTATGCATGCCTATGTGTTCTTTGAGGGAGTTGGTTGTAAGAGAAGCTCATGAGGGTGGTCTAATGGGTCATTTTGGAGTTAGGAAAACCCTAGATGTCCTAAATGAACATTTTTTTTGGCCATGAATGAAACGAGATGTTGAGAGGATATGTGCGAAATGCATAACATGCAAACAAGCTAAATCTAGAGTTTTACCTCATGGCTTATATACCCCTCTACCCATACCTAACCATCCTTGGGTTGATTTATCTATGGACTTTGTACTTGGATTGCCACGAACAAAAAGGGGTAGGGATTCTGTATTTGTTGTTGTTGATAGATTTTCAAAGATGGCACACTTCATCCCATGTCATAAAACTGATGATGCAAATAACGTGGCTGACTTATTCTTTCGAGAAGTAGTACGTTTGCATGGCATGCCACGAAGCATTGTCTCAGATCAGGATACAAAGTTCTTAAGCTACTTCTGGAAGACTTTATGGGGTAAGTTAGGTACTAAGCTATTGTTTTCAACTACTTGTCATCCACAGACTGATGGGCAAACTGAGGTAGTTAATCGAACTCTTTCTACTCTTTTGCGTGCTATTATTCGAACAAATTTGAAAACATGGGAAGATTGTTTACCACATGTCGAGTTTGCGTATAATCGGAGTGTTCATTCTACTACTAGTTACTCTCCATTTGAAATCGTATATGGTTTTGATCCATTGACTCCTTTGGATTTGGTACCTATACCTGTCAATGAGTATGCCAGCTTAGATGGGGAACGCAAGGCTGACATGATAAAAAAATTGCATGAGAAGGTACGACAACATATTGAAAAACGAACTGAGCACTACGCATCCCATGTCAACAAGGGACGAATCCTTTTGAGGAGAGGGGGAATGATGAGAACCATAGAGATGATGGGTGGAAGGCTCCAATGGTTGCAAGAGGTCCATTGCACATCCCAGAAGGCCCAGTAACACGAGTTAGAGCCAAAAAGATTAAAGAAGCACTAAATGGGCTGATTCAGGACATCCAGGCCAACCCAGCTTCAAATGGGGTGAATTCAAGTTTGACAAGGAATCCAGCCCTGATTAATATAATTAGAATACTTAAATAGGTTAGAATAAGTAATAGCATTTCTTCCTAAATAAGAGTTTATTATTTATGTAGGAATTTATTCTCAATTAGGAATTCCTCCAAAATAAGGATTTGTCCTAAGTAGGAATTTGTGCCTCTTTAGGATTGCTATCTTAGCCTATAAATAGGCTCCCCCCTTGTAAGCTCTGGAGGGGCAGACAACTTTGAGTGAAATAAAAAGCAAGGGTTTTCCTTTTGGTTCTTTTAAGGACTAAAGAACTTATCAAGAGGTACTTCTTGTGGCGTTCTAATCGACTTATCACTCGCAATTCCTTCTTTTCTGGAGTGTGGCGTCCATATCCTTCTTAAATACGCTAAGGTTTGTATTCCTTCTCAGAGTGGGTCTAGGGTTTGTGATATTAAACTCTGGTTTAGCTTTCCTGATTGTTCTTTAATTCCCTGTGTGTGTTGGGTCCCTAAGCCACATCTTTTTGGGGTTTTTCCCATCAGCTTTAGAAGGTAGCTTGTTTTAAAGGTATATAATAGTTGTTGCACCTTCTGCCTAGAAGACTTTTGGAAGACCTTTCTTAGCCAGCAAACATCTTGTCATTTCAACAATGGTTATGTTTTTCCTTTCACTCACCCCATTTTGTTGGGGTGAGTAAGGCGCTATCAATTGATGTTGAATTCCTAAGGCAGCATAAATAGATTGGAAGGAAGTTGATACATATTCAGACCCATTATTAGTTCTACTGGCCTGAATTTTATAATCACTTTGCCTTTCTATTTATATTTTGAATTTTTGGAAGATAGTTGCTACATTAGATTTGGTTTTTAGAAAATAGATCCAACAATATCTTGTGAAATCTTATACAAAGATGATAATACTTGTTACCATTCAAGGAGCATGTCTTCATTGATCCACAAAGATTTGAATGGACCAGTTGAAGATGTTTTTGTGCTCTGCTACCTTGATTAGGATGATAGGGAAGTCTAGTTTGCTTCCCCAGTTGATAGATAGTAGAGGGTTGATCAATTTGATTCAAATCAGACAAGCCTGAAGCCATATGTTTGTTCTTCGATGTTTAAATTCTTGCATGGTAAAAATGGCCAAGTCTTCTATGCTAAAGAGTTGCATTGTCATTAGTGATACGTAAGGCAAGGTGCTGTAATTTGTTGGTGTCTAAATGGAAACTTTTTCCATTCATGGGTATTGTAATCAGTTTGGCACCAATTGAATCATAAATGACACATGCACGGTCTTTAAACAACAATGAACAACCATTTTCCATAAGTTGGCTTACACCCAATAGATTTTGATGAATATAAGGAACAATCAAAACATCTACTATCACTTTGGTACCTAACTTAGTATGTACTAAGGCTGGACCTTTTCCATGGACTTGCAGTAGCTGACCATTCCCAACTCTGACTTAGGATTTGTAAGATCTATCAAGACTATGAAATACTTGAAGATTTGGTGACATGTGGTTGGTGCAACCATTGTCAACCAATTAAATGCCAAGATTAGGAGAATTTGTGTAAGTAGTTACCATAAAAAGTTGATCTGCTTCAAACTGATATTCATTAGCAGATTTGGCCTCCTCTTTGACTTGATGTACTTTTGGTTATTGTGTCTGCTACTTGCCCTTATGCCAATAGATTTTTTCAGAATGCCCTATCTTGTTGCAGACTTTGCAAACAAGGTTAGGCCTTTTCCAGCAAAACTTAGATAAATGATTTATTTTTCTACATTGCTCATAGGGAGCATACTACCTTTTGCCAGAAGGTTTGCTAGCTTCATTGATCTTTTCTTGCTGTCTATTGCTTTGCTTTCTTCTGGTGTGGTTTTTTTTGCTGATGAGTGACCTGTAAGGCACCCTTAACTGTATTTTCTTGCCTTAGGATCCTTCTTTGCTCTTGAGCTTGATGTGCATTGATCAATTCACCTAAAGAGATGGTGTTGAGATCCTTTTAATCTTCTAGAGAGGAAATCTTTACTTTAAACCTCTCTGGAATGCTCACTCGCACCTTTTGAACCATATTTTTGTCTAGTAAATCTTCTCCAAGCACCCTGATCTGATTAACTACCTTTAACAGCCTGTCACTATAATCTTTGACTATTTTTGTCACTTTTATCCTTAGAAACTCAAATTCTCTTCTAAGATTCAATAGCTGCATGGTTCTTATCTTCTGGCTACCTCCAAACTCTTCTTTCAACTAATCCCAAGCCCACTTTGTAGTATCATAGGTCATGATTCTGTTGAAAATTGATTTAGTAACTACTGTGTGTATACAGGTCAGAGCTTTATATTGTTTTGATTCTTGCTCACTGTGGTGTTTCAATTAAGCAAGGGCTGGATTGGCAGGAAGGGGAGTGCCCTTCTTAGTTGCTTCCCAGAGATCAAAAGCTCTCAAGTAAGCCTTTCTTTAATTATAGTCCACTGCGTGTAGTTGTCACCAGTGAACTTGGGTGGTGGCAAGGGAGAGAAGCTTGCTGATGCCATTAGACCTAACTCTTAGGTGTTTAAGGCACTCTCTCATAGGTATTTGGAATGTTTCCTCTCACAACTCATAGGATTAGGAAGGATCTTTAGCTCTAATACCAGTTCTATTAGTTTTCTAGCTGGAACTCACCCATGGACAGTGTAGTTGCTTATCATAGAAGCAAACTTTTTGGTTGCAACAGTATAGGATGTGAGGAGAAAGAAGAAGTTAAAACTAGGATCTTTTTTTGTTTTTATAAGCCACATATTTTCATTAACTTGTATCTTCATTATATAAGAGGATTTCAAAATACAAATTTGAAATTTGTAACTTCAAAATTTGAATTATACATGTAAACTCATGATTGTTTCAAAATACACCAGTGAGATTTTTAAATTACAAAATACAAATTTCAAAAACTTGACTTCTAACAAAACGGTGGTTGCTTGGATAGAAAGAAGGGTAGCTATTGGAATATAACCAACTTAACTACCATTCAAATTCCAGTGTGTAGGGAACACCTTTACTTCCTGCTTTGGTTTTGCCAAAAAGGAGCACCACTGGAACTTCACTTTGACACACATCACAGGTTCTGATGTAATCCCTCACATCATTGGCCAATCCCTTCCTAAAGAAAAGAGAAGATTGTATTTTAAGGGTGACTATAACCCTTGAGTGACCTCCATGAATCCTATCATGCCATAAAGCTATAATCTGCTACCTCAATGAAAAATTCTGCCCCACCACCAAATGTCCTTTCCACAATAGTTGTTCATTGTGCCAAGTGTAAGGAGAATGATGAAGTTGACCTTATTGAAGCTGACTAATTATTTGCTATAGAGAAGAATCAATACTCTAGGTGGCCTTGATTTGGGGAAGATGGTCTAAGGAGACAATAGAAATGGCATTGGTTCAAAATTCTCCGCAAGGCATCTATTGTGACGTTATGTTTACCCTCCTTATACATAATGTCATAATCATAACTCATAAATTTGGCTAGCCAGGTATGCTAACTACCTAGTTTTAATGGTGAAGTGTCGACCCTGCAGATGTATCCTATGGGGTGACCCTGCTGCACCAATACAATCCCCATACACCCACTGCTAGCATTTGTCTCGACCACAAAGTCCTTGGAAAAATTAGGTAAGGCTAACACAGGGGCTTGGGTAAGAGCTGCCTTCAAGGCATCAAAAGCCCAGCCCACTTTTGCATTCCATTAAAATGAATCTTCCCTTAGTAGATTAGTAAGTGGTTTGCAAATTTTCCCAAACCCTCCAATAGGAACCTATAAGGCCTAAAAATCCCTTGAGTTGATTAAGGGTTTAAGGTAAGGGCCATTATATAATCGCAACAATTTTCTTGGGGTTTGTGGGCACTCCTTCACTAGATATAATGCGACCCAACCTCAAACACCAAAAAATAAAAAAAACACTTGGTCTTCTTGGCAAAGAGTTGGTGATCCCTTAACAACTGTAAGGCAAGGTGGAGGTGTTGTAAGTGATCCTGTAAACTCTTGTTGTAGACCAGAATGTCATAAAAAAAAAAAAAAAACAAAATAAACTTCCTGAGATGGTTTAAAAAGCTCATTCATCAAGTTTTGAAATGTTGTAGGAGTATTGGTTAAGCCAAAGGGCATGACCTTAAATTCATAGTGACCCTCGTGTGTTTTAAAAGTTGTTTTATGGACACCCGCAAGGTGCATTCTGATTTGATGGTAACTAGACCTTAAGTCCAGTTTAGAGAAAATGTTTACTCCTCCTAGTTCATCTAGAAATTCTTCCATCAACGGAATGGGGAACTTGTCCTTCACGGTCACTTGGTTTAGCTTCATATAGTCCACACAAAAATGCTAGGTGTAGTCTTTTTTCTTGACCAACACCACGGAAGATGCAAAAGGTGAAACACTGTTTTGAATGACACCATTCCATAACATTTCCTGTACCATGACTCTACGACATCTTTCTATAATGTGGGATATCTATAGGGTTGGGTACTAACTGGTCGAGCTCTTGGTAACAAGGGAACTCTGTGATCATGAAGTCAGTTAGGTTAATTCATGAATCTAGAAATGAAACTTACTGAATATGCGATATTTGGTCATGTATTCATTAAATAAAGTAATGAAACCATGAGACTTGGATACATGCTTGGATCTATTTTCTCTAGTCTACCATCTTGATGTAATCTCTCATTTGGGGGCATCAGTGTTGACATTGGTTCACAACTTCACCAGTGAAATTTCTTGAGCAAGTCTTCCACATATGTTTATTGAAAATATTCTCCTTTAGTTTGCTTAACCTGAGTCCCAGAAAATATTTCATGAGTCCTAAGCAATTATCTCAAATTCTTTTATCATAGCAATTTTAAATTCTTTAATTGTCTTTAGGTTAATACCAATATAAATCAAATCATGCCAATATAGCCAAACAATTAGAATATCATTGGTACCTCCGTTCTTTATGTAAAGAGATGCTTCACTTGGGCTCCTTTAGAATCCCTTTTGCTGAGAATAATTATCAAATGCTATTTGTTGCCTGAGGTGCTTGCTTCTGTCCATATAGAGCCTTATGGAGTCAAAAAACTTTGTCCTCCACTCCATTATTCACATAGCTTTTAGATTGCTCCACTTACACTTCTTCTAGTTCTCTATTTGATAATGTTAATTTTACATCTATTTGAAAAACTTCTAATTCCATTTGAACTGTCAATTTAAGAAATTTTCCATTTGTCTCCATCTATGCAACTGGTGCATTCTCTCATGAAAGTCTACCTTGGGTCACTACCAATAACCTTTTGCAACAATAGGAGCCTTGGTTAATTGAGTTAAGCTATCTTCTTTGAATTATCTTTTGTAGACCATCTGATCATGAGTTTATCTTTTGGCATGTCTACTAGGTCCCATGTGTACTTTTCTTGAATAATCTTGATCTCTTCATCAATTGCCTTGTTGCATATGCACCTACTTCAAAATTGTGGTTCACTTGTCAACATTAAAAGATTCATGTAGTTCATTGAGTCTACGTACCTTTCTTAGTGGTGATTTTGAATATGATGAAATTTGAATTGAAGATGTTGGGATCACCATTGCTTGTTGTTAGGTTAAGTGGATGATAACCTTAAGCTAATGGAATGAAGCTACTAATTAATATGAGAAACATTAGTTAAGTTTGATTTGAAACATAATAAGACATTTCATTTACCTTTCTTTTCAAACAAAACCTTTCATTTCAAGCAATTTTTTTTAATAATGTTCAATCTTCTTTACAAAACTAATATTTATCATCCTTTCGCTCATTTTTTCAGCTTAAAGAGCATAAGAAGGCTCTTCTCTTTCTTCAATTGGTTGATTTTCACTTTAATTCCTTTCCCAACTTTCTTGCTAAAAAATTAATGAATTGACTCACTTAATTTTTTTTATTTCATTTCATCTCAAATAAGTATACTGGTCAATTCATTAATAGTCCACTGTCTTTTATAGTTTTATAATGAATCTAAAATAGCTCATACTCATGAGGTTGTGAGTTCAAAATAAACTACACCAAAAAAGAATTATTTACCATTAATCTTAAGGTTGTAAGTCTTATTGTAAAATTAATCATCTCAATAATGTATTCTTTTATAGTTTGTGACCTAATAAAATTCATATTAGTGAGTTTTGTCATAAATGTACCATCAAGTGATATGCACAAAACAAAATTGTTTTCCTGCAAATTACAAATATTCTTTTACACCTTCTATTTGTTCTATTTGTAAAATAATTTTTTTAATATTGTTGATAATAATCACTTTTACAAACATAAAACTCAATCTATTATTTCATTCTTATATTTATAATATAATTTTTCTTTATCACTATTTGAATTTGTAATAACTATGGGCTTTTTCACTAATAATACAAGTCGATATTCACTTAAGTGAAAATTGACTTGTTCACGTCATTTTGAGAAGTTCATTCTATAGAATAAAACAACATATGAAACACGTACGATTTAGGATTGAAGATGCACATGATTTCATCATGCAGCAAACTCAAGTTGATTTAGTAATGAAAACTAGATTCAACATATACAAAGGTAGGCTTCTTAAATTGATGTATGAATTGGATTTTTCATGTAACCAACTAATAAGGGAAATATCGACTAAACTTGGAAATTTGAATTGCCTACGAGCATTGAACTTGTTTCATAATTAGTTGATTGGTTTCATTCCAGGGACTTGGGGACATTTAAGGCAAATAGAGAGCCTAGACATTTCCCATAACAAATTAAGTGGAGAAATCTCATCGTAATTAATTAGTCTAAACTTTTTAGAGATTTTCAATGTAGCTTACAACAACTATCAGGTAGGCATTCAAACATAAAGGGATAGTTTGCCACATTTAATAACAATTGCTATAAAGGAAATCCACTTCTTTGTGGACCTCCGTTAAATGCAAGTTGAAGTACTAAGTTACTAGAATTGCCACCATCTTCTAATGTAAGCAATGGGAAATGGCATGACATTATTAATCTTGTGTCCTTCTTAGCAAGTTTCATGGCAACCTACCTTGTATTTTTGTTGGGTTTCATGGTTGTTCTTTATATCAATCCTTATTAGCAATGAAGGTGGTTCATGTTCATTGAAAATTTCATAAACAAATTTCATTTCACGGTTTTTTATAATATTCCTAAATTATTTTCTAGTGTAGTTAGGAAACCATATTTTGCCTAATTATGTATCTATTTAGGTAGCAGTGCTTTATGTGATAGTATTGGACATATAGTTCTTGAATTTACATATTGGCTTTATGTTTTTGTGTTGCATGTCATGTTTTTATGAATATTGGATTTTGTGAAAGAGTTAGATTCTAAATAAACATATGTGTAGTAATTTTCTTGCAACTTAAATATCCAATGCCCAAGATACAAAACATTTTTGTACAATATGTATAACATCAATAACAAAGAAATGGATTAGTTGAACTAGTTGAAAGGAGAAGACTAATAATTGCTTTCAAATATTTGAGTGAAATATAATGATTAAGATTATGATCTAACTATTTTGTATAGACTCGTTAATTATGCATTATGTTCAACTAAATTATATGATTCATGAATTATATATTGTTATCTAAACAAAATGATACCTTGAATATTTGTTTTTTTATAGAAGATTTTTATGCCATAAGAAATATGTTGCAATCGAAACAACATATATGCATAAATAATAAGCAATAAACAATAACTTAATGTTGCAATGAAACACCTTACTTCTTTAATAACTATTAGGAAGTGGGCAATAGCCTTGAAGTAAATACAAAGTCTTTTCCTCTATAGCAGTATATAGCAGCAAGTTTGACAATACAAAAAAGTTACATAGATCTACAAATTGAAGGGAAAGATTGTATGTAGATCATATTATTAAATCTTAACCATCAATTGCAATTAGTATGTTTTTTTTATGAATAATGAGACAATTGTAATTAATAGTTAAGATATAACCACATGAACCTATGTCTAATTTTCATGTCTAATTTCTATGTTCATATAATAGAATTCTTTATAATAAGGCTAGACACATGACATCATAAATAGCATTGTAGATAAGGGGATTTCATCTTACAATAGTATTTTATAATGATAGATTATATGTTAAAAATAGTGGTGCAAGAAATCTAGGAGGACAAGATTTAAGACTCATTAATGTCTATGATTTATTAGAGTTTAGAAAATTGGAACTTTAGGATTTTAGGTATAGAATTCAACTTTTTGCTAAAAAAAAAGCATGGAATTCAGATTTGTATCATTTAACATTTATTCAATAAATTACAAAGAGCAAAGGAAATTAGAAAATGAAACTGCTAGCCTAATAAACTTCTATATGCAGTGATTATTAGCACTTTTAATTATTATAAAATTTGTACACATTGATTAATTAGCAACAAAAAATCTACCTAACAAGAAAATTTAATCAAAATAGACACAGGCAAGTTACTCCAACTAGCAAGTTAACTCAATTAAGATAAAAGACCACAACTTTTTTCCTTTAAATTTTGATTTTTCTAATATAAAATTTAGAAAGTAATATTAGACATGGGTCTATTCTTTTGTCTATATCATATGGAAATTAGAGAGCTTAAAAGTCACTTAAGTCAATGAGTCGAATTTCTATGAAATTAATTTCTCAAAATTTTCCTAACAAGTTTTGAGCTCACTTTTGAGAAAACCAAAGTCTCTATTAGAAGATGAGCATTACTGATTTTAACAACTAGCCATCAATCATTATAAGATCATTTTTGATAGTAACTAATGTTTCATTTTCTACTTTGGTACTATAAAGAAGTTTTATTGGACTGAACCCTTCATCAAAGTATGACATTATTTTTGGAGATCTAAGATCATTCTTTCTATGAATTTGCAAGAAGGTTTCAACAAAATAATTAAGCGGACCATCAACCATAAGAGGGTTATTGAAGGGGTCATCAATCATAAAGGTGGAGAAGAGGCCTTGTTGCTTCCGGCCACGATGTTTTTCACACTAAAAGGAATATTCTAATTTGATTGGACCACTTTGCCTATAATTCAAACAAAGATGGTTTCTTAGTTTTACATTCCAAACTTTTTGTTTTTTTTTTTTTTTAATTCTCATTATTTGATGGAGCTAAATTTTGCATGTAGTTTAAAATTAATTACATAAAAGTATTTTTTTTTCAACAAATTATCTAAATAACAAAAGATACTTAACATCTCTCTCTCTTTTTTTTTTTTTTTTAAAAGACATTTAAGTAAAATCTAGGAATGCTTCCAATACAATTTTCCTAGCAAAGCATCCATCTCCAAATTAAATAACCCATGATGCAATGCCCTTCCATTGTACTTAGACAAAGAATCTATTCATAGCTTTCATAGTTCTTTATTTTAGTCATTAATAGTTTGATTTTTTTGGAGGGAGGGGTTTTCCTAAACCTTTTGTTTCCCATTGTGTTTCTGAACAAATACACCCATGTCATATATAAGTATATGCATATAAGAATAAATAAATTTGTTTAGAGAGATATGAAAGAAAGAACGACAATACAAGGTTCATAAAAGTCATCAAGTTCTTACAATCTCTTAGTTCTAGCAAAAATTCTACTTTGTTTAAGAAATTAATTGTTTCCAAATTAGAAACATATTTGTGTTTATAGTTAATAATCTATAGGGAAAGTTCTAGTTGAGGCAACAATAATAGCCTGTAATTAGCAACCCTGAAAAATTATTTATGTTTCCTTGTGTTTAAGTGAGAATCCTCTCATTTCTATTAGTTGTTAATTAAAAAGTTTATTAGCTATGACCTAAATAATAGAAATTTTTTCTATTAGTATAAATTTCACAAATTTTTAATAAGATAAAAATTAAAAGTTTTAAATATAAAGTGTTTTTTTAAGAGACATTATCTACATAAGGACAAAAAGCATAGGCCTCAATCTAAGGATTTGTTCTCTTAAGAAGCTTAGTGGGCTATAAGAAAGTTACTCCATCTTGTAGCATAGCGTAGACCTGAAATTTGATTATGTGATGACACTAGGTCACGGGACATTTCCACATCAAATTGGTCTATGTTTCTCTATGCCTTCTTATGGACTTCTTATTTTTCTCCTTCCATCCACCATACAAATTAATAAAGACCCAACTTGAAGGAACCAAGAGGACAGTGTTAGGAGATGAGTTCCGAGTTATAACCCTTAAAGATAATAACAAAAAAATAACTAAAAACAAGAGACATCAAATTTGTGTGGTTTGGTTAAATTAACCTACATCCATAAGTGAAAATGAGAGCAAATATTACTAAAGTGGAGAATGTAAAAAAGAACTCTTCATGAACCCAATTAACAAAAGCCCAAATAATAGATTAAAGGCTTATGGAGTTTTTAACTCTCTTAATTTTTATTAATTTTACAACACACTATATTACTCCTTATTTATAAGAAACAAAATTAATCAATTTTGCTCAATTTCCCGATATGGGACTTTAACCACTAACTTAATAAATTTCCACCTTAGCTCAAGTCTCACATGTAGACATAGTAACAATACTCCACCTTCTTCACAAACTCGCAAATCATCATATCATGCCAAATAAGTCCAAGCACTGCTTGAACTTAGCAATTAGAAGAGGTTTTGTAAACATATCTACAAGATTGTTTTTTATACTAATTTTGCTAGACTGAAACCTTTCTCTCAGCAATTGTCTCCTAAATGAAGTGATACCTCATGTAAATATGCTTCATCCTCTCATGATATATTTGATCATTAGTCAAGTGTGTTGCACTTTGACTATCACAATGGATGGTAACAACATCTTGACATTGACTAAGCTCAATATACAAACTTTTCAACTATGAAGCTTCTTTGATTGCCTTAGTCATTGCCATGTATTCTACTTTAATAGTAGAGAAAGTAACATGTTGTAGAGTAGCTTTCCAACTAACAGCAAAACCACCAACTAAAATATATAACTTGTAAAAGATCTTCTTCTGTCAAGATTAATGGCATAGTTAAAATCATCAAAACCAACTAATGCGTCTAAATTTTTACCAAACTTCAAAATGTGTCCAAAGTACCTTGCAAATGTCTAAAAATCCATTCACAACCTACCAATGTGATTTACCTAAAGAAGACATATACCTGCTAACTACACTAACTACTTGTGAAATATATGGATGTGTGCAAACCATCACATACTTAAGATTATCGATAGTACTCAAATATGGAATTTTTTCCATATACCTCTTCTCTTTATCTAACTTTGACGACTAAGTAGTTGATAATTTAAAATGACTAAAAATAGGAGTATTGATAAGTTTGGCATTTTTCATACCAAATCATTCCAAGACTTTCTCAACATAATTCTTCTTGATCAAATATAACTTACCACCTTCAAAATTCCTTCTGATTTCCATGTCAAGAATCTTCTTTACTACTCTTAAGTCTTTCATCTCAAATTCACCATTCAAAAGTGTTTTCAAAGTGTGAATCTTTGACAAATTCTTGGCAGTAATGAGCATGTCATCAACATAAAGCAACAAATAAATGAACAAGTTATTATCTAACTTCTGAAAATAAATATAACTATTAGGCATGCTCTTGGAATAACCATGACCCAGTATAAAGGAATCGAATCTCTTATACCATTGTCTTGGAGATTATTTTAACCTATACAATGATTTCTTCAACAAACAAACATGGTCTTCCTTATCTTCAACTTCAAAACCTTGGGGCTACTTCATGTGTATTTGCTCCTTGAGCTCACCATGTATGAAAGTTGTCTTAACATCGAGTTGCTCTAACTCCAAATCATACATGGTGACCAAAACAAGTAAGACATGAATCGAATTATGTTTAACAATATGTGAGAAAACATCATTAAAGTCAACACATTGTACCTAACCAAAGCCTTTTGCAACCAAACATGCCTTGTACTTTGCATCTTTGACCCTTAGTATACCTTTTTTTCTTTTTATAGATCTGTTTGCAATTAATTATTCTCTTTTTTGGAGCCAATCTCACAAGAATCCATGTGCCATTTTATGGAGAGATTCTATTTCTTCATTCATTGCAACCAACCACCTAGATGAGTCAACACTGAGCTTGCTTCTGAATATGTGGATAGTTCACCATTTTTATTAGTTTCTTATGCAACTGAAAGAGTATAAATAACATAATAATTATATCTTTGTGGTGGTAAAATCTCTCTTCTTGGTCTAACTTTGGCTATGGAATGATCCTCCTCTTTGTCTTTAGAGGAATCTACAATATTTGATCAATTTGAATGAATGTGAGAACTCAACTATTAAACATCTCAATTCATAACTTCAAACTCCACTTGCTTGTGTGCACTATCACCTTTACTTGCATTAGAAGGAATAGGAGACTCTCCTTTTGGATGTAACATAGAGGATTCATCAAATGTAACATGTCTATTAATCACAAATTTTGGTGAATCAAGACACCATAAACAATATCCCTTCACTTCAGATGCATGTCTAAGGAAAATACACTTTTTAACTCTAAGTTCTATTTTCTCATCATCAATATATATATATATATACAATACATCCAAATATCTTCAAATTAGAGTAATTAGTAGGAGTACTTAACCAGATTTCCTTTGGAATCTTGAATTTTATAGATGCTAAAAGTGCACAATTAATGATATGACAAATTGTAAAGATTACCTCTACGCAAAAGTCTTTTGACAAACCAGCATTGGAAATCATACAGCATAGTCTCTCCAAAAGTGTTATGTTCATATGTTCAGTAACACCATTCTACTAAGGAGTCATCTTGACTATACGATAATGAAATAATACCTTTATTTTCACAAAATTCATTAAATTTGCCTTCATAAAATTCCAAGCCATTATCTATCCTAAGCTATTTAATTTGCTTCCCTATTTGCTTCTTAATCAATGCTTTCCACTTCTTGAATGTTTGGAAAACATCATTCTTGTACTTTAAAAAGAAAACCCAAACTCTTTTTGAATAATTATCAATGAAAGTCAACATGTACCTAACACTACTTTTTAATAGAACATGAGATGCCCCCTAAAGATTTGAGTGAATGTAATCCAAAGTGCCCTTTGTCCTGTGAATTGTTGGAGACTTGAAATTGACACACTTCTACTTTTCAAAGATGCAATGCTCACAGAAGTTCAACTTCCCAATACATTGTCCACATAGAAGGCCTTTTTCACTCAATATAGATAAACCCTTCTTACTCATGTGCCCCAACCGCATATGCTATAACTTCGTAATATCTGCCACTAAATTAGATGATGCAAAGACCGTAATAGTGCATGTAATTGTAGATCCCTACAAAATGTACAAATTTTTAGATGCCCCAACCGCATATGCTATAACTTTGTAATATCTGCCACTAAATTAGATGATGTAAAGACCGTAGTAGTGCATCTAATTGTAGATCCCTTCAAAATGTACAAATTTTTAGATGGCAATGAGAGCACCTTTATTGACTTCAAAACTCCACCTTTGTCAGTGTACCTATAGTCAAGAACCTCAAGTGTTGCTAAAGAGATGAGATTCTCCTTCAATTCTTGAATGTGTCTAACCTATGTAAGTGTTCTCATAGTACTATCATGAGTCTTAATTCTAATTGTACCAATCCCAACAATTTTGCAAACTATATTATTACCTATCATAACAACTCCGCCTTTAATAGATTTTCAACAAATTCAGAGGTGGAAAACCAGTCCCTATTGGGACACATATGATACATGCAACCAAAACCTAAGATTCATTCTTTGGCAAACCTTAATTTATTGTTAACAAAGAAAATAATTCCTTCACTCTCATTTTCTTTAACACTAACTTAAACTAACTTATTACTTTTGTGCTTATCTTTGTCTTTGGCTTTTAGTTTCAAGCAATTAACTTTAATATGCCCTTTTCTTTTACAATAATTGCAAACCAAATTTCTATATTTAGATTTAAATTTAGATTTGAATCTGTAACTATCTACATCCCTATTATTTGATTTGCCCAAACCACCAAGTTATCAGCTTGATTAGTTGCCTTATCAATTCTTTAATTATTATCTTTAATCATTTCCACCAAAAAAAATTTTAAGGCAAATGGATCATTGATTCTCTCAACTCTATTGAACAATCTTGCTTTTTGAGTTTTGCTGATATGAATAGACAAGTCTATTTATCTCACATAAGAGGAGCCCCTAATTTAAAACTTTTTGGCTGTTGTACATAAAAGAGATTGTTGATCGTGAACTAATTTTTAAACATAAAACTTATACAAGTTGAAGCTTTTAATTTTGTGTAAAGGAAAAAAAATTATCCTATCATGTGATTCACCGTAAGTGAAAAAAATAAATATTTTAATTTTAAATCCTTCAATAAAAAATAAATAATTTTATAAAAATTAATATTTATATTACAAAAAATTTAACATTAATTTACTTAATTAAGTTTACATCATGATGTAAAACCTCATATAAGTTTTAATTGTTTAAACTAGTTTAGATAAAAAGTTTAACTTCGTGCATGACACACCAAAAACTTTATACCTAAATGTTGGTTTTAGTGACTATTATTGGATATTTTTCTCATTGTATGTTGAGACTTCATTTTCAAGATCAATCACAACCGCCCAAAAATGCATCTGACAACAAATTTCTATCACAAAGTAACATGAACAATCCTACTTAAGGTGCACAAATTTCAACCAAACAATTTCTTTTTAAGGGAGTCAAGATATAATTAAATTGGCTATAAAGTGTTAACGTAAATTCAGAAATGAAATAAATGTATTTCTTTTTTCTAGCTAGAAACAAAATTACATAAGGCCAAAGGACATATGACTATTCACACTAAAAATTCCTGATCAATTCGCCACCTCAAATTTGAAATCAAGACCGTCCAAGGCTTGTGAGGTCAGAAACCTGCACTCAATTTGTCATCCACTCCATGTCTTGTGTTTTTTTTGCTCTTTATTTTGTATTAATCACTTGCCCTACCAGTAGGTTACATCGAGTTATTATTGAATATTGCATAGGATTTTCAAAAGGAGTTGTTGGATTGAGTTTGTCTACAAGAGACCATTACGTATACACAAAAATAAAAAATTAAAGTGAGTATATATAATTTTTATATTATATATAAAATATTAATATGATTTAAAATATTTCATATATAATATAATAATTATTTATATTTATTTGAATTTTTCATTTTTAAAATATCTTAGAAGGGCCACCGTTGCGACTGAGAGCCACCGAAGAAATAACCCGATGATTTGTTCAGCAAGCGAAACTTGTCTTCGATCCTGACCGTGAATCCAAAAGAACATAGTTTTTCAGGCCAAGGGAGCGGGCGGTGGGCGTTTGAGTCAACGGTGCGCGTATCTTTTATCAATAATGTTATGTAATAAAGGGTATTGCGATGGTGGAGGAACAAGGAAATTTCATGGTTTGGGGTGGGCCAAGATTTTCAATCCCATTCGAGTCGTCCCACCAAGAAATTCTAAGTCATCGGAAACTTGGAAACTACTTCGGTCACATTGGCGGAGATGTACTGTTGATTGGCTCGAACGGTGAAAAAGGACAAAAACCTCAGTGCTAGTGGAAAAAAAAAAAAAAAAAAAAACTCTAAGATTACCGAACAAATTATTGTGGACACGACCAAACCAAAAGCCGTGAAATACCTTCTTGTACCAAAACTATAAGATTACCGAACAAATTATTGTGGACACGACCAAACCAAAAGCCGTGAAATACCTTCTTGTACCAAAGCTTGAGAGCATCGTTATCCTATGTAAAGAAACACAAGCAACCTCCTCAGACATCAACCTAAGTAGAAGTATTCCTTGAGATCTCAGCTTTCACTTCCTTTGATTCATCAGTTTCCTGCCTTGCGTTACTATACTAATGGCTGGGACACTTTTTTCTCTAGTAGGGGGCAGTTGGGCTCGATTATGGCTCGTGAGCTAGAACAAGAGGTGAGGCTTGTAGTGGGTGTAGAAAAAGAAGTTGAGAAGCTGACCAGCAATCTCACTGCAATCCAAGCTGTGCTCACTGATGCAGAGACAAGGCAAGTGAAGGAGGCCACCGTCAGAGATTGGCTGGAGAAGCTCAAAGACGTCGCTTATGACATTGAGGATGTGTTGGACGATTGGGAAGCTGCAATTCTCAACTCACAGAGCAAACCTGGAGATGAACAGGATCCGCAGAGGCCTCTCAAGAAGGTACGCTCCGCCTTAGAGTCTGCTGTGTCTTTTGGGAAACAAGTTGGTCCGCGTCATGACCTTGCTAAGAAAATAAAAAAGCTGAATGGAAAGTTAGATCTTTTAGCCCAAGAGAAAGAACGCTATCAATTTGTTCCTACAAAGGAAACCCAACAAATTAAGAGACCTAGGACCATCTCTATGATTGACACAACAGAGGTGAAGGGTAGGGAAGAGGATAAAAATAGATTAGTAAACATGTTGTTGAGTGAGCCTAATGATGGTGACAGATCAAACCTCCGTGTTCTCTCTCTGGTTGGGATGGGGGGATTGGTAAGACAACTCTTGCCCAAATTGCCTTTAATGATGAAAGGATAGAGGCCTACTTTGATAAAAAAATATGGACATGTGTCTCAGATCCTTTTGATGAGATTAGGATTGCCAAAGCAATTCTTGAATCTCTTTTACACCCTGCTCCAGGAGTCACAGAATTGGAAAGCTTGTTGCAACAAATAAGAGAAGAAATTAAGGAGAAAAAAATACTTCTCATTATGGACGATGTGTGGGAAGATAACTCTAGAAAGTGGGATCAGTTGAAACAATCTTTTAAGTTTGCTTTAAGAGGAAGTAAAATTTTGTTGACCACACGCAAAGACAATGTTGCAGTTGTTATGGGTTGTTCCAGAGATGGTATTTTGAACGTAGGGCTTTTGTCTGACGAAGAATGCTGGTTAATTGTAAGTAAAATAGCATTAGTGAAACAGAATGCCGAGATTTAGAAAAGACTTTTGGTAGAGAAATATCAAAAAAGTGCAGGGGTTTGCCTCTTGCTGCAAAGACTCTAGGGGGAATTTTGCTGTTTAGAAAAACTAAAGAGGAGTGGCAAAGTGTTTTACGTAGTGAGGTGTGGGAATTAGAAGAAGGTAGAAGAGGTATTATTGCTCCTCTATGGTTGAGCTATCATGATTTGTCCCCAGCATTGAAACGATGCTTCTTTTACTGCACTATCTTCCCAAAAGATCATGAGATTGAGAAGAGAGTGTTGATAGAATTGTGGATGGCTCAAGGGTATCTCAAGGAAGGACAAAGTGACAACTTAGAGATAATCGGAGAAAATATTTTTCAAAATTTAGCAATCCTTTCTTTCTTTCAAGATTTCCGAAAAGATATTTTTGATGATCGGATGATAATAAGCTGTAAGATGCATGATATGGTGCATGATTTGGCCCAATTTGGTTGCGGGGGATGAATGTCTTGGTGTGCAGGTCAACGGCCGGGTGGAGTCAATCATGGGTTCTGTATCCAGAAAAGTGCGTCATTTAAGTTTAGAGTGCCCACCACCATCATCATCAGATAGTAGTACATCATCCTTCAATTCCTTCAAGGGTACTAAAAAATTGCGAAGCATTTTTATTAGCGGACAGCTCACAACAGAAGACTTATCTAGATTATTCAGTGAATCAACACATGTAAGATCGTTGAGCCTCAGAGGCGGAGACTTTGCAGAGATCCCTCCCTCCATCCGTAAATTGGTACAGTTGAGGTGGCTTGATCTGTCTGAAAATTATAAATTGAAACAGTTGCCTGAAACACTACGTGAAGTGCATAGTTTGCAGACCATCGATGTTTCTGGGTGCTCTGATTTGAAGCAGTTGCCTCTTGGGATTGGAAAACTAATTAACTTGAGGCATCTTCATAATAAAAGAGGAGGCCCTAGAAGGTTGCCAAAAGGAATTGGGCAATTAACTGGTTTAAGGACATTGGAGGAGGTCGATGTTGGCTGTGATGACGATGATGATGATGCATTTTCTCTTGGCGATCTGAAGAACCTCAACCAACTTCGGGGAAGGCTTCTTATATGTAGATTGGGTGCATATAATCGTCATGTGGACGAGGCTAAGCAAGCAGAGCTCAAAAAAAAGGAACACATCACTGCTTTGAGTCTTGGGTTTTCTGGTTCTAGAGGAGACGAAGAAGAATTGCTGCTGGAAGCCTTGGAGCCGTCTCCTAACTTGGAACTCCTCGTGATGGCCTACTACCGAGGTACTACCTTTCCTGATTAGATGTTTTCATCATCGAATCTGAGGTCTATTTGGTTATATCGGTTTGAATCGTGTGAACACTTGCCTTCATTGGGTAAGCTGCCGTATCTTGAAACTCTAACCTTAAATGGACTATCGGCTATTAAAAAAGTGGGCCAGGAGCTTTTAGGAATAGAAACTCAAATTGGTGACAGTAAAAGTGAGATATCAGCATCATCTTCTTCTTCACCAGTAGTTGTTGCGTTCCCCAAACTGACAAAACTTGAATTCAATTGGATGCACAGCTGGGAAGAGTGGGAAGATTATTATAATGATAATTATGATGGCATTACGAAATCTCCTCCTATTATTATAATGCCATTCCTGCGCTCTTTGGAAATTTGGCACTGCCCACAGTTGAAGGCACTGCCAAATTATATTCTGCAAAATACAACACTTCACAAACTGCAAATCTATGACTGCAATGTTCTGAAACAACGGTACCACAAGGAGGGGAAAGAAGATTGGTCCAAAATCTCTCACATCATGTAGTAGTCAAGAGGCAGTCAGAAAGTTCTAGAACGACACCAGGTGAAAAAAAGGAAGAGAATTTTATTTATTTTTATTATATATATAGTTATTATTTATTATTAAAAATTTATTTTTTTATTTTAAATTTATTAAAATTAATTTTTATATTAAAATATTTATTTTTATATATTATTATATTTTTTTACATCCAAACATTTTACTTGTTATCACTTTCTCTCTTTTTTTTTTTATCTTCTCTCATCTTAAGCACACATGAAAAAGGAAGAATTAATTTTTATTTTTATTTTTATTTGTGTTTTAAAATGAAAAATTTTTATAGAGATTATTTTTTAAATTGTATTATAGGTTTTACTTAAATTTCAAAATCTATATGTATAACTGTTTAAAAGGGTTTAAGAATTAACTACTTATAACTATTTTAATTTAAAATATTTTTCTTATTCTACTTTTTTCTCTTTTTTTAAAATCTTATTATTAAAAATATTGGCTATTTGATTATTGTCTGAGAGTTAGGATTGTCAAAATTTTATTATTGAAACTGATTCTATACTTTAACTTGCAGAAAATCATTGAGAAAGGTTTGGAGCTCCATTACTATCGTCCTATCATTATCATTATCGAGTGTCTACACCTTCTGAATTATTTCCTAGAGTTGTCAATTACAACATACTCTTGCGAGAGGGCAATTTTTGCGCTGATTTCATGACCAACCTTTGGTGCTTCATTAGATTTGGCCCTTCGAGTATGGAAAATCTTTTACATGTAAATGCGATGAATGTTGCACTCCTATGAGGCCATGTGATCACCCCAGTGTTCTTTTGTTTCTGCTTCTTCTTCTGTCCTTTTTTTTTTTTTGTGTTTGTAATTTTGTTAAAAAAAAGAAAAAAAAATTCAAAACTTTAGACCTTTAAAGGCTAGAAACAACTCCATTAGCATGTGCAATATTATTAATATTTAGTCTCTAAAAAATTGTCATCCATAACTAATAATATCTTCCATTAATTCAACAGTAGTGAAAATTACACCCCTAAGCCAATGACAAATCTATCATCATATGTTTGGTTTGTTGAACCACAAGTATCATTTTACTAGCAGATTGAAAATAACATTCAAAACAAGCTATGAAATTGCAATCAAAACCAAAGACACAAACAGTATGTTGAAGGATTAATAAAAATAAAATTGGAAAGGATAGATCAATAGTATTATGCAAAGTTATGATACATTGGAGAGAAAAAGAATACTGAGAGTAAGAGTTTTAAAAAAAATGGTAGACCAATAAAGTGTAACAAAAGAAATAATGAAATAAAGAGAAAAATAACTTGAACTGCAGGAGGGCAAGGCGGTTGTGACCCTGGCAGAATGGATGACTCAGAAAAGAGGCAGCTGAGTGACAGAAAAATTACGAAGAGATGAAGACCAGAAGAGCAAGAAGCTCAAGATACTGCACATGGGGAGAATTAAAATTTAAACTCAAGATATTTATTGAGATATTTAATATTAATAATAATTTTAATATCATGTATTATTTAACTTATACAATTTTTTCCCCAATAACTATTGGCAACTTGGCATATTATTTCTTGTAAATACTAAATAAAGGGCATTGACATTGACCGGAAGCCAGTCTAGATGATGACTTATGCGGTTGTCATTTGTTTAAGTTTCTATTTCTAGGAGACAAAACATCTGTGTCCTATTTTCTTGTTCAAAGTTGTTTTCTTGTGCCATTTCTTGATCGACAGGTACCGAAGACAATGACCTATACGGTTGTCATTGGAAGACTAGTCTCTGCATATAGGGTTTATCTGATACTTTCAGAGGTTAATTTGGGGGTTTTCTGCCTGTTGGTAATTTTTACCTTTAAAGTGTGAGGCTTTCTTGTCTTGTCCTGGGAGTAAGATTGATTCTTGAAGTTTTGAGTATGGTGCTGGCAGTTTTTTAATTCTATTAGTGGGATACTAATAAGTTTTTTCTATCTCTATTACTCATTACTCTTCATAATTTATCTAATACATACTAAGTGATACAAATTTAAATTCCATACTTAAAATCCTAAAATTTCAATTCCCCAAACTCTAATAAAATCTAGACCTCAACAACCTTAAATCCTCCCCTCCTAGCTTTCCTGCATCACCATTCCTAACATCAAGTCCACCATTATAAGTTACAGTTGTATCATGAAATGAGCTAATCTACAGTGCTATTTATGGTTTTAGGTGTCCAGCCTTATTGCAGAACTTGCTTCTGCGGAAGCTGCAGAAAAGGGGGTTACATTTGATGTTGCTATAGAAGAAAGATTGTGCTTACTCCTGGGCTGTTGCCCACTTCCCAATAGCTCTAAAGGGGTAAGGTGTTTAAACTGCAGTATTTATGGTCTTCACGTATTGGTGATGAATGTTTGTTTGTGGCTATCCATCTTACCTCTTATTTCTTTCTATGGGAATCCAATAAATTGATGCAGTTATCCATGGTTTTTATCTAACAGCGGTTCCATCTATCTCTTATGAAATGAGAACTTTTGTGCAAAACAAAAAATATGACAAAATACATGAACTATTGGAATACAAAGAGTTGAGTGCAGAAAGAGTCCCTTCCTTTTTTAGAAATTCTAATTCCATTGATCTCACTAAGATCTTGCAGTTCAAATGGAGGAATGGTTGGTTCGATTCTCTCTGTGCAACGGCAATTACTGAGGGGAGACTGGATCCCTGTCCTCTGCATACTGCATGGCTTAAGGAGTTAAATGTTGTTTGGTTATTCTGTTAAATTGTGCGGTTGTATCTTTTATTTGATTCTTTTAGGATTGCCTCTCATGACATTATACTAACTATTCACAGTGTACATTATTGTAACAAAAATGTGTTCTACCTCGGATATTTGTATTTCGATAAAAGAATCCAATACAAGTTTGAGTTCTTGACAAAAACAAGATCCAGCATATGTGTATCTTGTAACTAGCTATCAAAGGAAATATCGATAGAATTTAGAAATTTGAGTGGGCATTGAGCTTGTCTATTATGCCTGTGTCATTGCGGAAAACAAAGTCCTTGCAAGACACGTAGGTCAGATTTCTTAGAAAGTACTCTTCAATTTTTTCTTTTTCGAGTCTTTATGGTACTTTTGAAAAATCCACATCTTTTATATATATAATATCTCTATTAAAAAAGAAAGTGAACGAATATAATAAATATAAGATAAAAAAGAAATTATCATAACCCTATATCTGATGATAAGATAGGTATAAACAAGTGACTTAATGCATCAGCTTAGAAAATGATTCTTTAATTACAGTGAGGATAATGGTGAACACGAAATAAGAAAATCAGTGACTTAGTGGAACATTGTTGCATTGATGAAATATTAATATCTACAAGAGTTAACATTCTTCTTACAATTTATTTTTATAAGCAATGTTTTTAATTGTAATCGGTGAAAAGGTATTCTAAATTTATAAAATAGCTTTCATCATATTAACATATAAATTCTCTTTATATTTATAATTTAATAGTTTATTTAAATAGTTAAAGATAAAGAAAAGAAAAAATAAATGATTTATTTATTAAAAAAATTATTACATTATATTTCACTTTAAATTTTAATAAAATATAATATATATTTTATTAAAATTTTATTTCATATGTCATTAATGATGAAATCAAACTAATTTATTAAATAATGAAGTTAGACTAATAATTTATATGCTATTGTGTCTCAAACATACCTTAAATTAAAGCCTATATAATAATTTTTTTAAATTCTACATTTAAAACTTTGATTAAATTAGAGTGTAAAATAAATAAGTAATTATTTTTGATATATTTATATCTAAAACTCAAATTTTTATAAATATTTAAAGAAAACTTAATTTATGAAATTAAGGGTAATTGATTATTTAGTCATATATTCTCACAACAAATATATCTATATTTATAAAAAGAAGAATCATAATTGATGTACTTTTTCTTCTTTTCTATGTCATATACAAAGACTTTCATTACACAGCGTGCACGGTTGTCTTTGTAATTACAAAATTGATTCCTTTTTCATCAACTAGGAAATGACTCGTAACATTTTTGTCAAGATGCATTAAGGATAATAATCTGATATTAATAAATCAAATACAAAGACTTCTCCTTATTTGATTTTTATTCTGTCTAACAACTGAACTAATGCAATTATTGATTTTGTTGTTATATTGTCAAAGTGATGTTATTCATTTGGTTTACCTTTCATTACACAAATTATACGGCAAGTGCTTCTCATTTGGTCTACCTTTCATTACCCAACATGTGTTCTCAATTGGTCTACGATTTATTACACAACATATGTTCTCACATGGTCTACCTTTCATTACATGACATGTGCTTCTCATTTGGTCTACTTCTCATATTATGAAAGTGATGTTTCTCATTTTGTAATAATAATACATTTGTCCTTTTAGTATAATTTTCTCAGTCTTGAAAATTGCCTCTTATTTTTATATCTTAATTTGTTATATCATCAAAATTTGAAGCATTGCTTACTATAGTAATTGTGGTATATCATAGGGTATTTTAGACTCCTACATTATTTTTTATAAGACTTATTTATTTTTTTTTGTTTACATTTTACTTATTTTTATAGTAATACAAACATGAGGTCTTTTCAAACCATATCATTGTAGAAATTAGAGAGGTTATAAGTCAAGTCATGGACACCCATTTTCTAAGAAATGTTTCCCTCAGTTTCTTCCTTTCAAGTCTTGCACATACTTTGGAAAAGTCTATGTCCCATTAGATAATAAACATTAATTCCATCGTTCATACTTCAAGTGAAATTCTACTATGAACACAAAATTAAAAAATATTCCATAAGTTACAACTCATTTTTATAAAGAGAGATTTCATTTTGTAATTAGTGAAAAAATATTTTAAATTTACAAAATAAACCTCATTACATTTTCATAAAAATTTTTGTTTAAATTAGTAATTTTTTACAATTTAGTAAAATTAACTAATTATGTCACATGTACAAGAGAACCAAAATGGCAAAAAATAAAAATAAAAATTATTATTTGTTAAAGAAATCATAACTAAGTCATGGGTTCCTCTCCCTGGATAACTAAAGATAAAGACTGAATCTAGAAATTTAATGCTTAATTTCAAAAAAGATAAAAAAGAAAAAACAACTCACATATCAAAATTTTTTGACATATTTAGAATTGAACACATAATTTATAGGAAATTGAATAAGGTGGGATCTAAATCTTATCCATGTCACTTTGTCCAATCAAACTAAATCTAAAAAGCTGATGAAAAAAAGAATTACAAAGAAATTAAAAAAAAAAATGAACAAAAAAATATTTCTTAGATAATAAATCATATATATGGGTTGTTCTATACAGTAAAATATAAGATATTAATCTTATACCTTATGAACGGTTTAAAAAGTAAAACATGAACTAATCTATTTAATTTTAATTACCTTTTTGATCAATTAGGAAGAGACTCATGACTTTTTTTTTTTTTAATAACAGTTTTAGCGGGTTCAAAGGCACCACAGGGTGTTACTGCACCTGATGTAACAGTGATGCTTCTCATTTGGTCTACCTTTTTATGACACGGCACGTGGATCTGAGTCTGGCATTACAAAATTGACTCCTTTTCATGTGTTGTTCTATATATAGGTGCCTGGGAAATTACAATGGTGTGTGCAAAAATTAAACAAACTTTTGGGATTTTTCTTTTTGTGCTTGTTAATTTGCATGACATTGGAGTTCTGTTTTCCCAGGAATCATGTGCTGTGGGTTCTGATCAATTTAATATGCTCAAGTGGTTACGAGAGTTGCCTAGAGGAAGAGAGGTTGGATTTATTAAGTACCAGGGATTAGTTCGAATCAAGTGGGGTGAGGACAGAGCTTGTGCTTCCTTCCTGGACTGATAATCTAGCATCTGACTGCTGCAGCTGGGAAAGAGTCAAAGGTCATAGCACCACAGGCCGAGTGATTGAGCTCTTTCTCAATCACAATAGCCTAAAACCATTTTTTGTTTGCATTATACAAGCATGGGGTCCTTTTGGATCACCTCATTGTAGAAATTAGAGAGGTTAAAAGTCAAGTTTTAGACACGCATTAGAAATTAGAGAAGTTAATAAATCAAATCTTAAACACCTATTTTTTGTTCGCATTATATAGGCATGGGTCCCTTTGGACCACCTCATTATGGAAATTAGAGAGGTTAAAAGTCAAGTGTTGGACATGCTTTGGAAATTAGAAAGGTTATATAAATAAAGTCTTGGACACCCATTTTTTGTTTGCATTATACAAGCATGGCTCCCTTTGGACCACCTCATTGTGGAAATTAGAGAGGTTAAAAGTTAAGTCTTAGACACGCTTTGGAAATTAGAGAGGATCTTGGACACCCATTTTTTGTTTGCATTATACAGGCATGGGTCCCTTTGGACCACCTCATTATTGGAAATTAGAGAGGTTAAAAGTCAAGTCTTGGACACGTTTTGAAAATTAGAGAGGTTATATAAATAAAGTCTTGGACACCCATTTTTTGTTTGCATTATACAAGCATGGCTCCCTTTGGACCACCTCATTGTGGAAATTAGGGAGGTTAAAAGTCGAGTCTTGTACACGCATTGGAAATTAGAGAGGTTATATAAATCAAGTCTTGGACACCCATTGTTTGTTTGTATTATACAGGCATGGTACCTTTGGACCACTTCATTGTGGAAATTAGGGAGGTTAAAAGTTAAGTCTTGGACACGCTTTGGAAATTAGAGAAGTTATATAAGTCAAGTCTTAGACACACATTTTTTGTTTGCATTATATAAACATGGGTCCCTTTGGACCACCTCATTGTGGAAATTAGGGAGGTTAAAAGTTAAGTCTTAGACACGCTTTGGAAATTAGAGAGGTTATATAAATCAAGTCTTGGACACCTATTTTTTGTTTGCATTATATTGGCATGAGTCCTTTTGGACCACCTCATTGTGGAAATGAGGGAGGTTAAAAGTCAAGTCTTGAACACACTTTGAAAATTAGAGAGGTTATATAAATAAAGTTTTGGACACATATTTTTTGTTTGCATTATACAGGCATGGGTCCCTTTGGACCACCTCATTATGGAAATTAGTGAGGTTAAAAGTCAAGTCTTGAACACGCTTTGTAAATTAGAGAGGTTATATAAATCAGGTCTTGGACACCTATTTTTTGTTTGCATTATACATGCATGGGTCCTTTTGGATCACCTCATTGTGGAAATTAAAGAGGTTAAAAGTTAAATGTTAGACACATTTTGGAAATTAGAGAGGTTATGGATACCCATTTTTTGTTTGCATTATACAGGCATGGGTCCCTTTAGACCACCTCATTGTGGAAATTAGGGAGGTTAAAAGTCAAGTCTTAAACACACTTTGGAAATTAGAGAGGTTATATAAATAAAGTCTTGGACACCTATTTTTTGTTTGCATTATATAGGCATGGGTCCCTTTGGACCACCTCATTGTGGAAATTAGTGAGGTTAAAAGTTAAGTCTTGAACACGCTTTGTAAAGTAGAGAGGTTATATAAATTAAGTTTTGGACACCTATTTTTTGTTTGCATTATATAAGCATGAGGTCCTTTTGGATCACCTCACTGTGGAAATTAAAGTGGTTAAAAGTTAAGTCTTAGACATGTTTTGGAAATTAGAGAGGTTATATAAATAAAGTCTTAAACACCCATTTTTTGTTTGCATTATACAAGCATGGGTCCTTTTGGACCACCTCATTGTGGAAATTAGAAAGGTTAAAAGTCAAGTCTTGGAGATACTTGGAAAAATCTAAGGTTGCATTAGATCATGAACATCAATTACATCATTTATACTTCAAGTCAAGGTCTTCTTTGAACACAAAATTAAAAACACTCCACAAGTTACAACTCATTTTTTAGGTAGAGTTTTATTTCATAATTGATGAAAAAATATTAGTAGACTTGTTACATTTTCATGAAAGTCTTCTTTATGACAATAATTTTCATACTTTGAAAGGTTAAATATTTATGTTAAGTACAAGAGAAAAAAAAAAGGATAAAAAAATTAATTATTTGTTAAAGAGATACCAAATAGGATGTTTGTTAAGATGCTTTAATGATAGTAATAGGATGTTAATAAATTAGATGCAAAGGCTTCTTCTTATCTAATTCTTATTTTGTCTAGCAACTGGATCCATGAAACAATTGATTTTGTTGTCATATTGTGAAAGTGATGCCATTCATTTGGTCTACCTTTCATTACACGGCAAGTGCTTCTTACATGGCAAGTGCTTCTCACTTGGTTTACCTTTCATTACATGGCAAGTGTTTCTTACTTGGTCTACCTTTCATTACACGGCAAGTGCTTCTCACTTGGTCTACCTTTCATTACATGGCTGGTGCTTCTCATTTGGTGATAGCAATACATTTGTTTTTTCAATATAATTTTCTAGGTCTAGAAAATTGGTCTTATTTTTATATCTCAATTTTTTGTATTATCACATTTTGGAGCATTGCTTGCTATGGTAATTGTGGTATATCATTTGGTTTTTTAGACTACTACATTATTTTTGACAATTTATTTACTTATTGTTTGCATCATACATATTTTTATAGTAATACAGGCATAGGGTCATTTTGGACCATGTCATTATGGAAATTAGAGAGCTTATAAGTCAAGTCTTGGACACCCATTTTCTAGGAAATGTTCTCCTCTTTCAAGTCCATGCCATTATAGAAATTAGAGAGCTTATAAGTCAAGTCTTGGACACAGTTTGGAAAAATCTAAGTCTCCATTAGATCACGAACATCAATTTCATTATTCATGCTTCAAGTTAAGGTCTTCTATGAATATAAAATTAAAAAATATTCCACAAGTAACAACTCACTTTTATAGGGAGAGATTTAGTTTTGTAATTGGTGAAAAAATATCTTGAATTTACAAAATATATTCCATTACATTTTCATGAAGATCTCTTTAAATTAGTAGCTTTCACATTTTGTAAGATTAAATAACTATATCAAATATACATAAAAAAAAATGACAAAAAAATTAATTATTTGTTGAAATGATCAGAAAAGATAAAATTTGGATCTAACTAAAGGTATTAGTTGTAAATTTTTGATTTAATCAATTTTTGTTTGTATTTAGTAAAAGTAAAATGAAAATCTTTGAAATGGAGACTATAGTTGTCTTATAACTAAAAATAAGTTTGAGAAAAATGAATTAAAAAAATAAAAATACATAACTAAAATAATAAAATTTTGGGGATTGAGATAATAAAACAGATGTATTATTGAAATTCAATATTTAACTTCAAAAAGAAAAAAAAAAAAGCAACTCACATATCAATTTTTTTGACCTATTTGGAATTAAAACTCATAATTTATAGTAATTTGAATAAGGTGTGATTTGAATCTTGTGTGTTTCACTTTATCCAATCAAATTAAATCTAAAAAAATAATGTAAAAAATAATTAGGAAGAAACTAAAAACAAAAGAACAAAAATATATCTTTTAGATAAAGAATTATAAAATATAAGACATCAATTTTATACATTATAAATGGTTTTAGAAGTAAAGAATGAATTAACCTGTGTAACTCTAATTAACTTTTTGTTCAATTAGGAAGAGACACATGTCTCTTCTTTTTATTTTTTTTGATAACAGTTTTAGCGGGTTCAAAGGCGCCATAGGGGTGTTACTGCACCGATGTAACAGTGATGCTTCTCATTGGTCTACCTTTTATGACACGGCATGTGGATCTGAGTCTGGCATTACACAATTGACTCCTTTTCATGTGCTGTTCTATATATAGGTGCCTCGGCAATTACAATGGTGTGTGCAAAAATTAAAAAACTTTTCCAATTTTTCTTTTTGTGCTTGTTAATTCGCATGACAATGGAGTTCTGTTTTTCCAGGAAACATGTGTTTTGGGTTCTGATCAATTTAATATGCTTGAGTGGTTATGAGAGTTGCCTAGAGGAAGAGAGGTTGGGTTTATTAAGTATCAGGGACTACTTCGAGTCAAGTGGGGTGAGGACAGAGCCTGCGTTTCCTTCCTGGACTGATGATCTAGCATCTGACTGCTGCAGCTGGGAACGAGTCAAGTGTAATAGCACCACAGGCCGAGTGATTGAGCTCTTTCTCAATAACACTAGCCTGGAACCACATCAGTGGCTTCTAAATGTGTCCTTGTTTCTTCCTTTTGAGGAGTTGCACAATCTAGACTTGCATGGGAATTGGTTTAGTGATTGCTACCAGAATCATGGTACATATTACGCTTCTTTACTTTTCCTTCTTTGCTTCTTGTTTTCATGTGCACAGTGATTCCAAACCCACAAAGATCTGCAGACATAGCTGAGTTAGCTTCTGTTACACATGAGATTTTTGAGTTAAAAATTGTTTTAATGTCTTAATTGGGAAAGTCATGATTATATATTGGTTCAATTGTTTCTAAGATTAACTTGTCTTGTAAATGCATAAATGAGAACGCTGTCATTGTAAGTTGCAGAAAAATAATCATTCTGTATTTATTTAAGGGATTTGTTGCATAACCAAGAAAATTGTTCCTGCAGGTTTTGAGAAGATTTCCAATTTGAAGAAGTTGGAAGTCCTAGATCTTTTAAGGAACAACTTCCAAAACAATATCTTACCGTCTTTGGGTGAAATTACATCATTGAGAAGTCTGAATCTGAGTTTCAGCAATTTTAAAGGATCTTTCCCGGTTGAAGGTAGTCAAATTGTCTTTCATCAAACTTTTTTTTTTTAAAAAAGAAAATTCATTTAATTCTTTTAATTCTTTATCATTTAAATTTCAAATTATAATTTTCATTAGCAAAAAATTATTCTTAAGTAGTTCTTGGAAAGGAATTTGATCTAGAGCACTACGTGATTCAACAAAATTAAATAAAACACCCTCTTAAACATGATCATAACTTTTTTTTTAGATCAATCTTAGTCAAATCATGTATGATGTGAGTAAAATGAAATTTATAAAATACAAGAAGTTTATTTTGTCACATAGAAAAGTTTGACAAAAAGATAGTAAACAAAAATAAAAGATCTCACTTATAAGTTGAAACTTTAGAATATATAATGAAAGGTATGCATTATTCAAATTTGATTCAACTTCAAAGAAAAGAAAAGAAAAATTAGAGAGAGAAATTGAAACAATTTGTAATATGTTGGGAAGATTTAAAGTGGAGAATTTTATTCAAATGTGATTACCAAAGACCTGTTTTTTTTTTTAACCTAATTTCTCTTTGGCTAGTCAAATTAAACCTTATTAATGGTTAAATCATATCATCTCACTACAAAAACCAATATAAAAAAAATTATAAAGAGAATAAAAAATAAAAGATATTTTTCTCATATAAAGTATAAAGTAAAAAGTAATTTTGACATTACTCAAAAAAAAATAAAAGATAAATATAACAATTAGATGGATATAAAATTACTAGAGGTATAATCCTTTAACTTCAATTTTTGCATTTTGATTGAGCAAAATTGATCTCATAGTCAAAAACTTCTTTATTTCAACATATGCATGCATGAAATTAGTACATATATGTTTTCATTTCTTGGTGGAACAACTATAATCTATCCTCAGAATTAAAGGCTCTTGAACACCTAGAGACATTGGATGTAAGCAATAACTATTTCAGTGATCCTCCAAACATCCAAGGTAAAGACATCATTCCTTTTCTTTTCCTTTCTTTACTTTTTTTTTTAAATAATTTTTCCTTATTGTTTGATCATCAGAAATGATAAATAATAATGATAATTTTTTAAAAACTTTTGAAATTATAAATTACAAAATATTTTATAATTTTGTATTTTTCATCAATTTTTTGTATAAATTTTATTTGACTTAATTATACATGTTATTGATTTTTAGGTATATTACATAATTTTTTAAAAAATAAATAAATTACAAGATAATTTTTTATTTTATTCATAAATGAGATTATCATAATATAATTTGTATATATTTAAAGTATAACTATTTTTTAATTTCTTTATCATTTTTGATATTTTAGTTAAAACATATTGTATACATGTAGTGAAATTAGACACCACTATTATATATATGATGTGAATTTTATATAATAATAACCATTAAATGCTCTATGTATTCTAGATTTCAAGTCTTTGAAGAATTTGAGAGTATTGGATCTATCGGGCAATAGATTCAATAGCAGCATCCTGCCCTTTGCATGTACCCTTACATCACTTAGGACATTGTATTTTGGTTCGAACAATTTGGCAGCATCTGTTTCCACAACAGGTATCGCAATTCTCTGAAGTTCATTTGTTTTGTTCTTTTCTTTTCCCCTAGAGTCACAGTACTATGGTGTTGCAAAACACTCTTTTTAATTTCTTTTTGGCAGAACTCTCTTCTCTGCAAAACTTAGAACAGTTGGACTTGAGTTTCAATGGTCTAAAGAATCTTGAAGGAATTGTTGATAGCCTGTCGAAATTGCAAAAGTTAGAGGTGTTGCGCCTTGAAGGAAACAACTTCACGAAGAGCAGTGTTAAATCGTTGGGTGCTGTGACATCTCTAAAGAATCTCGATCTTTCACACTGTGGCCTAAATGGAGTCTTCCCAGCACAAGGCACGTAAAAATTAACTTTATCAATGAAATTTAGTATTGGTCTCTCTTACTCAATTTATTCTCCTCTTTATATATATATATCTGCAAATTTAGCAAGTTTGAAGAAGTTAGAAACTCTGGATCTTTCTGATAATCAACTAACAATGCTGCCAGGTACTGCTTGCTCTTCTTCATGGGATTTTTGTGTGTTTGATGAGTCCAAGCGTTGAAAAGTTCATTTAATTCATTAGAAAACTTTGATAAACAAAGAAAAGAGAAGAAGAAAAAAAAAAACACCGAGAAGGAGAAAATGCCTTAACCACACAATCAGAAAAAATAAATAAGAAGAATGAGAAGAAAAGACATTTAACCTCATGGACCCTACCTTCATTGCTGTACCAGTCCACCGGCAATCTCAAATTGCCCCAAAATCTTTCTTTTCTCTTTTTCTTTTTTCTTTATATTTATTTTCCTTTTTATATACATATATCTGCAGATTTAGCAAGCTTAAAGAACTTAAAAACTCTGAATCTCTCTGCGAATCAACTAACAATGCTGCCAGGTACGGCTTGCTCTTTTTCATGGGATTTTTGTGTGTTTGATGAGTCCAAGCGTTGAAAAGTTCATTTAATTCATTAGAAAACTTTGATAAACAAAGAAAAGAGAAGAAAAAAAAAAAACACCGAGAAGGAGAAAATGCCTTAACCACACAATCAGAAAAAATAAATAAGAAGAATGAGAAGAAAAGACATTTAACCTCATGGACCCTACCTTCATTGCTGTACCAGTCCACCGGCAATCTCAAATTGCCCCAAAATCTTTCTTTTCTCTTTTTCTTTTTTCTTTATATTTATTCTCCTTTTTACATATATATCTGCAGATTTAGCAAGTTTGAAGAAGTTAGAAACTCTGGATCTTTCTGATAATCAACTAACAATGCTGCCAAGTACTGCTTGCTCTTTTTCATGGGATTTTTGTGTGTTTGATGAGTGCAAGCATTGAAAAGTTCATTTAATTCATTAGAAAACTTTGATAAACAAAGAAAAGAGAAGAAGAAAAAAAAAACACCGAGAAGGAGAAAATGCCTTAACCACACAATCAGAAAAAATAAATAAGAAGAATGAGAAGAAAAGATATTTAACCTCATGGACCCTACCTTCATTGCTGTACCAGTCCACCGGCAATCTCAAATTGCCCCAAAATCTTTCTTTTCTCTTTTTCTTTTTTCTTTATATTTATTTTTCTTTTTATATATATATATGTGCAGATTTAGCAAGCTTGAAGAACTTAAAAACTCTGTATCTCTCTGCGAATCAACTAACAATGCTGCCAGGTACGGCTTGCTCTTTTTCATGGGATTTTTGTGTGTTTGATGAGTGCAAGCGTTGAAAAGTTCATTTAATTCATTAGAAAACTTTGATAAACAAAGAAAAGAGAAGAACAAAAAAAAAACACCGAGAAGGAGAAAATGCCTTAACCACACAATCAGAAAAAATAAATAAGAAGAATGAGAAGAAAAGACATTTAACCTCATGGACCCTACCTTCATTGCTGTACCAGTCCACCGGCAATCTCAAATTGCCCCGAAATCTTTCTTTTCTCATTTTCTTTTTTCTTTATATTTATTCTCCTTTTTATATATATATTTGCAGATTTAGCAAGCTTGAAGAAGTTAGAAACTCTGGATCTTTCTGATAATCAACTAACAATGCTGCCAGGTACTGCTGGCTCTTTTTCATGGGATTTTTGTGTGTTTGACGAGTGCAAGCGTTGAAAAGTTCATTTAATTCATTAAAAAACTTTGATAAACAAAGAAAAGAGAAGAAGAAAAAAAAAACACCGAGAAAGAGAAAATGCCTTAACCACACAATCAGAAAAAATAAATAAGAAGAATGAGAAGAAAAGACATTTAACCTCATGGACCCTACCTTCATTGCTGTACCAGTCCACCGGCAATCTCAAATTGCACCAAAATCTTTCTTTTCTCTTTTTCTTTTTTCTTTATATTTATTTTCCATTATATATATATATATCTACAGATTTAGCAAGCTTGAAGAAGTTAGAAACTCTGCATCTTTGTGTGTTTGATGAGTGCAAGCGTTGAAAAGTTCATTTAATTCATTAGAAAACTTTGATAAACAAAGAAAAGAGAAGAAAAAAAAAAAACACCAAGAAGGAGAAAATGCCTTAACCACACAATCAGAAAAAATAAATAAGAAGAATGAGAAGAAAAGACATTTAACCTCATGGACCCTACCTTCATTGCTGTACCAGTCCACCGGCAATCTCAAATTACCCCAAAATCTTTCTTTTCTCTTTTTCTTTTTTCTTTATATTTATTCTCTTTTTATATATATATCTGCAAATTTAGCAAGCTTGAAGAAGTTAGAAACTCTGCATCTTTCTAAAAATCAACTAACAATACTGCCAGGTACTGCTTGCTCTTTTTCATGCGATTTTTGTCTGTTTGATGAGTGCAAGCGTTGAAAAGTTCATTTAATTCATTAGAAAACTTTGATAAACAAAGAAAAGAGAAGAACAAAAAAAAACACCGAGAAGGAGAAAATGCCTTAACCACACAATCAGAAAAAATAAATAAGAAGAATGAGAAGAAAAGACATTTAACCTCATGGACCCTACCTTCATTGCTGTACCAGTCCACCGGCAATCTCAAATTGCCCCGAAATCTTTCTTTTCTCTTTTTCTTTTTTCTTTATATTTATTCTCCTTTTTATATATATATTTGCAGATTTAGCAAGCTTGAAGAAGTTAGAAACTCTGGATCTTTCTGATAATCAACTAACAATGTTGCCAGGTACTGCTTGCAATTTTTCATGGGATTTTTGTGTGTTTGATGAGTGCAAGCGTTGAAAAGTTCATTTAATTCATTAAAAAACTTTGATAAACAAAGAAAAGAGAAGAAGAAAAAAAAACACCAAGAAAGAGAAAATGCCTTAACCACACAATCAGAAAAAATAAATAAGAAGAATGAGAAGAAAAGACATTTAACCTCATGGACCCTACCTTCATTGCTGTACCAGTCCACCGGCAATCTCAAATTGCCCCAAAATCTTTCTTTTCTCTTTTTCTTTTATTTTTATATTTATTTTCCATTTTATATATATATATATCTGCAGATTTAGCAAACTTGAAGAAGTTAGAAACTCTGCATCTTTGTGTGTTTGATGAGTGCAAGCGTTGAAAAGTTCATTTAATTCGTTAGAAAACTTTGATAAACAAAGAAAAGAGAAGAAGAAAAAAAAACACCGAGAAGGAGAAAATGCCTTAACCACACAATCAGAAAAAATAAATAAGAAGAATGAGAAGAAAAGACATTTAACCTCATGGACCCTACCTTCATTGCTGTACCAGTCCACCGGCAATCTCAAATTACCCCAAAATCTTTCTTTTCTCTTTTTCTTTTTTCTTTATATTTATTCTCCCTTTTATATATATATCTGCAGATTTAGCAAGTTTAAAGAAGTTAGAAACTCTGGATCTTTCTGATAATCAACTAACAATGCTGCCAGGTACTGCTTGCTCTTTTTCATGAGATTTTTGTATGTTTGATGAGTGCAAGCGTTGAAAAGTTCATTTAATTCATTAGAAAACTTTGATAAACAAAGAAAAGAGAAGAAGAAAAAAAAAACACCGAGAAGGAGAAAATGCCTTAACGACACAATCAGAAAAAATAAATAAGAAAAATGAGAAGAAAAGACATTTAACCTCATGGACCCTACCTTCATTGCTGTACCAGTCCACCGGCAATCTCAAATTGCCCCAAAATCTTTCTTTTCTCTTTTTCTTTTTTCTTTATATTTATTTTCCTTTTTATATATATATATCTGCAGATTTAGCAAGCTTGAAGAACTTAAAAACTCTGTATCTCTCTGCGAATCAACTAACAATGCTGCCAGGTACGGCTTGCTCTTTTTCATGGGATTTTTGTGTGTTTGATGAGTCCAAGCGTTGAAAAGTTCATTTAATTCATTAGAAAACTTTGATAAACAAAGAAAAGAGAAGAAGAAAAAAAAAAACACCGAGAAGGAGAAAATGCCTTAACCAGACGATCAGAAAAAATAAATAAGAAGAATGAGAAGAAAAGACATTTAACCTCATGGACCCTACCTTCATTGCTGTACCAGTCCACCGGCAATCTCAAATTGCCCAAAAATCTTTCTTTTCTCTTTTTCTTTTTTCTTTATATTTATTTTCCTTTTTATATATATATATCTGCAGATTTAGCAAGTTTGAAGAACTTAAAAACTCTGTATCTCTATGCAAATCAACTAACAATATTGCCAGGTATGGCTTGCTCTTTTTCATGGGATTTTTGTGTGTTTGATGAGTCCAAGCGTTGAAAAGTTCATTTAATTCATTAGAAAACTTTGATAAACAAAGAAAAGAGAAGAAGAAAAAAAAAAAACACCGAGAAGGAGAAAATGCCTTAACCACACAATCAGAAAAAATAAATAAGAAGAATGAGAAGAAAAGACATTTAACCTCATGGACCCTACCTTCATTGCTGTACCAGGCAATCTCAAATTGCCCCGAAATCTTTCTTTTCTCTTTTTCTTTTTTCTTTATATTTATTCTCCTTTTTATATATATATTTGCAGATTTAGCAAGCTTGAAGAAGTTGGAAACTCTGGATCTTTCTGATAATCAACTAACAATGCTGCCAGGTACTGCTTGCACTTTTTTATGGGATTTTTGTGTGTTTGATGAGTGCAAGCGTTGAAAAGTTCATTTAATTCATTAAAAAACTTTGATAAACAAAGAAAAGAGAGAAGAAAAAAAAACACCGAGAAAGAGAAAATGCCTTAACCACACAATCAGAAAAAATAAATAAGAAGAAGGAGAAGAAAAGACATTTAACCTCATGGACCCTACCTTCATTGCTGTACCAGTCCACCGGCAATCTCAAATTGCCCCACAATCTTTCTTTTCTCTTTTTCTTTTTTCTTTATATTTATTTTCCTTTTTATATATATATATCTGCAGATTTAGCAAACTTGAAGAACTTGAAGAACTTAAAAACTCTGTATCTCTCTGCGAATCAACTAACAATGCTGCCAGGTACTGCTTGCTCTTTTTCATGAGATTTTTGTATGTTTGATGAGTGCAAGCGTTGAAAAGTTCATTTAATTCATTAGAAAACTTTGATAAACAAAGAAAAGAGAAGAAGAAAAAAAAAACACCGAGAAGGAGAAAATGCCTTAACGACACAATCAGAAAAAATAAATAAGAAAAATGAGAAGAAAAGACATTTAACCTCATGGACCCTACCTTCATTGCTGTACCAGTCCACCGGCAATCTCAAATTGCCCCAAAATCTTTCTTTTCTCTTTTTCTTTTTTCTTTATATTTATTTTCCTTTTTATATATATATATCTGCAGATTTAGCAAACTTGAAGAACTTAAAAACTCTGTATCTCTCTGCGAATCAACTAACAATGCTGCCAGGTACAGCTTGCTCTTTTTCATGGGATTTTTGTGTGTTTGATGAGTCCAAGCGTTGAAAAGTTCATTTAATTCATTAGAAAACTTTGATAAACAAAGAAAAGAAAAGAAGAAAAAAAAACACCGAGAAGGAGAAAATGCCTTAACCACACAATCAGAAAAAATAAATAAGAAGAATGAGAAGAAAAGACATTTAACCTCATGGACCCTACCTTCATTGCTGTACCAGTCCACCGGCAATCTCAAATTACCCCAAAATCTTTCTTTTCTCTTTTTCTTTTTTCTTTATATTTATTCTCCTTTTTATATATATATCTGCAGATTTAGCAAGTTTGAAGAAGTTAGAAACTCTGGATCTTTCTGATAATCAACTAACAATGCTGCCAGGTACTGCTTGCTCTTTTTCATGGGATTTTTGTATATTTGATGAGTGCAAGCGTTGAAAAGTTCATTTAATTCATTAGAAAACTTTGATAAACAAAGAAAAGAGAAGAAGAAAAAAAAAACACCGAGAAGGAGAAAATGCCTTAACGACACAATCAGAAAAAATAAATAAGAAGAATGAGAAGAAAAGACATTTAACCTCATGGACCCTACCAGTCCACCGGCAATCTCAAATTGCCCCAAAATCTTTCTTTTCTCTTTTTCTTTTTTTCTTTATATTTATTTTCCTTTTTATATATATATATCTGCAGATTTAGCAAATTTCAAGAACTTAAAAACTCTGTATCTCTCTGCGAATCAACTAACAATGCTGTCAGGTACGGCTTGCTCTTTTTCATGGGATTTTTGTGTGTTTGATGAGTCCAAGCGTTGAAAAGTTCATTTAATTCATTAGAAAACTTTGATAAACAAAGAAAAGAGAAGAAGAAAAAAAAAACACCGAGAAGGAGAAAATGCCTTAACCACACAATCAGAAAAAATAAATAAGAATGAGAAGAAAAGACATTTAACCTCATGGACCCTACCTTCATTGCTGTACCAGTCCACCGGCAATTTCAAATTGCCCCAAAATCTTTCTTTTCTCTTTTTCTTTTTTCTTTATATTTATTTTCCTTTATATATATATATATATCTGCAGATTTACCAAGTTTGAAGAACTTAAAAACTCTGTATCTCTCTGCGAATCAACTAACAATGTTGCCAGGTACTGCTTGCTCTTTTTCATGGGATTTTTGTGTGTTTGATGAGTGCAAGCGTTGAAAAGTTCATTTAATTCATTAGAAAACTTTGATAAACAAAGAAAAGAGAAGAGGAAAAAAAAAAACACCGAGAAGGAGAAAATGCCTTAACCACACAATCAGAAAAAATAAATAAGAAGAATGAGAAGAAAAGGCATTTAACCTGATGGACCCTACCTTCATTGCTGTACCAGTCCACCGGCAATCTCAAATTGCCCCAAAATCTTTCTTTTCTCTTTTTCTTTTTTCTTTATATTTATTTTCCTTTATATATATATATATATCTGCAGATTTAGCAAATTTGAAGAACCTAAAAACTCTGTATCTCTCTGCGAATCAACTAACAATGCTGCCAGGTACTGCTTCCTCTAATTCATGGGATTTTTGTGTGTTTGATGAGTGCATGTGTTGAAAAACTTCATTTAATTCATTAGAACCAAGAAGGGGAAAATGCCTAATGCCTTAAGAATACAATCAGAAAAAAGAAACGAGAAGAACGAGAAGAATAGACATTTAACCTCATGGGAATTTTCTCTAAATTTATTGCTATTTCAAATTAAATCTCTAATTTTTTTTTTCTCCATCCTTTCTTCTCTTTGCTTCAATTTACTATTATCTTTCACATTTACTAGAAATTTAATATCTTATATAAGATACCTCTCACTTTTATTTAATTTATTTTCTCTTTGATATATATCTACAGATTTAGCAAATTTAAAGAATTTAGAAATTTTGGATCTTTCTAGGAATAACCTAACAATGCTGCCAGGTACTGCTTGCTCTTTTCCATTGGATTTTTGTGTGTTTGATGAGTATACTCCTAAATTGCAAACCTTATAAAACCTTCGTTGTGGTACCAGTCCACCAGTAATCTTTATAGCTCGTCTTCAACAGCATTGTTGTTTTCCCAAATTGCCCCAAAATCTTTCTTTTTTCTTTTTCTGGCCTTTATCACGTGCTCCCTTTAAGTTGTTGCCAATTCCCTAAATTTATTGCTACTTCAAATTAAATCTCTAATCTTTTTCTTTTTCTCCATCCTTTCTTTTCTTTCCTTCAATGTATTGGTATCCTTCACATTTTCTAGGAATTTATATAAGGTATCCATTTTTACTTAAGTTATCACACTAAAAGCTTCTTTTACCCTCACAATTTCTTTTAATGCTACTCATAAACATTTTCCTTCCCCAAATCTCATCAAATTGTAGGCACCTATTGTTTATAAAGGCATTCTTAGACTTTCCTTATTGTTAGTTCAAACTTAGCCTCTAATCCTTTTCTTTATTTTAGACTTTGTTTTTTCTTTTCTTTAATTTACTAGTATTCTTTACATTTATTAGAAATTTTATACTTTTATATTTATTTTTAGTTTAAATTTAGTATCTAATCTAATTATTTTTTTGCCTATACTTACTTATGATCCTTAAAATAATTATGTGCCTACTTTTTTAGAAAAAAAATAAATTTGTTAGTATGGCAAATAAGACAATAATTCAAAGAAATTGTCTAATATATGTATTCTTTTTTATTTTTTTTATATATGTATTATATTTCTTTTTATATTTGTACGTATAAATTTTCCTAATGAAAAAAAAAATCTCGACTACCACTATTTATATCCATATAGCTTCTCTATCAATAGTTTTTTTCCTTATCTATTGCATACAACACAAAGCCAAGGGATTAGCTCTTATGCAACATATGAATGCTTTGGCCTTTAAAAGTTTGTGATCATATTATCAAATATTGTATTTCATCATTGACATTAAACCAATTTAGGGTCTCTAAGGTTGAATCCAATATGAAGTTATGAAATTTAGTATAATATTTTGTCAAATGCTAAATTGGAATTGCATTTATTTGAATTTTTTTATGGTTTTAATCTAATTTCTTAATATATTTGTTTTATTTTTGGAATAGATTTTGGCCAAATGACTTCCCTCAAAGCTTTATCTTTACGTTATAATAATCTAAATGGATCTTTAGCTCAGGAAGGTAATTGTGAACACTTTACCAATGTTGAAAAGTAGCAATCACCTTTTGTCTTTTATGGAAAATTTTAGATATTGTATTATTTTTTGTTTCAGGTTTGTATTCATTGAAGAACCTTCAAGAATTGGATCTCAGCCACAATAATCTTAGTGGAATTAATTCATCCTATCTTGGCAAATTGACATCTCTTACATACTTAGACTTGTCATCAAACAAACTTGAAGGAGATATTTCATCATTTCCAATTACTACTCTCAAATCTCTCAAGTATATTGATCTCAGAAATAATCTCTTTTGGGGTCAATTCTCTTTTTACTCAATTGCCAATCACATAAACCTTGAAGTAGTATTGTTATCAAGTGATAACCCCAAGTTTAAGGTCCAAACTCATTATCCATATGACTGGCTACCTATAGTTCAACTTAAGGTTATTGGAATGTCAAATTGTAGACTTAACAATATTCCCCATTTCCTCACTCACCAAACTGACTTGAAAGTCATCGATCTCTCCCACAATAACCTCACAGGAACCTTCCCCATTTGGTTGCTTGAAAATAATACCCAATTGGAGTTTTTAAGTCTTAGAAATAACTCCTTTGTGGGTTCATTTCATTTATCCTCCAATTCTAGCTTTGTGATAAAGTATATAGATGTCTCAGAAAACCACTTTCATGGAAAGCTTCAACAACATATTGGTAGTATTATTCCAACCGTTGAAACATTTAATCTTTCAACAAATGCTTTTGACGATGGCATTCCATTCTCTATTGGAAGCTTACAATATTTGTCTATTTTGGATTTATCCAACAACAAGTTTTTAGGAGAAATTCCAGACAATTTGTTAGCAAATTCCTCTAATTTGGAAAATTTGGTGCTCTCACACAACCGATTATGTGGTCAAGTGCCAAAGACAAGGTCCAATCAAACTTCATTGGAGTTCTTGCAACTAAGTGGAAATCAATTTACTGGCACTCTGTCAAATTGGATCTCTCATTACCCAAGCCTATGGATTATGGATATAAGTCACAATTGCATATCAGGTGAAATTCCTAGCTTTATTGGGAATTTAAGTTTATATTATCTCAATATGGCTAGTAACGTGCTTGAAGGAATAATTCCATGTGAGTTGTTTATGTCCTCATTATCCCTTCTTGATATTTCTTATAACAATCTTTTGGGCACTCTTCCGTCTTGCTTAAAATGGTCATCAAAATTAAACCATTTGAATTTGGAAGGGAACAAATTCACAGGTACAATTCTAGAATCATTATTCAATTCTTCTACTTTGATGACATTGAATATTGGAAGTAATTCTTTTGCTGGTGAAATTCCAACATCAATTGGGAATTTGTCCAATTTGAGAGTTCTTCAACTAAGAGGAAATAACTTGAGGGGTTTGCTACCAAAAGAGCTATGTCAGTTGAATGAACTAAGCATATTAGATCTCTCACATAACTCATTTTATGGACAAATACCAAGTTGTTTTGGCCGCATCTCTTTTGGAAAGGTGACTAAGGACACATCTAACTTTGTACAAGATATTTGGAGTGGAAATGGATTACCTTTGATGTCTTACAATTTCCTGAGTAAATTACTCAAAAGAAATTTCGCAATTGAAGACTCATATGGTTTCTTTGTGCAACAAGCTCAAGTTGATTTGGTGACAAAATTTATATCCAACGTATACAAAGGTTGGCATCTTGAATTGATGTCTGGATTGGATTTGTCATGTAACCAGCTAATAGGGGAAATACCAATAGAACTTGGAAATTTAAGCTCGATACTGACCTTAAACTTGTCTTATAATCAGTTGACTGGCTCAATTCCAAGATTTTGGCAAAATTTTGAGCAAATAGAGAGCCTAGACCTTTCCCACAACAAATTAAGTGGAGAAATTCCTTTGGAATTGATTAGTTTGCACTTTTTGGAGGCTTTTAATGTGGCTTACAATAACTTATCAGGTAGGCTTCCAGACATGGAGGGACAATTTTCCACATTTGATAACAAAAGCTATGAAGGAAACCCATTTCTTTGTGGACCTCCATTGGATACAAGTTGCAATACTGATGTACCAAAAGAGCCACCATCTTCTAATGCAAGCAATGAAAAATGGCATGACGTCATTGATCCAGTGTCCTTCTTAGCAAGTTTTATGGCATCCTACCTTGTATTCTTGTTGAGTTTTATGGCTGTTCTTTATGTCAACCCTTATTGGCGACGGAGGTTGTTCTTAATCATTGACAATTTCATAGACGATTGTCATTTTATGGTTTTTTATACTATTCCCAAATTGTTCACTAAAGTAGTTAAAAAGCCATATTTTGCCTAATTATTTTGCTAGATTATGTATTTACATAGGTAGTAGTACTTTATGTGGCAATATTGGATATGTAGTTCTTGAATTTACTTACTATTTTCATGTTGTTGCATTGTATGTCATGTTTCCATGAATATTAGATGTTGGGAAAGAGATGGATTTAAAATAAACAAATTAGATTAGATGTATATCAAATTAGATACATATTAGACTACATATGTATTAAGTTTCTTGTAACTTGAATATTACAATGTAAACACCATATACACATAAACAACAAACAAAAACAACAAATAAATATTGCATTCATTGCCAAATATACATAAACAATAAATATTGCAAGGAAACCCTTTACCTCTTTAATAATAGTTAGGAAGTGGGCAACTAAAGAAAACACAAAATCTTTTTCTTCTATAGCAACATGCAATGTAATTCTCTTTTATGAAACTATTATAAAAGCAAGTTTTGCAAAGGTTGGATACATGAAACCACAAATAGTAATGTAAATTAGTTCATTTTAAGTTATAATAGTAAATTTATAATGATGGATTGTATTAAAAATGATGTTGTAAGAAAACAAGGAGAGAAAGATTTAAGGTTCATTAATGTCTATGATTTTTTAGTTTGGAAAATTGAAACTATAGGATTTTAAGTATAGAATTTAATTTTTTTACTCAAAAAAAAGTTTAAAATTTGAATTTGTGTCATTAAGCATTTATTGAATAAATTATGAAGAGAAATGGAAATTGGAAAATAAATGTATATTTATATAAAATTGTTATAATAATAATACAAATGGATGTTTGCCTTAATGGTAATGAACCCATTCTATTTGCAGTCTCAAAAGGTGTCACATTCCCAAATGGTTCAAAGTTGAATAGAGTGAATTTGAAAAATTGTCTTTAGCTCACCAATTGATTATCCAACCATCTGATGCACCAATTCTTTGATTGATTTTCACCAAAGTGATTTTTGGGTTATAATTAGGCAAAAAGCCAAACTAATTTCTAATTTTTCTAATCAAACTAGTTGGTTTGGTTTGATTCTCAAAACCTTAATTAAAAATTTCTAACTTTTATCTATGATTATTAATAGTGGCTATTGTCTTTGGCTCTTGTTTAGGACCTCCTTGATTTGTGTCAATATCAAAAATGTTTAGTTGTTGCAATTAAACATATTTTCAAGCTAAGCTAACCATCAAATAACATCCAAATGCTATCTACTAATTAGGAGGAAAAAATCTTGACATTACAAGCCTTGTAAGAAAGGTAAGCGCAAGTACAGAGATTATTACAAGTGTCTTGGGCATATGTCATAACCATGTCTAAATTAACTCATGAGTACCCCTCTCTTGATGACCAACAATAAAGTTTGGATTTGACAAAATTGTAATTTTTTTTTTAACATTAGTTTCAGTCTAACCAAGTATAAAGTGAGAATAAAATGGAAATTCTAACATGGAAGAAGTTTATTTTTTCACTTATTTTAAGTTGGACAAAAAATGTAAACAAAAATAAAAGGATATAATTTAAAAGTTGAAAGTTTAGTGACTAAGAAAATTGAGAAAAAAAATAATAAAGAGAGAGAGAATTTAAGGTAATCCACAGAAAGTAAGGTGAGGAAGAGAATTATAAACAGTTGTGACTTGTGACTTAGGGAGACAAGACTTTAACTAATTGGGAGAGCTTTAAAAAAAGCACATCTTAAGTTTTTTTTTTTAATTACATTTAGAAATAAACTCACAATTTTCAAGCCTTTCAAAGACAATGTGATTTGAATTCAATTTTCTTTATATAATCAAAGTAAACCAATATAAAGAGTGAATTATAAAAACTTTTAAAAAAAAAGTTCTCCAAATTAAATTAATTAATATAAAATTTGGACAACATAGATTAATTAGGAATAGAAAAATTTACCTAGAAAGAAAATCTAATCAAAATAGACACCAATTTTTTCCTTTAATTTTTAATTTTTCTAAGATATTCTTTATATATACATATGCATAGCATTTTTCCTCTAAAAGAGACTTGGGGTTTTTGTTTTCTATACAAAGATAATTTTTTTTTTTGTTCATGTTATTGTAGAAATTAAAGTACTTATAAGTGAGGTAAGTCAATGAGGAAAATTTTTGAGAATTTTTTTCTCAATAACTTCTTTACAAGTCTTGGACATGCCTTGGAAACTTTCAAGTCTCCATTAGAACTTGAACATCAGTTCCACATCATCCATGCTTCAAGTCAAGGTCAAATTTGAACAAAAAACTAAAAAGTGAAGCATTAATGGCTATAAGAAGTTACAACTGACTTTTATAGCCAGTGTTTTAGTTTTGTAATTGGTAACAACATATTTCAATTTTCAAAATAGACCCCATTACATTTACATGAAAATCCTTTTTATATCATTAGTTTTCATAATTTCGTTAAGTTAGATAGCTAAGTCAGTTAAAGAAGAGAACTAAAATGGAAAAATAAATTATTATATGTTAAAAAAAATCATTGCATTACATTTCAATTCAAAAGTTAATTAAAATACATTATATCTCATCAAAGAGGAAAATTTGCTAAAACTTTTTATCCTAATGTCATGTTTCAAGAACAACTCAACTATTGAAAATTTCTAATTCTTATATACAATTATTAACATGACAAAAATTTGAGTGTGGCAAAAATGAGAGTACTTAAATAGATATGTATGCTTAGTTTAGAAAGGATCAAAAAAGAAATGATAATATCTGTATCAAAGTAGGCATAATATCCATTGGAGATAAATTAAGAGAATGATGTTTGTGTTAGTTTGAAATATTCTAATTAAAATAGGTAATCAAATCTTTAAAAATAGTGTTTGGGGAGTTGGCACCAATCTTTTGTTAGGAAGGATTTAGAATAATTAGGTTGAATCTTGATTTTCTAATCATGGTCCTAAAACTTTAGAAATAGTGTTTGCAGAGCTGGCACGAAGGATCAATTACTGTTGATTAGGGATTCATGTCTCCAGTTTCTATTTTACTAATTTGCATGCAGTTTTGTGCCACAATAAGAGATCAACTGTGAGAATTAGCCATGGCTAACAAGAACAGCAGGACTACTAGTGATAGCAGTGTCATCAAGTGGCAATGATGATGATGGTAGCAGCCCCTCTAGTGGTGGCAGAAGCAGTGGCGATGTAAGGAAATGCTGTACATGGCCATTTGTGATGCCAATAAGACAAATATTGATGAGGATCTGCACAGACAACAACTTGTCAGGTATTGTTGGGTACATGTTTTGGGGCGACCACTCCAATAAATATCTTTTTTGGGGTATATTTTTTGTCACTTTTGATTTCCTCTTGTTAGGACATAATTTTCTTTTTCCAATTGCATTGGCCTTGTGGGTTTGCCAGTTTGAATTGTAATATTTTATTTCCATGGGCATATAAATGAAAAAAAAAATTCATATCATAATGAAAATGCAAGGCCATTGGTTTGGTTGATGGTTCATCCTATGTAGAAAATCAAGATGGTTAGACGAATGTTACAACTGAGAACTACATCCCAAAAACATCTTTGTTTTGTTATTGTTGTTGCTATTTTGGTTGTCATGGTTACTGCTATATAGTAAGAAGCCTTTCAAACTTGCAAAAGTCATGGTGCAGCCACAAAAATTGTAGAAAACAAGTGATGAATCGCATAAAATATTGAATGTCAATATGGACCAAGCACCCTAGACACAGCTTGCCTATGAGGCATTCATGTGATTAAGCATTAGATTGATCATTGCCCAATGAAGGTTGTCAATGAGCATGTGTGTACACTCCATGTGTGTGCTTGAATTGGTGTTACCATATTTGTTAAAAACTTTGATGAACCTGTTTTTGTGACAGTGGCCAATGCATCCCCTTAATTCCTTAGCTTGTAGGCCATCCATGAAACCTTGCGATCACAACAAGGTTCTAACTCATTGCACATGCTTACATGTGCAAATGCTCATTATGATCATTGAATTTTGCATGAAGTACACATTGGCAAGTTCGTGCTATTGAATCATTATCAAAACAAACTACTTTTCCATTTTTGGTGTATCTATGTATGTACTACTTATTTTATTTAAAAATCATTGTTAAATGCATGAATGTTGATTGGAAAATTGGATTAAAAAAATTGATTTTTTCAAAAGTATTAAATACATTGTTAATAAAATTCGTTAATTTGAAATATTTGATGTTATCAAACAATGGATTTGGTGGTCAAATGCCAAAGACAAAGTCTAATATAACTTCCCTATGATACTTGCAACTAAGTGGAAATCAATTTATTGGCACCTTGTCTAATTGGAATCCTTATCACCCAACCTTGGAGTTTGTGGATGTCAATGGAACTTTATATCAAGTGAAATTCCTCACTTCATTGGAATCTGAATTTAAAACATCTGAACATGGTAGATAATGCACTTGCAGGAAGAATTCCACATGAACTATATATGCCTTAGTTATCCCTTCTTGATATTTTCCATAACAATATTTCAAACAATATTTCTTCTTGCTTGAAATGGTCATATTTAGAGCATTTGTATTTGGAAGGGAATGGATTCAGGGTTTCAATTCCAAAAACATTTTTCTACTCTTCTAAGATGATGATAATGAATTTTGGAAATAATATTTTGTCTGGTGAAACTTGAAAATCAATTAGAAATTTATCCTATTTGAGGGTTCTTCAACTAGGACAAAATTCCTTGAGTAGCATGACACCAGAACAATTGTGCTTATTGAATGAGCTAGGCATGTCGAATCTCTCGCATAACTCATTTTCTGGACCAATACTATGTTGTTTTACCCACATCACTTTTGGGAAGGTAGGAGAATTTGGTTTTAGAGATTACAATGAGTGGTCTAGGTCACCTTTAGGGTTTGTTCCCAATTGTCAAAGTAATTTAAAGCACAAAATATTCTTAACTAATCTCACATAAAATTTTGGAAAGCAATAAGCATATGTTAAGTTAGTTAGCTATATCCCCACTTAATTATAATCTTGGTTGTTGACATCTTAGTCATAACATGTAATGATATTTTCTTTCGTTCATGACTCATACAATTCACTGAGTATTCCCTTGGCATCTTTGTTAATTGCTTTAAAGAAATTCAATCAAGTAACATAAGACTTGCTTTGACAAAAGTACGTAAAGAGACTTCTATTTTATTCCCCTTCTAAGATAAAGTAATGTTAGATCTTAACTATGTAATTGTTTGTCAGATGGTTACAAAATAATCTAATATTCTAACAAGATTGTCTAACTTTAAGAATATCAGCTACCTTGGTTTCACTTGTTATAGTATAAGCATATGGTCACAAAATCTAATTCCTAATTAAACTCTATGAGGACAAGAAGCATATCTCTCTTTTTATATTTTTTTGGTTAACTGAATGTAATCAGATATCCAACGTTTCTTGATCTTTTGGTCTTGATGACCACTCCAATCCAATTCCTACAATAATAAACCATGCATTTGAGCTAAATTTCATTTTAGAAATGTACTTTTTTAAAAATTACATGAAAGAATATTTTATGTATATTCATGTAAATAAAATTTATCATATTAAAAGTTACAATTACCACAATATGTTTGAATAAGTCATATTAAGGTCTCAAGTATGCATGTATTGTTGATTTCAACTATGAGATGTTTTGTTAAAAAGATAAATGTAACAGCAAAGCAATAGCATAGAACCACAATAAAAAACAAAAGAATGGCTAATTCAAAAATAATAATAAAAAACATGAACATCTCATTTTGTTTGAAATTTATTATGATTTTTTTTTGGTTAAATATATCACAAACTCTTCTTTGGATCTTAAATCTAACATGCAATTAAGTCAAAAGGACTTTATGTCTTATTTGGCACATAATGCCACATAGGACTAATGTGTGTAATGGGGTAAATATACATGGATTAGGAAAAAAAAAAGTCTTTAAAATGTAATTAAAGAAAAAGAGAATGCACAAATAATGTGCTTAAAGGAACATTTCCATGTGAATGTCTACATTTTGGTTATCCTTTCTTGATATTCCTATAACAATGTTTTGGGCACACTTGCTTCTTACTTAAAATGGTAATTATATTTAGAGCATTTGAATTTGGAATGGAATGGATTCACGAATTCAATTCCAAAATCATTTTTCAACTCTTCTAATATGATGACATTGAATTTCAGTAATATTTTTTTTAGTGAAATTTAACATTAGTCGAGAATTTATCCTATTTGAGGGTTCTCTAGCTAAAATGGAATTCCTTAAGCAATTTTATACCATAATAACTATGTCAATTGAAAGGACTAGACATATTGAATCTCTTGCATAACTCGTTTTTTGGACCAATACCACGTTGTTTTAGCCACTTGTGCTTTAGGTATGCAAATTTGGTTTTAAAGATTATAGTGTGTGGTCTATCTCACTTTTAGGGTTCATTTATGGTTTTCAAAGTAATTTAAAACACAAAAAATCCTCAATTGATGTCATGTACAATCTTGGCCTACAACGAGTGCACATTGAGTTGGTGAGAAAAACTAAATTCAGCATATATAATGGTAGCCTTCTTCAATTGTTGTCAAAATTAAATTTGTCTTGTAACAAGTTAACAGAGGAAATACAAGTGGAACTTTGAAATTTGAGCTTAATACAAGCATTAAACTTGTCTCATGATCAATTAACTGGCTCAATTCCAAGAACTTGGGAAATTTTAAGTACATAGAGAGTCTAGACTTTTCTCACAACAAATTGAATAGACAAATCCCATCAGAATTAATTAGTCTGCACTTTCTAGCATATATTAGTATGACTCACAATAGCTTATCAAGTAGGCTTCAGACTTGAAGGGCCAGTTTGCAACATTTGATAGCTAAAGCTATTAAGGAAATCCATTTTCTTTGTGGGCCTCCACTAGATTCAAGTTGCAGACCTGATTTACTAGAGTTGCCACCATCTTTTAATGCAAGTGATGGATAACTAATTGCTTGTGACCATACAGGTTTGAAAGACCTTTCTTGTTCCCCTTTTTTCTTCTCCTTCTCATCACTGCTATTTGATTTTACCCTTGCAATTGTTATTTTCAGAGGTTGTCTTTGAAAGGTATGTCATTCAGTTATAGCATTCAAAAAAATTGAAGAATTCCTACCTGTATCTGTTACATGAATTTGAAACTGAATTTTTACATTGAGTTTTTGATCTAAAAAAAATTGTAGTTTGTTGGTGTTAGGAATTGGCAGGAAACTTTGGCACTGCTGCCCACAGCATCTGCTCCTTTCATGGATATGCACTGGCAGAAATTGAATCAACAAAGGGACTATCTATCCTAGTTAAAGAATTCTCATTGCAAAGAAGATTTAGGGAGAAACCAATTGGAAGCTCATGCATAATATCACTAGAATTTATTATAAATTACTTTTCTCTCAGTTTGCTCTGTAATAAAAATTTTTAGCTTGAGATAATGCATGATTATTGTCATTGTTAAAGTCCAAACTTTGCAATGTTGCAAACATCATCTATTTCCCCCTTTCTCATTCAACAACAATTGTAAGAGATTGAACTTGGCTAAAGACAGCTACTTCTTACTCATACAATTAATCCTTCCTACATACTTGAACATGTAATCTTCACAAGCATACAATCTTTTTCATTCTACTGGAGTTTTGAACTCTTGTTTCTGAAAGAAAGAAAAAATGGCAACTGCACTAAGCTTCAATTAAAAATTTTCCGTGGATTTGAATAGGCAGAGTCTAAGAAGTCAAGTGTCCACTTTAACACAAATGGTCACAAAAGCAAAGGTATGACTCACAACAATGTTGAGGGTAATCATATGAAAACATAAACGTATATATTGATATGATATAGGGAAAAATAAAATTAAATAAAATAAGAGAAGAACAATTGATCATCTCTAGAATTTCCTTTTTTTGTATTCTCCCTTCTCTCCTCTATACCCTTATGTTACATATCTTAGCGGCACTAGTTTTTATCAAGCCAAAATGTAAAAATAAATGAATAGCTTACAATTCTCATTTCTATTCTAAAAGTGAACATTATGATGGTTTGCTTCTTTTTTTCTTTTCAACATTTTTTGAAGCAAAAGTAGGAATTGAATATGTGATCCTCATATTTCTTTCCCAATGATCAACCTTGTGCATTTGTGCTTACTATCTTAACTAATTGTTTCCAAAATGTGTGGCCATCAAGCTGAATTGGGATTGTATTGTTTTCGGGTCTTAGGCCATTTAGGACATAGCACAAAATGTTCATTTAGAGTTTGAAGTAAAAAACGAATTGGGGAAGATGAATAGTCCAAGTCAAATTAATTTCTCAATATTCAGTCCATGTCGAGGGCATGGCGGCATTAAAAGACGTGTATGTCAATTAAGTCAAATTAATTTCTTTTAGTGTTTTTTGTTTATATGGACTAGGGATGAAACTTTACATTTAAAATTAATAGTTTATGTGATTTGATTATTAAATTTGTGACCCATGGCTCACATTAATTTCTTATAAGAATCTAGATCAACCCTAATAATGAATGTGAGCCCAAGCCCATGCCTGTGAAAAGCCCAGAACCTGCCTCAGGTTCAAGCCTACTCCTGAGCCTCGAACTTGAGGTCCATTATGTGAGCCCAACCCTATAGTTGAACTCCAAGAGTTAACTCCTAAAGGTCTCATCAATTTTTCTAGCATTAAAAATCTATATTGGAACATATATAGGGGTTAGAGATCCTCTCTAACCAAATAAAATTTCTCTTTCTAAAGAATTCGAGCAATGCACACGTCACAGCAGGGTCTTATTCCTCTCCCCTCAATATTGCTCTTGCAACTTTGAAAGAAGAGCAGTGGTGGTAGGTGAATGGAAGTGGTAGTGGAGGAGGAGGGAGAGGGGAAGTTGTGAAGTACAATATGAGTGAAGGATAATTGTAACGACATTTTGGTCATTTAAAATCATTTTTAATGATATTTTTACAAATAAAAATAATTTTTATTAACAATAAATTAATTAATGGTGTCTTTTGTTATCATTGGTAAAAATTAGTATAATTTTTTAAAATTTAAGTTGTTAAGTTTTAATATACCATGAACTTAAAATGTAAAAGACAATTTTTCCCCATTTATATTGTCGCTGGTAATTGAACTCATTTGTAATTTCTGTTGCTAATTAGATGTAGGTGAAAACCAAATTCTGATGCTTAATTGAATATGTTACATATGATGATCATGCAGCTTTAAGAATCAATTCCTGTAGTGGATCAAGCCCAACAACTTTTAAGATAAAACCACAGGTTAGTTAATCGAAAAAAGAAAGACAAAGACCTTAGAGACAAATTATAATATTGAATTCAATACAATTTTGTTTCTTATATTTGAAATTGCTGCTACACAAGGATCATATATTCGTCTTATTCAGCTAATTTTTTGTCATTAAAGCTAGGGAAGCAAGCTATTGTCTTAGCAATTTTGATTGAGGCACCAATATATTTCTTCGCCTTTATCTGTTTTTTTTTTTGTTGTTTTGTGAAATGGTTAATGTTATAGAGAATATATTATATTATTCAATATATTTAAAAAAGTCAAAGTTATAGTCATTTTTCTGTTACATTTGCCATTTCATTTTGTTGCAATTAAACTTGAGATATTGTGAAATTATACATATTTTTTCTCATTTTCAAAATATATAAAGATGAAGATAAATGTATTTGTTACAATTTAACATATAATTTATATTTGAATTTTACTCAAAATTTTAAATTTTATATTAAATAGTTTTTAAGTAAAGATTATAAATTAAAATATTTTATTTTTATTCATTAATTATTATACTTTTCAATAGACAAGGAGGGTTTATACTTTATTCATATTTTCAATCCAATTGGCTTGCATTTAAGGAGAAGTACAAGAGTTAAACATGTGTTCTACCTTCAATAACTCAAGTTTTTGGTTTAATGTGGTTTATGGTTCAATGAGCTGAAGCAGTAGGGAAAAAGGTCAATTCTAAACATTAATTAACATGGCAAAGAGAGAATGAACCAGACTCCTTATCAGGATAAGTGGCATACTACTACAGTATCTTGTGTGGAAGGAATATGTTGTTAGTGACATTTCCATCATCCTCCACACCTCCATTGCCCTCAGGATCAATAACTACTGTCATAAAATTAGCCTATTCTTATTTTCTGTAGGTCAGGACCATCTGCATCTATGAGTTTATGAGACCTAAGGATTTCCCATTTGCTGGGTGCACTAATTAAGTGATGGTGCTTAAGTTCAGCTTCAACAATTCTCCATCTTTTGTTTTCCCTCAACCTGAACTTCACCATTGCTGGACAGCCAGTTCTAGTTGCAGGCTTCAGGCAATTAGCTTTGCCCTTTTTCATGAAACCTACAGATTGCAGTGCTACTCCTATAATTGTGGATTACAGTATCCTTGTAGATGGATTCTTCTGAGCTCAGCTGGCTAATGTGGCCAAGGGATGGTTTTCTGCTCTATTTGTTAAAACGAGTTGTGGCCAAATGTTGAAGCATTTACAATAATATCAAAGGGCTGTGTTTCTCTTAATAGAAGCAAGCTTAGCTTGTGAACATTTCACCTGGTTTGCATAGTGATTTGAACAACTTTTGGAGACAGTTTCATCAATATCACTTACAGGTTAATGCATCTCCTTGCTGCCAGTCTTTCCAGTGGATGAAACAGCACTATTGGAACCAAAATTCCACAAGTTCCTGCAATTCAAGAAAATATACATATATGGTTTCAATAATCCAAAGGAGATATAATGGTGTTTGAAAAAGGCAAAGTCTTTTAGTCAGTTTAGTGGGGTTGTAAGAGTATATTTTTGCAGATGGGGAGCATGGTATTTGAGAGCAGCAGCATATTGAATCTTCAATTAAAGATTATTTTATAATTCATTATACATTTGATTATTGTTTTTGTTTAAGTGGGGGAAAAGCTCTCTGGCCTCCTTTTCATTAAAAACCTATACCTTATTTTTTTTATTCAATCCTTTTTTTTTTTTTTGGCATGTCATTTCCTGTATTTTGTGCCACATTCTATTGTCCTTTTTCTCATCCAAATGTTCATTGTGCCGATAAAAATTCTCTCTAGAAAGTATGGGAAACAATTTAACAGATTTCCCAGGATGTCTGCTGTCCTTTCTGGCTTTAGTTTGTGCTTATATAGGATTTGTCTCCTTGTCTATGAATCTAAGGCCTTGTTGTGATTCATTTGCTAGCTTAATCAGGTTTTGCTATTTTGTGCTTGTCCAGCATATTAAAGGCTTCATCTGCACTATAGATGAGCCAAACAGGATGGGCAGAAGGAGAATGCAAAGGGCAAAAGCAGTGTGGTTCCCATCAGAATGTGTGGAGAAGCACAATAAAAATGAATAAGTTTACCGACGAGGAAAAGCGGCCTGACTCCTACCTTGTCTGGTAGAGCTTACTGTTTCAAAACTCCCAAGCTGTTTATTTTGTTCCTCAAGATTTGCCACAAATGAAAATGAAAACAAATGTGGAAGCTTTAAGAGTAGAAAAATAAATAGTTTTTATCTTTCTATTTAGGTTTTCTCTTGCCCCTTTTTCCTCAATTTTGCATAGAAAAGCATTGATACATTTTCCAAGCCCATAATTCTTCTCTGGAACACCTTTTAAGGTCTACAGTGGATTAAACATTATTTAAAAAAATGCTCCTCCTTGGCCCCTCCAACAAAAAAAAAGAAACAATGGTTCATGTACATGTGAATTCCCTAATGTGTCTACTTAGATATGATAGTAATCATATTTACAACGTAATCCCATCTACGGCCAGTGTAAAGGAAAATTTTCTATTTCAATACAAAGGCAAGACCTACTAGCATGCCTCAAAAACTTTTAGCATTGGCATCTCTTGTTTCAATTGTCTCTGCTTGCAACTTGCTGTCAGACATCATTTTCTAGACCATTTTGAGCTCCTTCCATCAGAACTAATGGTGGCAGAAGAGCCTGCTTCTTCCGGTTAGTTTCTAACGTATGTGCGTCCATTGCTTTAGAGTCTTCAGATTCCTTAGCACCTTCTTGGAGTTGAACAAGCAGAGAATAGGCACCATCTGGATTCTTTATCAGCTCTCCGTGAATTCCTAAAAGAAGATTTTTCGAAGACTAGATTGTTGAACAACATGGAAATGGGATGACTAAGCAGCAAAGTTGACATTACCATTCTCCACAACTTTGCCCATATGCACTACTGCTATCATGTCTGCATTTCTGATTGTTGTCAAACGGTGAGCAACAACTACGGGTGTCCAGTTGTGCATAACCTTAACCAGTGCATCTTGGACAATGTGTTCTGATTCGGCATCAAGTGCACTCGTTGCTTCATCAAGTAGGAGAATTTTTGGATTCTTCAACACGGCTCTAGCAATGGCAATTCTCTGTTTTTGTCCTCTAGACAACTGGGTGCCGTGCTTACCAACCATTGTGTCAAGCCCCTGAAACATACATGTAATCATCCTAATTAGAGACGCAAAGCTTAAAAACAGTATAAAAAAGAATTAGTTTAAGAATTGTGAAGTATCATGCATGTAGAACAAAGCAGAATTATCAATAAAGTTGCAGAACACCTGCGGAAGAGCAGACAACTAAGCATTTGGACTTCTGGAAAAAGCATTACATGCCATTTGTTCATAAAGAGAGTAGATTTACCAGAGGAAGAGTGTCTATAAATTTGGCAGCATTAGGAAGTTCAGTTGCTATTCTAATCTCCTGATAAGTTGCATTCTCTTTCCCATATGCTATGTTCTCTTTTATGCTAGTTGCAAATAGAATAGATTCCTGGCTAACTAGTCCAATCTTCTCCCTTATCAAAATGAGCTTCAATGTCTTGAGGTGAAGACCATCTATGAGTTCTTGACCAGAATCAGGATCATCAAATCTTTTAATGAGGTTTATAACAGTTGACTTCTCACTCCCACTTTGCCCAACTAAAGTTGCAGTTATACCACTAGGAACTTTCGGTGAAAATCCAGAGATCTGAATGTCAGGCCTGACAGGGTACCTGAAATGTACATCTCTAAGTCCAATTTCACCGTGCATCTCTTCCAGTATCATTCCTTTCATGTCATAGGCATCAATCCTTAGTTTTCATTTGATTGTCTCAAACATTGTGTATGCCGCAGCTTGCCCTGCTGCAAATGCATTCAAGGATGGAGAAGCCTGACCCAATGACCTAGTTCAACAGGCAAAACAATTAAGCATCTGCTTTCTAATTAAGCACTTACATTCCAAAAGTAAACACCTTCATTCTTGAAGTCTTGGATAATAAACATTATTTGCAAATTTGACTGCCATAAGTAGTTACATCCCACTAGTCAGGAGGTTAAACATAGCTATGACCCCCCCACCATCATAGCCTTTCTCTATGATCAATTTAGATCTGTACCATACTGCAAGACCATAGCTGGCATAGATAACACAAACCATTACACCAAACCCCAAGCCTGAGGCAAGCCCTTGTTGAAAAGGAGCTTTATATGCAATTTTTAGCTTATTGTTATCTTTTTCAATGGCATGCTTCTCTCCTGTGAAAGATGCAACCTGCATAAGTACAAATGTATTCATCAAGATACATGAATAAGCAAGCAAGTTATACGTTGATCTGAATTTACTTATCCTTTGGCCTACCGTTCTGATACCTCCTACTGTTTGTTCTACAACATTTCCAGCTTCTGTGTGAGCAATTTGTCCATAGCTTGTCATTTTTGAAACTAAAAAATTCATGGTTCCACCCACAAACTGCAAGTAGAGGAATGCAGAAAAGCAAGACTAATGCCAAACGCCATCCTTTTATAAGTGCAACCAAAAAGCCACCTATAAATGTTGATAGTAGCTTTATAAACTTCCCGACCTGTGATGAAAGCGTTGATAAAGATGCAGTGTAGCATGGTCAAGCTAACAAATGGCTAGCAATGAAAATGAAGGTAGAATAACAAAAGACACTATACAATTCTTTGGAAGCACGAAATGACATACCTTTTCACCCATGGCATCCTGTATGAGAACATTGTCACCAGACATTCTTCCAATGACTTCACCGGTTGTTGTTTCTGTATCAAAGAAGCCAATATCTTGTTTTAAAATTGTTCTCAAGAACAGGCCTCAAATGCGAGCAGCCTGTCTCTCTCCTGTTACCATCCAACATGAAACCTCTGCAATCAGGGACACAGTAATAACAAACTTAGTGTACAACAGATGATTTTTCTGAAGGGGTCAGTGATCTGTAATGCCCAAAATTACAGCCTGACCTACAGGGAAAGCCAGCAATGAGGACTCTTTAGCCAATTAGATGAAACACCAGAAGAAAACAGAGATTCTAGCGTTCATAGTAAGCTTCTTAGAATCAGTTCCCAATACATAAAAATCTTGACTCAGAAGCATAATTCCAAAATGCCTTTATTGCCCTAGAAATCTCATTTGCTTGATCTAAAATTTCACATTGGCTGGTAAACCAGCAGTCCTGCTCGTATTTATCTTCTGTTCACATGCTAACAGAACTTACACCATTCACATGCACACACATGGAATACTCAGCAGGATACTATAGCTAGAGATAGTGAATTCAATTTCAGCTACCAAATATAGCCTAAAAAAGGTGCAATATGGCAAAGAAGAAGATTTAATCTGAACTTACCTAGAAAAGCAAGGATGAACGCATAAACAGCCAAGTACACCAGCTTTAGTAAGGCCTGAAAATCACACCAGAAAGTGCATGCTGAGTTATTAGAACTGCAAGGTCATGGTGCCCCTGCTTTGCTGCAGCAAACTCTTGCAACCAGCTTTCCCACCAAGTATTAGTGATGTTGGTTTTGGTAGTTGAAGAAACTTGCTCTAGAAGCTTTCCAGCAGCCTTTTTCTGTTTAATTTAAATTCAAAGTATTTTGAATTTAAACCAATGTATCATCATGCAACTTGTGTTTAAATTCAAATTATGAAATTTGAATTTGTAAAAAATCTGGTTTTGTAACCTTCTGGTATGTATGGAAATAGAAGCTGGAAAACAAAATAGGCTTATGCACATATCCAACCTGTGTTTGTCCCTGCCTTGATCCAATTCTCTGATTCTCCTTCATCTCCTTTTACTGCTAGTAACCACAAATCATCACTATCTGTCCAACAAGAACAGAAAACAAATTGGTCAGATTGATCAAAATTTTCATGAAAGAAACAAAGTAATTTTGGTGCAATAAATATTAGGTGACATAGTGAGATGTAAGAGCATTTTTAAAGTGGCTAGGCCATTAACATGTTGAACACATGGGAACAAAGTTGTAGACCCAAAATCTGACTTAATTAGCCAAAGTTAAGATCTTCAAGCACATAGACACTGCAGCCACTATCTTGGGAACCATATACTGCTGATGCCCATTTACTCAATAGCATTCTTCTAGTACAAAGAGCGCGTACCATTAGTCTTATTTGCAGTTGGATTGATTATAAGTCCAGCCTTAAAGAACCCAATCTCACAGTACCAATAAGACAATAGGTGGGTAATTAGGTGTGTATTCACAATTTCATGGCAAACTTTAGGTAGCATACAACTTGTACACTAATCCTGTCCCTTTCATATGGACAATCTGAGGGACTTGCCATGGGATTGGCTTGTGGGACCTACTGCCTAATATAAAAAAACACAAGGAATTTACAATGCAAAATGCAGGATGGTACAATCCATTAAACCCAAAACGCTTAATTCCAATCATAAAAGGAGCATAAACGCAAAAAGGCAATCAATCAAGATTTTCCATGAACTCACCTTGCCGACTTCATGAACGGTGTGTGTTCCTGCTATGCAACCAAATGAATTAATAAGTTGGGTCAAAGATGATTGTCGTGATAGGCCGAGTCATGCCATTGCCGACGGCAGACAGAGACCCGATAACTGACAAAACCACGTCAAGCTGGTCAGCGAAAGTGAAGAGCTTGTAAAACGGCAATTTCTGCACATCCCCTTTTCCAGCCTTTTGCCATTAACGTCCCCCATGGCTTGTTACCTGTAACTCTTGGCAGTATTGCTCAAACAAATCTTAAAGGGCAGCGCGCTGATGGAAACCCTTTTGACACAAAATGGATGAGAAAATGCATGACCTTCTGAGCCTGGACAATCTCTCCAAACAAAACAAGCTGCCATATGATACAGAAGACAATCACAAAAGCATGAAGTCACAGATCAGTAATAAGACAATCATAACAAACTACAAATTTCTAACCACCTTAGAGATGTAAACAATATATAAATATAAAACTACTATATTGATACTTACAGTATTTATAGATTTGGAGTCAGCTTGTTAGGCAAGATGTAATGCTAGAAAAAGAACAACAAAAAGAAGAATAGTAGAGTTCATCTGTGTGTGTGCTGCATATGCCCAAAATGTATTGATTTAGGTGTTTCTTGATGTGGCTTTTTGTGAGATAATACTTGAGTACCTTGGCAGGAAAGCCAATGGCATCTTCTTGGCTTCATGATTGAGGAAACTCTGAAGGTTTTGTTTATTGCATTTTCCCTGAGTAAAAGAGTTAGAAGCAACAGTGGCAATTAAAATGCTAAGGACATAATGAAGAACAAAGAAAATAGAAAGCATCAATGTACAAATTGGCTTTAAAAAATATATATATATAAAGTCCATTGATGCACTATTAAGCAGCAAAAAGGAAGAAAAGGCTATGATTTGACACGTATGATGATGCCATATCAGTTGCTTCTTCAACTGTCTTTCTCTTCCACCTCTTCATAGTCTTACTGTTTTCTCTGTTCTTAATTGCCAATTCCATCGCATACTTTAAGGAAGCAAAGGCACTGAAAGAGTCCTAAAATGGCCACAATATCAACACCATTTCGTCATCCTCATCATTTCTCTCAATCCACTGGCTTCTATCCCACTAAACACTCTTTCTGTCAATCTCCTCTCTCCATAAACCAACTTCAAAACTCACCTTCTTTAGCTCCAAATTCATTTCAACAACCCAAAAGCACATGACTTTCTGTAATGGCTGCAGCAGGCCCCAGTGCCACAACTACTCCAGTGGCAGCCACAATTGTTCCAGTGGTGATTGTTGGCTGGCGGAGGAGTGGGAGGGGCATTGCAAGAAATGGGTAGTGGCCAAGAATTGTTGGGGAAGAGAGGGGACTCTGTGCCACTTGATTTTGAGGGGCCTATTTTGGTTTGTACTAGCAATGATGATCTTGATGCTGTTCTTGAATCCACTCCCAAGTCCAGTTGGAAGGGTGCATATTCCCAATAATTTTGGATTTGTTTTGTGCAATTAAGGTGAAAGATGTGAACTTTACTGATAATTGAATCATCATTCATTACTAGGAAACATGAAAAATTAAAATAGAGCAGATGAATTGGGTTCCAGAGCATTGTCATTTGGTTCAAGAAATGGGGGAGGAAGAAAGGGTATAACATTTGTGCACTGCTGGGCTTCAGGCCCTCTCGTCAATGGTAATTCATCATTGTGGTTTTGGTTCCAGCAATGGCTGTTTGACCAAATTCTCCTCTTTTTGGTTCTTATTTCTCCTACTTAATTGTATAATTGTTTGTGTCATTCTGTGCTTTGCTAAGTAGTTTTCATGCAGATCTGGTTCATGGGTGAATTGCTCTCACATGTTAGACGAATTGGATGAAGTATGTTAATGTTGGAATTTTGATAGCAACAATGCAAACAAATAAACCAGAAGACTTTCTGGTATAAAGTAAAAGAGGGGAAAATAAAAGAAGATCTCTTAATTGAGGATCAAAAGGTTTCTTTCTTACATTATCTTTCTGTGTTTTAATACATATCAGTGAAGCATTTTAAAGTGGTATACTATTACATGATTATATCAATTTGAATTTAAAATACACAATTGATTGTTTAGGTACAAATTCAAACTAATTTGAATTTGTTCCAAAAACTTACAAAAGAAACCACTAACACTCTACTTAGCAAGTCAACCAAGTATAATTTGACATTTAAAGTAATTGTCCTAACTAATTTTCAAAAAAAGAAGGAAACTTGCAGCCTAAAATTTGAGTCTATTGTGCAATACTTCAACACCATGTGAGCACCCTGTAAGACTTCAAGTCTCTTCCATGGTGCTGAGGGATTACATGCCTAGACTGCTTCCCAAAACTTCAAACCTCTGCTTTGGCAAACATTTGGTGAGAATATTGGTAAGTTGATGCTCAGAGGGGCAGTATTCAAGCTTGATTTCATTGCTTTCCTAAATTTCTCTAATAAAGTGCAACTTTACTTCAAAGTGATTTGTTTTTCCATGTAAGACTAGATTTTTTGAGATAGCGATGGTGACTTGGTTATCACAATAGAGGCATGTAGCTTCTTTTTGTTCTAGATTCAAATCAAGAAGCAACTTTCTAAGCCAAAGTGCTTGATTGACAGCAGATGCAGCTGCTAGGTATTCTACTTTTGCTGTTGACTGAGCAGTGGTGACTTGGTTCTTTGAGTTCCAGCAAAAGGCTCCAGCACCAAAGGTAAAGATGAAGCCAGATGTTTCATGTCTTCCAAGGATCCAACCCAATCATTATCTGTATATCCAGTAAGTTACAACCGATTTATCCTTTTATACATAATCCCTAATTCTGCAGACCCTTGGATATATCTCAGGACTTTTTTGGCAACTTTGAAATGCTATTTACTTGGTGAGTGCATAAATCTTGAGAGGAGACTTGTTGCATGCATAAGATCAGGTCTGGTAGCTGAAAGATGCAGCAAACAACCAATTAGACTCCTGTATCTTGTAGCATTGACCTTTTTAGCACCATCTTCATTTTGTAACTTGGTGCCTGCAGGTAAAGGTGTCCCTGTGCTCTTGCTATCAGGCACGTGAAACCTTTTGAGGAGGTCTATGGCATACTTGGTTTGTCACAAATGTATTCCTTCATCAGTTTGTTTGAGCTCCAATCCTAGGAAGTATGACGTGACACCAAGATCTGCCATGTCAAAAACTTCCTTCATTTCAGCTTTGAATCTTTGAACAAGTTCCTGATTGCTTCTTATGACTAATAAGTCATCAACATATAGTGAAATGTAGAGTATTTGATCTCCTTGTGCCTTGACATATAAGGTAATTTCTGTTTTACTCCTCCTAAAACCAAGCTTTAGCAAATAATCATTGATTCTACTGTACCAAGCCCTTGGGGCTTGCTTCAAACCATAGAGGGCCTTCTTAAGTAAGTATACCTTGTTCTCCTACCCTCTTTTAATAAATCCTAAAGGCTGCTCCACAAAAATTTCCTCTTGAAGGAAACCATTAAGGAAGACAAATTTCACATCTAATTGGTGAATTCTCCATCCTTTATGAGCTGCAATTGTAATAAGCAATTTAATAGTATCCTTTCTAGCCACTGGGGCAAAGGTTTCACAATAGTCTATTCCAAACTCCTGTGAGTATCCTTTAGCTACTAGCCTAGCTTTATGTTTGCAAATGGACCCATCAGCCTGATATTTAGTCTTAAAGATCCATTTGACTCCTATGACAAACCCTGCATTGCTTTCTTCCAAGCAAGTACATTTAAAGCTTCTTCATAATCTGTAGGTTCTGATGCAACTTCATTTGCCCTCTTATAAACATCAAAGAGGGGTCTGGTCTTCTGATTGGGTGATTTTCATCATCATTTGATGACTCAGCTTCTGGGGCAAGCATATTAAGTGCATAATCATATTGAGTTTAAGTTATTTCAATATGTGATCTACTTCAATTCCAATGCTCAACATCACTGAATTTAATATTTTTGGAAATTGAAACTTTTCCAGAGTTGATGTGATAGACCTTATAATTGCAAGTAGTGTTTGTATACCCAATAAAAATGGTTATAGTTGCTCTTGAGGTTAACTTGTCACTTTTCTGCTCAAGTACATAAACAAAACAGAGGTAGCCAAAAATCTTCAGACAATGGTCAAGTGATGGTTGATATTGAAACCAAGCCTAAAAAGAAGTCATGTCAGACAATGTTTTGGTAGGTAACCTATTTAGTAAGTATACCGAAGTAGCCACTGCCTCTCCCCAAAACATTTTAGGAAGACTTTTCTCAGCTAACAAGCACTTGGCCATGGACATTGTAATGCTATTTTTCCTTTCACATACCCCATTCTGGTGGGGTGAATAGGGTGTTGTATACTAATTTTGAATGCCTGTATATAAACAAATTTGTTTAAATGATTATGAGGTATACTCATAACCATTATCAGTCCTTAAAGTTTTAATTTTAAGGCCTGATTGAGTTTTAATCTAGGACTTAAAATTTAAAAAAATGGATGAAATTTCAACTTTTGATTTGAAGAAAAACACCTAGCAAAATCTACTATAATCATCAATAAAGATAATAAAGTACCTATTGCCTTTTATGGACTCAACGCTCATTGGTCCACATAAGTCTGAGTGTATAAGTTAAAGCTTTTCACTTGCTCTCCAAGGTCTTTTAGTGATAAAAGAGAACTTAGTTTACTTGCCAAGTTGACAAATCTCACACACACTGGTAGGTTCAGAAATTTATGGCATATCCTTGACAAGATTTTTCTTATGGAGGGTTTGAATTCCAGCATAATGAAAGTGGCCTAATCTTTTATGCCATAGGATTGATTCATCATTAAAAGTAAGTAATGCTTTATGAGAGACATCTTTCAAGTCTAAATGGAAACTTTTCCTTTTCATAGGGACAACAGCAAGCTCAAGGCCATATGCATCATAAATGATACACATTTTGTTTTTGAAAACAAGAGAGCAATTATGTTCAAGATGTTGCCCAACACTAAGAAGATTCTGATTGATATTAGGCACAAACAAAAATTAGATATTAGTTTAGTACCTAAGTGAGTGGAAATAGCAGCAGTCCCTTTCCCTTTCACCTGTAGAAGTTATCTATTGCCCACCTTGACCTTAAAGCTATAAGAGCGATCCAAAGTTTTGAAAACATCAAGGATTGGAGACATATACTTCATGCAACTGTTATCCATAAGCCATGTCTCACATGCCTTTTTGGAAGTGCTACTGCTAGCAACAAAAAACTGCTCTTCAACTTGCTGGTCGTCATTTACCACTTATGCTTCTATCTTGGTTGGTAGGTCTTACCGAGGCTAACTTTGCTTTTTCTTGCAAATCCTCTCAAAGTGCCCCTTTTTTTGACAAAAAGTGCACATAATGTCAGGCCTTCTCCAACAAAACTTAGCTAGATGGTTAGTCCTACTAGAATATTCATATGGTGAGTAGTGTTTTCTTCCTTCTACTTTTGCATCTATAGACTTCCTTTCCTACTTTGATCCTTGCTTTTTCTTTTGAGTACTCTTTTATTTTTGTTTAACTTGGAAGGCACTTTCATCAGTATCTTTCTTTCTCATTTGTCCCCTTTACTCTTAAGCTTAGAAGGCATACAACAATTCTGCCAAAGTGATGGTGTTCAAATCTTTAGAGTCCTCTAAGGATGAAATCTTAGCCTTAAACCTCTCAAGTATGTTAACCAAGACTTTTTGAACAACCAACTTATCAGGGAAGTCTTCTTTGAGAACCCTGATTTGGTTCACCACCTTTAGTAATCTATCATTGTACTCCTTGACAATTTCAGACTCCTTCATTTTTAACAACTCAAATTCCCTTCTAAGGTTTAATAATTGCATGTTTCTGGTCTTCAAGCTACCTCCAAATTCTTACTTCAACCTCTGTTAGGCCTCTTTGGCTGTGTCACAAACCATGATTTTATTGAAGATACTTTCTGCAATAGCAGAATGAATGCAAGTCAAGGCTTTATACTACCTTGAAACTTGCTTACTATGGTGTTTCATTTGTGTTATTATTGGATTAGCAAGGAGAGGAGAAATATCAACACCATTCTTAGTGACCTCCCACAAATCAAAGGCTATCAAATATGCCTTCATCATGACTAACCACTGAATGTAATTATCTTCATTAAATTTTGGTGGTGGTAAGGGTGAGAAGCTAAAAAATTCCATTCCAGAAAATTGCAGGTATGTTAGATGAAGTGCTCTCAGGTGTTTTCCTCTCTTTTAAATCACTTTTTATAGGTCGTTAATGGAGTAACCTGCTCTACTACTAGTTATTGGAATTTTAACAGCAATAGGTATAAAGCAAAAGAGGGGAAAACAAAAGTGGATCTCTTAATTGATGATCAATCAAATAATTTGTTAAGTAATTCTACTAGTCCTGCAACAATTAGTATTGTCCTTATAAGGCAACATTCCTTATCTATTGACCAGCTTCTCATGTATAAACTGTTGAACAAAAACATAAATTATGAAAAATATACTTAGTTTAACAAAGTAAAACTAATTGATAGAAGATCATATTTTTGATCGACAAGAAATTACCTTAATGAACTTGTTTTCTGATAGAGCACCAAATGGCATTATACACAAATTTGCAAGACAAGAACTCCATAGGAAGTCATCCAAAACAACTACAAAGTCTGCTTTCTTCAAAGGCTCTTCCACCCTCAAGCTCTCAATATTTGGTAGCAAAGGAACTAATAGTTTCTTTGGAATAAATTCATACTTTATAATTCAGTTCATTAAAAGAAACAGGAATAGATTTTGAACATGCAATACTTGATGAAGTGAATTAAAGAAGTGTAAGTGCAAAACATTAAATTTTTTGAAGTTTCTTAGGTACTTCTTGAGTTTGTAAAAGTAAACTGCATTTATTGTTCCCTGTAATATGAGGACTAGATTGACAGAAAGAAGATTGAAGGTGCTTACAGAGAAAATGGATGGAATGTCACAAAAATCATGCATAAAGGCCTACAAATTTGGTGCCACTATCTTCACTATAGCCAAATCTTTTTGGTCATTGTAATTGGTCAAGAGTAATTATTTCAGCTTTTTACTTGAAATCCAAACTTCACCCAGAAAAATTCTTGCCAATCTAATGTTTCTATTGTAAGTTTTCTATTATCTTTTGACTGGAAAGAACAAAGGGGAAAGGAGCAGGAGGTTTTTTAGACTTGTAAGAGAAGCAACTCACATCATTTATAGTTTTATACACCATTTTTGTTTTGATTACATCATAAATTTTCAAATTTAAATTCAAAAAGTTTCCAATAACTAGTATTTCAAAATGATTCAAATTTAAATACAAATTTGAATTACAATCATAGTATCAATTTTGAATTTGAACAATACTAAGTAAACATTTAGTTGAATAAGCTAACATAGGTAGAAATCATTTCCTAGCAACCATGTTAACTAACTTAATTAACTTTTTTAACTGACTTAACTAACTTTTGGGCCTTTAAAAGAAATTGGAAACTAGAAACAAAAAATGCAGCATAAAGAGACATAGCAGCAGCACCAACTTTCATCAACACTCCTCCTTAGTGCTGTTGCTTTGTATCCCCAACTGGGTTCTTAATTCCATGAATCTTTTTCTATGAAGTGGTTTAGTTAAAATGTTTGCTAGTTGCTTATTTAAAGAGCAAAATATCAACCTAACTTCATTGTTTTCTGAAACCTTTCTAACAAAATGAATCTTCAACAGAAAGTGCTTAGTCTTTCCATGTTACACTAGATATTTAAAGATTACAATGGCAACTTGGTTGTCACAATAAATCATAATAGGTTTGGTTGGTGCCTATTGTAGATTAACTAGCATGTTTCGTAACTAGATGACTTACTTTACAACTATTGTAGTAGTTAAATACTCAGCTTCTATTATTGAGTATGCAATAGCTAATTGTTTCTTTGAACACCAGCTAAACACAAATGATCCTAAGGTGAATGCATACCCTAAAGTACTTTTCATTTCATCTTAAGTGCCTCTCTAATTGCTATTAGTGTAGCCAACCATTTCAAGCTTCTCAATTTTGTTGAACATTATGCCATAAGTTATGCCTTTAACATATATAATAACTCTCTTTGCAACCTTAAGTTGTATTTGGCTAGGTTCATGCATGTATCTTGATAGGAGACTTACTGCTTGCATAATATTTGGCCTAGATGCAAATAGAAATAGCAGGTAAACAATTAAACTCTTAAACTTGTTAGGATCTACTTTAGGTGCTCCATCTTCTTTAAGAAACCTTGCACCAATAGCCAATAGTGTGCTTAAACTCTTTCAATTCATCATCTAAAATATTTCAAAGAGCATTTTTGCATACATTTTTTAACTCACAAATATTTCTTTCTTGGTTGGTTTCACTTCCCATCCAAGGAAAAAGTTGATCTGACTTAAGTCAGTCATTTCAAACATGTTCATCATATCATGTTTAAAATGCTCAATTATTTTAGGGTTACTTCTAATGACTAAAAGATCATCAATGTAGATTGAAACTATCAACAACTCCTCCTTTCTTGCTTTCACATATAAGGTAGTCTCATTCCTACTTTTGATGAATGAAAGCTTTAATAAGAAATCATTGATCTTGTTGTACCAAGCCCTCGATGCCTGCTTTAAACCATATAAGGCCTTCTTTAATAAAAAGACCTTGTCTTCTAGTCCTTGCTTAAGGAAGCCATCTAGTTGTTCAACGAAAACTTGTTCCTACAACTCATTGTTTAAAATGGCAGATTGTACATCTAGTTGATGAACCTCTTAACCCTTTTGTGCTACCATGCTAAAAGCAACTTAACAGTGTCTAATTTGGCAATAAGGGAGACTATTTCAAAGTAGTTAATGCCATATTGTTGAAAATAAGCCTTTGCCACTGGCCTTGCTTTCAACTTTTTTGTGGACCCATCTGGATTCAACTTGATTTTGTAAACCCATTTAACTCTTATGAGTTTTTTATTTTGTGGTTTATCCAATTGGATCCAAGTTTTGTTTCTTTTAATTGCTTTAATTTCAACTTCTATAGCTTTTCTCCACCCATAATCAGCTAAGGCCTCTATATAGCTCGATGGTTTAAGTTCAGTAACAAGGCTTCTTTCATAAAATAAAAAAGAGACCTTATTCCTCTAATTGTTGTATGATCTATTAATTGATCATTTGAAGTTAATTATTGCATTTATGTTGATTGTGGTAAACAACATTATCTTTCTCCTAATTTTAGGACTCTTTTTCTACAAATGTGACATCTTTACTGATAAAGATCTTATTTATGAGAGAATTGAATACCCTATAGTTGTTTGGTGTGTTTGTATAGCCCACAAACACATTTTTTTCTACTTTAGAATCCAATTTATCTCTTTTCCTTTTTGAGACATAAGTATAACAGATGCTACCAAATACTCTTAAATGGCCAAAAAAAGGTTTTCTCCCAAACCAAGCTTTAAAAGGAGTTTGTTCATGCAAAGCCTTAATTGGAAGTCTATTGATTAGATATATTACTATCATCATAGCTTCACCTCAGAGCTTTTTAGGCATTGCTTTCTTAAAAAGCAAATACTTGGACATCTCCATTATTGTCTTGTTCCTCTTCTTACCTACACCATTTTGTTAAGGGTTATAAGGAGGCGTGAATTATTATTGTAAGCCAACTACTAGGCAAATTTGTTTGAAGGAGCTTGAAGTATATTTAGTTCCATTGTCTAATCTAATAGCTTTGATGTTGTAGCTTGCTTGGTTTTCAATCCAAGCTTTGAACTCTTGGAACACCTTTGTAATATCTGATTTTTGTTTCAAAAGAAAAAGCCAATAAAATCTTGTAAGATCATCTATAACAGTAATAAAATACCTACTACCATTGAGTGAATCTGTGCTTATGGGACCATAGGTGTCACTATGAAACAACTCTAGCTTGTTTTTAGTTTTTAACTTTGATTAGTTCAGAAAGGCAATCTAGATTATTTTCCTTGTTGACAAGCCTGACACAGAACCTCAAGATTAGATACCTTTGGCTAATAATGCAACACTTCTTTCTTATAAAGCTTCTACATGCCTACATAATGTAGATGCCCCAATTTCTTATGCCATAAGTTTGCTTCAGTTAAAGAAGTAGGTATTGCTACATTCTTAACTTGCTTTAGGCCCTGGTGGAAGCTTTTTCTCTTCATAGGTACTACAAAAAACTCCACCCTAAATGCATCATAAAGGGTGAAAAGTTATTCTTTTATTAAAAAAAAAAATTAGTGAGAACCCTTTCTCCAGAAGCTAACTTACACTGAGTAGATTTTGATTGATGTTAGGCAAGTATAACATATTTGAGATCACCTTTTTCCTTGAGTGAGATTAAATTGTAGCAACTCCCTTTCCTTTCACTTATAAGAAATCACCATTCCATATCCTTACTCTAAATGAGAAGGATTGATCAAGCCTTTTGAAAACTTGTAAGTTTGGTGATATGTGGTTTAAACAACCACTGTTAACCAACCAAATTTTAGTATCTCTGTCAACTGCAATGCTAGTAGTAACAAAAAGTTGTTTCTTAGTGTAAGATCATGTATAAAAGTAATAAAATACCTATTACCATTGAGTAAATCTATGCTTATGCGACCACAAGTGTCACTATGTAATAGCTCCAACTTGTTTTTATTTCTTTGACTTTGATTAGTTGAGAAAGACAATCTAAATTATTTTCCTTGTTGACAAGCTTGACATATAGCCTTAAGATCAGATGCTTTTGGTAAATCATGCACCATTTCTTTCTTATGAAGCTTTTGTATGCCTACATAGTGTAGATGCCCCATTCTTTTATGCCATAAATTTGCTTCAATTAAGGAAGTAAGCATTGCTACATTCTCAACTTACTTTAGGTCTTAATGGAAGTTTTTTCCCTTCATAGGTATTGCAAAAAGCTCCACCCTAGATGCATTATGAATGGTGCAATGTTTTTTTTTTTAAAAAAAAAAAAATTTTAGTGAGAAACCTTTCTCTAGAAGCAAACCTATATTTAGTAGATTCTAATTAATATTAGGCACATATAGCACATTTGAGATCACCTTTTCCCCTAGGTGAGATTAGATTACAACAACTCCCTTTCCTTTGACTTGTAAATAATCACCATTCCTTATCCTTACTTTAGATGAGAAGGATTGATCAAGCCTTTTGAAAACTTTTAAGTTTGCTGACAAGTGGTTTGAACAACCACTGTCAACCAACCAAACCTCAGTATCTCTATCAATTGCAAAGTTAGTAGCAACAAAAAGTTGTTTTTTAATTTCTTCATGGTTATTGTTTGCTACCTATGCTTGCTGCTGATTCTAGTAAGACCTTCTTTTCTTAAATCAAACTTTTTCTCTATACCCCTTCTCATTGTAGAGTCTACAAATGATATCAAACCTCCACCAACAATACTTTGGCAGGTGAGAGGTCTTTTTGCAATGTTCATAAGGTGGATCATTTATTTACCACCAATGTTACTTCCTCCCTCCTTTTTCTGCTGCTTTCCAGATTGTTTCTTTTTCTTTCGCTATGCTTTTTTTGAGTACATAGCTAAGAAAGCACTCTCAATAGAACCCTCCTCCAATCTCATCAATCTTCTTTATTCTTAAGCTTGCAAAGTACTTATCAGCTCACTTAGAGAAATTTTTGAGAGATCTTTAGGGTTTTTAAGTGAAGATATTTTTAGTTCAAACCTTTCTAGTACGCTTACCAACACCTTTTGAACAATCCTTGAATCTAAGAGATCTTCTCCAAGGATTCTAATTTAAATGACCAGCTTTATAAGCTTAGCCTCATAATCCTTTATGGTTTTTGTTTCTTTCATCTTAAGCAACTCAAACTCTCTTTTAAGATTGAGAAGCTACATTGTTCATGTCTTCTCACTTCCACCATAGTCCTCTTTCAGCTTTTCCCATGCATCCTTAGTTGTGTCATAAGTCATCATCCTATTGAAAATTGCTTTTGCAATAGATGAATGAATGCATGTTAAGGCTTTGTACTACCTTAACACAAGCTCACTATGGTTTTTGAGTTATGCTGGTGTTACATTTGTTGGTAAAGGTGGAATGGCTCCTCCATTTTCTGTTACATCCCAGAGATCAAAGGCCTTAACATAGGCCTTTATCATGACTGGCTATTGGAGATAGTTATCTCCATTAAACTTTAGAGGTGGTAGTAGAGAAAAATTTACAGAAGCCATCTATAAAGGTTGACTTGGTCTCTTATGATAGACTCTCTCAAACCTTTCTTCCAGATTTCCACTCATTCACATGTTTCTCTCAAATGTTTACTCTCAAACCTCATAATTTTGGCAAGTCCTTGAAGAATTAAAATACTCTGATACCACTATTGTAAGTTTTTTGTTTTCTTTTGACTATAAAGAATAGAAGGAAAGGAGTAAAAGGTTTTTTAGACTTGTAGGAGAAGCAATTCACCTTGCATTGATCATTATCCATAGTTTTATACATCATTGTTGCTTTGATTACATTATACATTTCTAAATCTAAATTCAAAAATTTTCTAGTAACTAGTATTTCCAAATGATTCAAATTTTAATTATAATCATGACATCAAATTTGAATTTGAATAATACTAAGTGAAAGTTTGGTTAAGTAAGCTAACATACGCAATAATTGTTTCCCAACAGCCATGTTAACTAAGTTAACTAAGTTTTAACTAACTTAACTAACTTTTGGGCCTTTAGTAGAAGCTAGAAATTAGAAACCAAAAATACAACATCAAAGAGACATAGTAGTAGCACTAACTTTTATCAACAATTTCCAAGTACAAAAAATTAAAGATAAATTTTTAATCTTAACTCCTTAAAATTGATACAAGCAACAAATTTTGGCTAGAATGGTAGATTATAGTATGGTATAATAGAGCTGAAGTTTTGAATATTTGGTACTCCAATATCTATAAAACAGACATTATCTATATCTACCTTCTTAAGCTTTAGCAAATGATCAAGCAGGCAAAGGTGATCAAAATTTTGTGAAATTTTGATACAAAAAGTCTCAAGCATAGAGTAGCTTGACAGTAGTTTCTACACTATAACTTTGCAGAATATAATGTTATATAGCTCCAGAACTTTAAGACAAGGAAATTCAATGTTGTAAACATCTGTCCAATGATGCAATTTGCAAGCAACAATTTCCAATTTAACTATAAGCCAGATTGCAAAGTTAGGCAACGAAAACTTGTGGTACCAGAACTCCAATGGCATGGAAAGATGAAATTCTTCAACATAAGCCTTCTATTCCAACAATTTTAACCATTTAGCAAGTGTGAGGAAATTTTGTGTCAAAACAAATCAAGGACAGTTTGAAGCTCCTGACTTTAACCATATCTTGCTGATAAAGTATTTTCAAAGATGCTTTGGCTAACTTAACAAATTCCTATATGGAATCATTGGCTTTGTATTCAACCCATGTGAAGAAAGATTGGTCAAGATCAAAATCCAAGGCTGGGATCAAGTTCCAAATGGTGTTCTAGGACTTAGATAATATGCAGCCCCTACCTGCATTTTGGGATGGCAGTAAAGTATAGATTTGTTGCATAATGGGTTTTGGCAACTGGAGATTTGATCCGTCGATCATTACCTTTGTACTCACATATTGGTTTTGTAGTGTGCTTAATTGTTATATATGTATTAACAACATATAACAAAACTTTCTTCCTTTATCTATATACGATTATGTTGATTCTTAAAACAAATAATCGAATCCAACTTCACTTCCCAATTGTTCAACTCAATTATGAATTTGTTTTTGGGACTATGACTTTAAATTAGTGAGAAAAAGGGATTCCTTATATACTAATACATACTGACCGTTAAACAAATTGAAAAGTGAACCTTGAAAGAGAAGACTCTCAATAGTAAGGGTGCGTCACAACAAGTTCTCAAATTACCAAATATAAATATTTTGATCATAGTAATACTACAATCATAGAATTCCGTGGATATAAGGAGAACCAAATTCATGTTTGAGATTTCTAGAATAACTCAATGCAACACCTCTTCACAAAGAAAAGAATTTATGAAGATTAAAAAGAAAAATTTCCTTTATGTCAATTATTGATTGGAAACCAAGAGAGAGGACCAAAGACAGCGATACCATCATAGGAAAGTGCCAGTTTTGGTGCTCCATTTTTATAAAATTATCACCTCTAATATCTACACTTATCACAAAAACAATATTAAAACTTAAAATGTACTAAAGCGTGAAACAAATATTAAAATTGAAAATATATATAATGCATTAACACATGTAATAAAATCTTATTCATAAAAAAATTTACATCATAATATTAATATAATTAATTAGAATAGTAAATTAGTTAATATTGTAATTAAATAAATTTTTGTCAGAGAAATATTGCTCTGATTACACTTAATATACATCAGATACATAGATTGATTCATCACTATTATTATATATTAAGAAAAACAAATTAAAATTGTATTAATAACATTAATTGTCACATAAGAATTCTATATTATCATGGGGAGTTGTNGGCTACAGATATAGGACGATCCCTTTTTTTTTTAGTAAAAGAAGTTTAGAAACTGGAAAACCCAAAATTAAACCACATCAAAGAGACAATAGTAAGTAAAAGCAAACTAAACTTTTTTATCAACAATTTCCAAGTACAAAAATTAAGAATAAATTTTTTAGTCTTAACTCCTTCAAAATTGATATCAAGCAACAAATTTTCAGCTAGAATAGTAAATTATAAGTAAATGGTATAAATTAGAGTTGAAGCTTTGAATTTTAGTGCTCCAATATCTATGAAAACATTGAATATATATCGCTTCTTAAGCTTTAGCAAATGATCAAGCAGAAGGGTTGAATCAATTTTGTGAAATTTTGATACAAAAAGTCTCAACACAGAGTAGCCTTGAAAGTAGTCTGCACTATAAACTTCGTGAATATAATGTTATATTAGCTCCAGGGAACTTTAACGACAAGGGAAATTCCAATGTTGTTAAGCCACACCTTCTTAATGATACAATTTGCAAGCAACAATTCCATTTTACTAGAAGCCAGATTGCAAAGTAGGGCAACAAAAACTTGTGGGTACCAAAACTCTCAGGGCATGGAAAGATGAATTCTTCACATACAGCCTTGCTATCCGCAATTTTAACCATTTAGCTAGTGTGAGGAAATTTTGTATCAAAACAAATCAAGACAGTTTAAAGCTCCTAACTTTAACACATATCTTGCTGATAAAGTATTGTTTAAGATGCTTTGGTTGACTTAACAAATCCTATAATGAATTCACTGGGCTTTGTATTTCAACTCCATAGTGAGAGGAAGGATTGGTCAAAGATCAAAAATCCAAGGGCTAGGATCCGAAATCCAAATAGTGGTTCTAGGACTTGGAATAGAAATGACAGCCCTGCTGCTATTTGAGAGTGCAGTAAAGTAAGATTTTGTCGCATATGGGTTTTGAGCACTGGGAGATTTGATCCTCGATCATGAACCTTTTATACATTGGTTTTGATTTTAAGTGTTTTTTTAAGACCCAAACAAACTCTTCCATGATCTTGATTTGGTGATTCTTTAAAATAATCGAACTCATTACTCACTGTAATGATTATGATTTTGTTTTGGACGCTAAATAGGAAAAAGGATTCTTTAACTATAATACCTGACCATTAAACAAATTGAAGTGACTTGAAAAGGAAACTCTAAGGGTGCAAGTTCAAATAAATAAATTTTGGCATAGTAAATACTAACAATCATAGAATTCTCGGTAAAGGTGAGACCAATTCAATGTTTGAGTTGCTAGTAACTCTATGCAACACCTCTTAAAAGAAATAATGAGATTTTAAAAAAGAAAATTCCTTATGCTAGATTTATGAATTGTTGGCCATAATAAGAGATTCGCATAAGACTTTTATTCTTATCTCATCAAGGAAGTTTTGTCCATTTTAAATAAATATACCTTTAATTTTTTATAATTTTTTTAAATATCATATTTAACCTTAAATGGATTGTCAAAGGTTAAAATTTTCTTATTAATTTAATTGGGAATTTATATATTAATTTTATAATCATTAATAAATTTCTATTCATGAATTAAAATTAACATCTAAAATATGTATTTAATAATAGATGAATATTATATTTATTAAAATTATTCAAAATATCTCTATATACACTAATAATAATAATATTATTATTATTATATTATTTATTATTAAAATAAATCATTATAAGTAATTTTAAATTATTTTTATTATTATTGTCACATAAATTTTTATTAATACTTTTATTTATAAAACTTTTAGTTATTATCGTATATATAATATCATTCTACTATTTATAATAATTTTTATTTTTAATAGAAAATAATATGTAAATATGTGTATATCATAACATATCTTTAATTTATAGAGAGATCTAGAGGATATGAAAAATTAACTAAATAACATTAAAATGAATAATAAATGAATGATTCTTAAATATAATAAGATTAAGATGATGATACATTTTTTGTAAACAATTACAAATAATAATCTTTCATTCTATTTTGATTCTTAAATAGAGAAAAATTATGAAATCAAATATCTCAAAGTTTCATATTGTTCATAGATCTATAATCAAATTTATCTCAATATTCGATGAGAGTGGTATATAATTAATAACATACTCTGGTTATGAAGTGGGAAAAAAAAATCTAAAGTAGGTAATATCTCGCTAAAATCATTCAAGTTCATCACATCCACGTCAAAGTCAAGCTTTCCGCGCTAATAAGACAATTACATGACATTTAAGTTTTGGCCCATAAAGTATCCGACTTGGAAGAGGACTATTGCAACTTTTTCAACACATTACTATAATGCTTTTAATGCACACCTAAAAGATTAACAACGCTAGGAAAGCGTAGATTGTGGAAAAGTCAAACACCAACCAATTAGCTTTTTTTTCAATAGCTTTTATTATTGTTGAAACGTTTATCCTTAGAATGAAGCTCATGAAAGACTCCTTGGGCATGGACCACTATATTCAATAAAAATAATAAATTAATGATTGTGAACTCATGCTTAATGCCTTATTTTTATAGTAGAAATCTTTACCATTGACTAGGCTAAACAAAGTCACCAAATTAATGATATTTTTTAGAGGTCTTTTGTTGAATATTCTATTGCGAAATGCATATTAAATGTATATTTTGTTGAGTAAGGATGAAACTTCCAGTCTAGTTGGTCCAAAGTTTTGGATTGGCCAATTTCAAGCCTTCTTTACCAGGCAACGAAACCAAAAACTTAATGAAATATATTTCTTCTCCTCGGAGAGAATGAGTCTGAAATGTAAAGAAACATGGGCTAGAACTTCTATCGTGAGTGGTTTATGGCCCTCTCCTACTATTACTTAGAAGCCAGAGTTTCAAGCTTAGCAGTTCTGATAGGAACTTCACCATCCAAAAAGGCAAGCTAGAAGGAACTTGATGACATAGGCGGTAAGTGCATTTTCCCAACAGGCTATATAGATTGAAGATTGATGATTCATATTGAATATGTGCAGTAGAATATGTAGTTTAATCTGTCCTTCATTTGCTTTGAGGTTCAAATGATCCCAGGTAAAATTGAGGGTTAATGGCAGAAGCAATGCTTTCAATCATTTCGTATCCCTTGTTTATGTTTTGTATCTTGCAAACTTCCTTTTGAAAGAGGCAATTTAGCAGTGCATTTCCCAGCAATTTTACTAAACTATAGTCAGATCTGATGCATGACCTGCAAAGTGATGTCTTCCTGTTCAATTGAAATTTAAACTTCATGTCACAGGCGACATAAATATTGACTGCGGGAAACCAGATGAATTCAGCTACCATGATGACAAAACTGAGCTTGAACACAAATCTGATGGACCATTCATCAACACGGCAGTGAATAAGAACATACCATCCAATTTCAGTTCTGGTGCTGTTCCCAGATCATTTATGGATGTTAGAAGCTTTCCACAAGGGACCAGAAACTGTTACACCCTAAAACCACCTGAAGGCAAGGCCCGTATTTACTTGATTAGAGCCTCCTTCATGTATGGAAATTATGATAATCAAGATAGACTCCCGCAATTCGACTTATATGTTGGAGTTAATAAGTGGGATTCAGTAAAGTTTGACAATGCGTCCATATACCTGTAATAGATAACATATATGTTTGCCTTCTAAACACTGGCTCAGGAACCCCTTTCATATCAGCTTTGGAGGTAAGACATTACCATAATTCTACTTACCAAGCTGAAGCTGAATCAGCATCCTTAGATTTATATCAGCGACTCAATTTTGGCTCAACAACCAATGAGATGGTGAGGTTAGTAAGCTGACTTCTATGATATTTCAATTCTTAAAGATCAATTAGGACCATTAGTTCTGCATTCTTCTACCAACATGCATAATGTGCATTGATGATTGAAATGTTGCCATGATTTGGACTAGCACTGATACTTGGTACACAACTCAGGTTCCCTGATGATGTTTATGATGGCATATGGACACCATATGACTGCCCTCGTTGCGCATCACGTGGTACCAACTTCTCCATTGATTCCCTGAATGGCAATGTTTTCAACTTACCATCCAAGGTCATGAGAACTGCTGCACTTCCGATAAATGTTAATGACTCGCTACAGTTTGAGTTTGACATTGGTGATCCCACTTTAAAATTTTACATATACATGCACTTTGCTGAGCTTCAAAGCCTGCAAGGGGATCAATATAGAGAATTCAACATTACATTAAATGGCAACTTGTTGAGTGAAGTCAAACTTCGCAATTACCTACATTCGATGACCATATTGAGCCCACAGCCAGTGAGAGGAGCCAACCTGAGCTTTTCATTATACAAGTTCAGAGAAAATCTTACCATTCTCCTATTCTGAATGCCATGGAAATATATATAGTCAGAGATTTCTTACAGGCACCCACGGATGAGGAAGATGGTATGTTCTCTCATGTATGCAATGCTTTTTGTATGAAAACTTGAGCCCAAACTCACTGTTTCTCATAATCATAGTCAGTGCCATTGAGGATGTCAAGTCAAACTATGGGTTGGATGAAGGCTGGCAAGGTGATCCATGTGCACCGGTGTACCCTTGGAATGGCCTGAATTGCAGCTACAATGGTTATGAATCCCCACGAATTACCTCTTTGTAAGTTAACAATAATCTCTACTTAGCAATGAAAATGAAATGATCTTCAACTTATAACGAAGCTATCTGATTGCATACAGGAATTTGTCAACAAGTAAATTAACAGGGCCGATATCTTCATCCCTATCCAGGCTTAAGTTACTACAGCATCTGTAAGTGGACAATTTCCATGGATCCTGGATGATTAGTTTAGCAATTTAACACCACATGCAGCTTTCTAACGAAATCAGCATGTTCTTTTCAGTGATTTGGCAAACAATGGCTTGACAGGACCAGTGCCAGAATTTCTTGCCGAACTAACAAACCTGAGAACATTGTAAGTTGTCAATCCTTTGCAGTACAAGTCTATACTTACTACAACCAAAATGAGATTGTTAAACAAAAATGGCAGAAATTTGGTAGGAAACAAGCTCTCAGGTTCAGTTCCTTTGCCTCTGATTGAAAGATATAATAATGGGTCACTGATACTAAGGTTAGTGAACTTATTGTTAGTTTGATTGTAAGCAAGTCCTTTTTTACCTTTCAATGACTGCAAGAAAAATAAATTTCCCTTTTAAATTTTGTGGACTCATTAAAAATGTAATCATATGATAGGGTGGCTGGAAATCCAAGTCTCTGCCTGTTGACTCCATGCAATGAAGAGAAGAAGAAAAGTATTGTGGTTCCAGTTGTTGCAACTGTTGCATCCTTGCTGCTGGTCATCTTTATTGCACTGGTTATTTTCTATAAATGCAAAAGGAAGGAAGGTATGTGTATATATACTCATATACTAGCAGCATTCTGAAAGGAAACATGAATCACACACACAAAAAAAAAAAAAAAAAAAAAGAAAGGCAGTAATCAAAAGACTGCCAAGTCATTCCATTTATAGTGGATTGCTAATGAACAACTCCATTGATTGGTGTAGCTATCCAGGCCTCTGTCAATGCTCAAAAAGATGAAGGTTTGTTGATAGAGACAGACAGCTGCCAATTCACATATCTTGAGATTATCAAGATTACCAATAGCTTCCAGACGGTTATTGGGAAAGGAGGTTTTGGGACAGTTTACCATGGCTACTTGGTCAATGGCACTCCAGTTGCTGTGAAAATGCTATCTCCAGGTTCAGTTCATGGTTCAACTCAATTTCAAACTGAGGTATGATACTTCATTCAACAACCCAAATTCACCTCAAAGGCTTGTTATTATTACAACTGCAAAGATTATGTCTAATGGTAGCTTTTCCGCAAAATGAACTATGTTTTTGAGTAGGCTCATCTCTTGATGAGAATCCATCATCGGAATTTAGCTTCTTTCATTGGTTATTGCAATGAAGGGACTAATATTGGGATCGTCTATGAATACATGGCTGGTGGAAACTTAGAGCAATATCTACTAGGTATTGACCATCTTCATTCCTTCAAGTTCATCGCTTGCAAATTGGACTGCCCTCAGTGAGAATGTTAATTTTTGCAGATAAAAGAAATAAGGCTTTGAGTTGGAAAGACAGGCTGCAGATTGCACTGGATGCAGCACAAGGTCATCAAGCAGACAGATTAACGAAAAACTTAAATTTCTTACACATGTTTGAGTTACAAGTTATCGTAAGCTGAAGAAGTACAAAATTTTCTGCAGGGCTACAGTATCTGCATCAAGGCTGCAAGCCACCTATAGTTCACAGAGATGTAAAGAGTTCAAACATTCTGTTAGACGAAAAACTGCAGGCCAAGATTGCTGATTTTGGGCTCTCAAAGCTTTTCCCAAGTGAAAGTAGAAGTCATATGTCTACTGAGATTGCTGGAACTGTCGGATATGTTGATCCTGAGTCAGTTTTTATGGCCACTTACAAAGTATTACATTAACAATGTTTTTCCTAGGATTTTCTGATTAAGTGTTTTCTTTTTATTTTTTTTTCACCTTTAATGCAGGTATTATGCATCCTACAGGCTGACAGAGAAAAGTGATGTGTATAGCTTTGGAGTTGTTCTATTGGAGCTGATCACAGGTCGGCCTGCAATAATAAAAAGTCATGACGAGAACATACATATTGTTCATTGGATTAGTTCATTTTTGGCAAATGGCGATATAAGAAATGCAGTTGATCCAAGGTTAAACGGAAATTTTGATATTAATTCTCTCTGGAAGTTCGTGGAGATAGCAATGTCTTGTGTGCCATCAATTTCCATACAAAGACCAACAATGAGTCACATAGTTGGGGAGTTGAAAGAGTGTTTGGAGGCAGCGATGGCAAGAGAACAGATACGGGGAGTGGAGGGCCAATCAATGAGATCAAGCAATTCTTTTGAAATGAGCATCGTGCATCCTGAAACAGAAATGGGGCCAGAAGTGAGGTAGAAATTTGACCTATATTTCATGTAGACTGAGTTTCTTGTACTTACTGGAATTATTGCAGAATGTAAGCATCCAAACATATGCATGCATGAGACTGAGACAGTATTTATTGTGCTTTGTGGATAACTTGAGCATTTCTTTTAGTATACTATCTCTCCATATTCCAATCAAGCTTTATTTTTTTGACATTTCTAGGAATCACTTTGAGCCCAATGTAATTGGACTTGTCTAACATGGACTGACCCAACTGAGACCTGGATAGAAAATATTGCATCTAAAATATTTTGCTTGTAGCCTGACTTGATCAAACCATAAGGAAGTTGCCGTTCATATTCAATGGAAACTGAAATAATGCTTCTATTCGGCTTCCTGGATATGAAATTTATTACTGTCAGAATGTGGACCAGCTGAGCATAATGGGTCCAGAGCATATTCGTTTGAAATATCTGTTTAGGTTAGCCCCAATGGGCCCAAGAAATTACAAGCGCAGCTATCAATTTCTAGGCTGTTGAAGGAAAAATGTACCTCACATTTGTTTTGTGGGATTGCCAAGACTTCTGTTGTAGAAAGCACCTTCCTATTGTTGTTTATTACTGTTCCCACTATGCCTCGTATACCAAAGTTTCAACCTTATAATCAAGGACTATTTAAAATGAAAAGTAAATTTTAAATTATTAACTAGGATCAATAAAATTACCAAATTAATAAAATATTTTTTTAAAAATTTTTTTGTTGAATATTTTATTGTCAAATGCAAATTAAATGTATATTTTGTTGAACAAAAATGAAATCTCTAATCTAGTTGGTTTAAAATTTTGGATAGATATAACCACTAAAAAACCATAGTTAAATATCCATAAATCTTTTTCAAATCTTCTTAGGGGCAATATGCTATATCTCTATTTATTTTTATTTATTGACAATGGTGTCATTTTATAAAATAATAAGGTGTTACATAAAAAATTTCACAATATGAAGTTTAAAAAATAATTAAATGTATGCAATTTTTTTTTTTTGTTGGCCTGTAACCTTTATACCACAACAAACCCCTCTTACCATTACACTATAACTCATCTTAATTTTGTGTAAGGTTGATATCATTTTGACATAATAATATTCACAAATATTGGATAAGATTGATTTTTGTTACCATGTGAAGTAGCTCGCCCACCTCGTCAAGGCAATTTTTTCCTTATTTTGCTTCATCACTTTAAATAATGCGTTTGTTGCAAATTGAGAGATTTTTGTTTTAACTATGATATATAGCTCCTAAATGTAAATTTGAGACTGTTTGACAAAGCAAACTTGACTATATTACCAGGTTCACATGTCATGAGTCATGCAGTATATATATATATATAGTATTTCATAAATTTTTTTATATACATCTCATTATTTTTTAAAATTTTAGTAAAATTTTTCTTATATTAACAGTGATATAGATATTTTAATATATTTAAAAATAATTTTTATTTTAAATTAATTCAAATGGTTTAAAAAAAATTAATTTTAATTTCAGAGTAAAACAAATATATTTTAAATTTGATTATTTTATTTTTAATTTCATTTAATTTTCATTTTTATTCAAATTTTAATTCTAAATTATGAATTAAATAATTATAAAAAAGTCAAATTATAAAATATATAAAAATCATAATAATAATAATCCTGCTAACTATTATAAGATATTTAAAACTCAACTTTGCTATTTTGTTACAGCCTTGGACTACCACCATTTGGACGACCAATCATATGTCCTCATTGTCGGTGTTGTAGACCTGCATCTCCCGCCCGTTGCTGCAAGTGTTTTTGTTCAAGACCAGTTCCACTTCCGCTGATAACCTTGTCTCCATAGATTGTTTCTAGAACTAGATTAAATGACCTCCAAATTACAATAAAATAACTTTACTAATACAATAATGCTTACACTTATTATAACATATTCTATATCATTACTAGCAAAAGAAAAAAAAATATTGGTAAAAATATAGGGAGGGTTTTTATATAATTGTTATTAGTATAAATCTATATAATTGGTATAATTAGAGATTATCATTCTCTTAAGGTAAATATATTGCTAATATATGCTAAAAAGGTATTTATGAATATTGAAGAATCTTGGAAATGTTTGTAATATTTCTATATTTAAATTCAAATTAATTTTATTTTAAAATATTTTATGATAAATATTTCACATTGAAAAATATTTATTATAATTAATCATATTAATTTAAAAATTAATCGATTTTTGATTATAATTATTAGTCTATTTGTATATTTAAAAGTATATATAATTATAAAAATAACTAATTCTTATTATTTTTTTAGAGTGAAGTGAATTGTTTTAATAAAAAAAAAAACTTAATTCTACGTACGATGAGTAAATATATTTATTAAAATTTTTTTATTTTTGATTTAATTAAATTGAGAGTAAAAAATTTAATTTTAAATAAAAAATAAAATTCAAAATATCTTAAATTTCATATTTATATTTTACACTTAATAAATGTTGACAAAGGAATTGATTAAGATACCTAAAAATGTTGATGCTAGCTGTATAAACTTCCCAACCTGTGATGAAGGAATTGATTAAGATGCATGTAGCATGCTGACAACTTGCTAGGAATGAAAATGAAGGTAGAATAACAAAAGACACTATACAATTCTTTGGAAGCACGACATGACATATCTTTTCGCCTATGGCATCCTGTATGAGAGCAGTATCACCAGACATTGTTCCAGTGACTTCACCGGTCGTTTTCATATCATAGAAGCCAACGTCTTGTCTTAAAATTGTTCTCAAGTACAGGCCTCCAATGCAAGCAGCCTGTCTCTCTCCCATTACCATCCAACATGAAACCTCTGCAATCATTGATACGGTACAAACTTAGTGTGCAACAAACGATTTTTCTGCAACAAGACAGAAGAAAACAAAGATTCTAGCATTCAAGGTAAGCTTCTTACAATCAGTTCCCAATGCATAAAAGTCTTGAGTCAGAAGTATAATTCCAAATCACCTGTATTGTCCTAGAAATCTTACTTGCTTGATCTAAAATTTCACATTAGCTGTTAAACCAGCAATCCTGCTTGTATTTGTCTTCTGTTCACAGGCTAACAGAACTTACACCTGTCACATACGCGCTTGTATAGAATACTCAGCAGGATACTATAACAAAAGATAGTGAATTCAATTTTAAATACCGACTTTGGCCTAACAAAGGTGCAATATGGCAATGAAGAAGATTTAATCTGAACTTACGTAGAAAAGCAAGGATGAACGCGTAAGCAGCCAAGTACACCAGCAGTAGTACTGCCTGAAAATCACACCAGAAAGAGCACTTTGTGTTATTAGAAGAGGAAACAAATTGGCCCGATTGATCAAAATTTTCACCAAGGAAACAACGTAATTTTGGTGCAATAAATATTTGGTGGCATAGTGAGATTTAAGAGCATTTTTAAATTGGCGAGGCCATTAACATGTTGCACACATAGAAACAAAGTTGTAGACCCAAAATCTGACAATAGAGAATGCCTTTTGCCCTCTAGTAATTTCTTAAAGGAAGGATTTTATATATTGTGTACGACGCTTAATTTCTTCCTTTTCAATTGGTGAATAGTATGAAATGGTTCTTATCTTACACTCAGCCCTTGGCTTTCTTCAAATATTAGAGGATTGCATTCTTTTGCTTTTGTATATCTGGTCAGCACCTTTCATTCTCTTTTATTCCCTTCTCTGTGGGATCTTGGGTATTAGTAATATATCCAAATTCAGTCATTGCATCTGCCTCCTTATGAGAGGGTTTTGTCCTATGCAAATCAAGTTACTGCAAATTTAACGTAATTATGCTATAGCATAATATTATTAGTCTGTCACAGAATCCACCTTTTTTTTTCATAGACAATTAGGATACACATGGTCTTGCTTCATAGTGCAACTTCAACTAGGTGTTAAATTTTGTTGGGTAGACAAACAAACATAGGAACAAAGAAGAGAGGAGCAGATGAAGAGACAAAGAGGAGACATGTTATATTTTTTATTCACACCTACTTTAATTCAACTCATCGAATTATATACTTATATAAATGGAAAGTGTCAATACATGATTTTTCTTATTTCAAGGCTCACACTTCAGTTTTAAATTTCCAATAAAACTTGTCAAAAAAAAATATTAATTAATAAAAAACAAGTTTACATGCCAACATTTGCCCCCTTTAAACTTGTTCTTCCTCGAGCTTGAACTCAAAGTTGCCTCCTTAAGTGTTGAAAAACTTCAACTTTTAAGACCTTTGTAAATATATGAGCAACTTGGTCACTTGAACTCACATGCAACAATACAACTTCTTTTGCCTTAATATATTCTCATATGAAGTGAAAACGAGCATCAATATGCTTTGAATGCTCATGATGAACTGGTTTCTTAGCCAAAGCAATTGCTAACTTATTATCCACATAAATCTTTGGTGTGTTTTCTTACTACAACTTCAGTTCTCAAAGTAACCTCTTTAACCAAATAACATGACAAATAGAGGAAACTGCAGCAATGTACTTTGCCTCATAAGTAGATAAAGCAACAATAGATTACTTCTTAGAAGACCAAGTGAGTGCAGCATTGCCAAAATAAAACATGAACCCCGTAGTACTCTTGCAATCATCATAGCTTCCAGCCCAGCCACTATCACTAAATCTAACCAATTCCATACCTCCTTTAGATGAATATAGCAACCTATAATCAATTATCCCTTTGAGATATCTCAAGATTCTCTTGGCTACCTTCAAGTGGGAAGTTTTCGGAGTCTCCATACACCTGCTCACCAAGCCAACTCCAAAAAGTATATCAGGTCTTGTACAAGTTAAGTACCTCAGACAACCCACGAGACTTTTTTAATATGTTGGGTTCACTAGCTTCCCTTCTCCTTCCTTCATCAATCTAATGCTACACTTTACTGATGTGTCCATAGATTGACAATCTTCCATTGAAAACTTATTTAGGATCTCCTCGGCATATCATTCCTATAAAACTATAATTCCTTCTTCATCTTATTGTACTTTGATGCCCAAGAAGTATCTTAGTAAACCTAAGTTTGTCATCTCAAATTGCTTCTCCATTGATTGTTTGAATTCTCAAATCATGAAGTTATTGTTGCCTGTGAAAATTATATCATCTACATATAAATACATTAGTTAAATATCTTTATTAGAATTTATCTTCACATATAGTGAGTGCTTATAATGGCACTTTGTAAATCCTTTTTGAACAAAATACTTATTAATTCTAGAATTCCACGCTCTTAGAGCCTACTTGAGCCCATAAAGTGCTTTCTTCAACCTGTAAACTTTTTCTTCTTGGCCTTTGCAAAGGAAGCCTAATGGTTGCTTGACATAGACCTCTTCTTCAAGATTCCCATTCAAGAACACTGATTTCACATCTATTTGGTACATCTTCCATCTTCTTTGAGTTGCAAAAGAGATGAGCAATCTCATCGTTTCAAGTCGAGCTACCTGTGCAAAGACTTCTTCGTAGTCAACCCCATATTTCTGCTTGTATCCTTTCACAACCAATCTTACTTTATGCCTCTTTACTTCACCTTTTGCATTTCTTTTTGTCTTGTACACCTATTTAACTCCAATAGCTTTATGTCCTTTTGGAAGAAAAGTGAGTTCTCATGTAACATTCTTATTTATAGCATAAATCTTTACTTCCATTGCCTTCCTCCACTTTGTCTCCTTGGAAGCTTCTCTATACGTTAATGGATCAAATCCTGCAAAGAGACATAGATTATTGAATTCTTCATCAAAATTAATATCAAAAACATGGCTAGAGTTGTATATGTCTTGGATACTCCTCATTTTCCTCACAATCAAGCTCCTCAAATCATCACCATTTGGCTAAATTTTGACTTGACGAGGTGACAATGTTACTAGTGTGTCTTCCTTTTGCCTCTGCTCTTTATCGAGAGAAATTTGCTTCAGCTGGTTACTGTTCTTCCAATCCCATACTTGCTCATAATCAAACTCAATATCTCTTGACATCACGATCTTGCAAGTTATAAGATTGTACAACTTGTGGCCTCTAGAATTCTCATCATAGCCCAAAAAAATGCACTTTTGACTTTTATCTTCCAACTTTATCTACTTTTCTTCTTGTACCTTTGCAAAAGCAATGCTCCCAAAAATTCTGAGATGATCGACTTTCGGTTTACGTGAACTCTAGGCTTCCTCTGGTGTGAAATCTCCGTTGCACTTTATCGAGAACCTATTTAACAGATAAACAAAACAAATAACAACATCTCCCTAAAATTCCCTCAAAACATTTCTTTCTTTTAACATACATCGAACTATATTAAGACTTGTTTAGTTTTTCCTTTCTGAAACACCATTTTGCTGTGGTGTTTAAGGTATCGTGAATTGGTGAACAATCTTGTTCTCTTTGCAAAAATTCTCAAACTCTTTCGATGTGTACTTGCCTCCATAATCAGTCTGTAAACATTTTATTTGATTGTCACTTTGCTTTTCAACCAAACTCTTAAACCCTTTAAATTTGGCAAAGACTTCTTTCTTCTCCTTCAATATGTAAATTTATGTTTTTCCATTGTAATCATCTGTAAACATCAACAAATATTGATTACTTCCAATAGAGATAGGCTTAATGGGTCTGCAGACATCTAAATGCACCAACTCATGGTGTAATGATGCTCTTCTCGATTTGTATTTCTTGAAAGGCTTCCATTGCTACTTTCCCACAATACAAACTTCACACAAATTGCTAGGGGCTTCAATCTTTGGTAGTCCCATCACCATGATTTTCTTCTTCAACAATTTTAATGCCTTAAAATTTAGATGTCCATAGCAAAGATGTCAAAGAGTAGAGTTGTTCAGAGTAGTTACCTTCAAACAATTTGACTCATTAATGTCTAGCTTTAATAGAAACATCTTATTCTTGGTTATTCTCACATAAGTAATAAGATTATTATTCTTATCACAAATATTAAGAGTCAAATTTTTCATCGTTAGATCATATTCTCTCTCCAACAATTGCCCAATGCTCAAAAGATTACTTTTAATATCATACACATAAAAAACATCTAAAATGAAAAGTTGCCTTCCATTCTAGAGTTTTAAAATGACATCACCTTTCCCTTCAATCCTTCTTTTGGAAAGATCATTGAAAGTGATGTTGCCCATTTGTCTTTGGTCAAGTTTAGTGAAAAATTCCTTTCTTCCACACATGTGATTAGAGGCTTCTATGTCAAGAAACCATGTAACAAATTGAAGTGGTTTTGGTTCATTATATGCCATTAGTAAAACCAGCCCTTCAATAGCTTCTTCTTTGTCAACTAGATTTGCATATTCTCCTCCATTATTTGTATTATACCAGAAATCATAAGAATAATGGCCAAACTTCTTGCAAATTTGACATTGGATTACAGATTTGTCATACTTTCCACTAGTATTTCTACCATGTCCACTACCTCAGCCTTGTCCTCGACTGCAACCTCCACCTCTTCCATAGCCATACCCTTTTTGATCAGTTTCATTTCTATCATTGCGATTGCTAGTTTGCTTGTTGGAGTAAGAACCTCGACCGCCTTGTCCTCTTTATGCAGTAAATCTTCCTTGTTAATAACCTCCTCTAGATGATTTATTCTTCTTAAGTGAAAGTTGTGTCTGTAATGCTTGCTCTAAAGTTTTCTCCTCTTTTTTCTTCTGTATTCTGGCTTGCAAGGATCCTAAGAGTTCTTCAACAATCATCATCTTTAGATCTTTTGATTCTTTAATTGTCACAGCTATAAAGTCAAACTTCGAGTCTAGAGATCGCAAGATTTTCTCCATAACTTGAATATCCTTCATCTCTTTGTCGTTTCTTTTCATCTAATGAACAATAGAAATTACCTGAGAAATATAATCAAAGATTGTCTCTGAGTTCCCTTGCAATAATGCTTCAAATTGATCTCTCAAAGACTATAGGTGGATCTTTTTCACTTTATCAACTCTATTATACGCTTTCTTTAATATCTCCCAAGCTTCTTTTAATGTCTTTGTTGGAGCAATCAACTCAAACATGGCTTCATAGACTCCTTGATAAATCGTGAATCATGCCTTTTTCTCTCTTTTCTTTAGTTTTCTAAATGTCTCTCGTCCTCCTCATCTAATTTGGTATAACTAGTCTCCACAAGGTTCTATACATTAAGATAACCCAAAAAGGCCTCCATTTGGATACTCTACATTCCATAGTTGTCTTTGGTTAATCTAAGCACTTGTGATTGAAAAGAACTAGTTGAAGCCATTATTGTTTTGGCTTTGATACCAAAATTTTGTTAAATTTTGTTATGTAGACAAATGAACATAGGAATAGAGGAGAGAGGAGCAAACAAAGAGACAAAGAGGAGACAGGTTATATTTTTCATTCTCACTTACTTTAATTCATCGAATTACATACTTATATAAATGGAAAGTTCCAATACATGATTTTTCTTATTTCAAGAATCACACTTTAGTTTTAAATTTCCAATAAACCTTATCTAATTAATTAATAAAGAACAAGTTTACATGCCAACACTAGGGATCTCTAATTTGTTTAGTCTAGCCACCTATTAATATCTCTCTTCAAAATAAAAACTATTTGATGTAGTTTAAGAAAACTTTAATAAGGTAGTTAGCAAATGAAATAGTAGTCAATTTGCCATATGTCCTCATAGTATCAGGCCAAACATATGCATGAGTTGTCATTTTATTGTCCAATGCATGTTGCCTTGCAACTAAGGTCTTAAACATTTTTGTTTACTTGATGTCAATACCTTAATCTCTCTCAGCATGTCATTCCCATGTTCATCTCACATCTTACTTGTTTAAGTGCCTACACCCAATCTTTATGCCCATGCAATGTGTCTTAGAAACCAATCCTTATACTATGCAATGTTTGTTGGAAACCAAAGAAATACAAAATCTTAAGATATTAGATGCATTGATCTTCTTTTTTGACCTTAGCACTTTTTCACTGGACGCCAATGCCTTGCTCTTTCCTAACTTATTGTCATGCATGCGTTCTTGTCATTTAATTGCTCAACTATTGAGGTGCCTACACTCAATCCTTATACCCATGTAATATATTTTGAAAACCAATCTTTGTACCCATGCAACATGCAACATTTGATGGAAATAGAAGAAATTCAAAATTTTAAATGTTGGGTGCATTGGTCCTCTTTTTCAACATTAGATTCTTGAGTGTTATTACCGCTTATTTTTTGACTCATGAATTAAGACTTAAATATTGAATTTAAAAAAAATCTAAATAAATAATAAATTTATAAGTTTAATATTATATTTTAATTTAAAATTTTTAAAATATTAAATTTATGAATATTTATTTATATTATTTATTCATTTATTTTATTTTTAATATAAAATTTTTTTAATCACATAATTCTCATTTAAAATTCTAACAATATTAGTTTGAACTTTAAATCTAAGTTTTATTGGGGATTTTTATATAGTATCAAGTATATTGACCAAAAATTTATGTAAGAACTCATTTACCTATATATTTAGACAACTAAATTTACTCTTCTTGACAATTTGTTAAAAGTTACTTTCAAATACATTGTTATTAAGTTTTAGAAATGCTATAGAACAACAGATTCTCTTATAATTGTTAGTTGACTTGAACTTGGTCCAATTACTAGTTCGAACTGTTATCCTAATTTTGAGAAAGAAAAGAATTGGTAGTTCTCAGTTCTAGCTCTGTTCCTTAGATATCTACTAGTTCAATTCCAAAAAAGCACAAAATTCAACAGGATTGGTCTCAGTAATGGCTTTACCAGAATGGGAACCAGTTCCTCGTTAACCTCAGTTTAATTTGAACCTAAATAAGGGTCACCTTAAAACTGTCACTAACAACCTTCTACAATATTAATAAGTGATTTGGTTTTGGCTTCCAGCAAAGAACTTGTAGACAAGGTAGAAACTGTGATCTCTTTACATCATTTTATAAGCCTAAGCTTTAGTTCTCTTTTATTAATATGAGTTTTAGTTCTCTCTTGGAAATATTTTTTACATAATTCTTCTGAGAATTTTATTAACATCATTACTTTAAAAGCAAATAGATCAGAGTTTAATATTAAATTATAAAAATAATACTACTAATCTCATTTATGTAAAAAATAGAAAAATGATAAATAATATCAAGTTATCTTGAATATCCAAAAAAATTCTCATTAAACTCTAGTAAATATGGGTATTATTAGAAAAATTAAAAGTAAGAAACGACCCCTTCTGTTGGCTTGCTGTATTGTTCCTCCAAAAGTGGGACATGCATGCACAAAAAATTCATATAAGTTATAGCTAACTATCTAATTATCTAGATACTATTTGACCTTTTAAGTGGAAATTGACTCATATAGGGCGTTAAATTATTTTTTTATGGGATAACTTTGTTTTTTTGATTAATTCTAATATACTGAAATTTTTCTTTATTCGAGTTTAGAATTAGTAATATCAAATATAAAATTAAATATTAGTAGAATTTTTTTTATTATTATTTTTTTAAAATACAAAATATAAAAACTCATAAATTAAATAAAAAATTAAAATAAATTTTTAATTTGTAATTAATAAAATTTAATATCTATTTGAATTGTATTTTTTTTTAATTATTACTCTTATAAAATTTTTATTTTATTATATAAAATTTTTAATAATAATTAATTAATTAAATTAATTATATTTTATTAAATTTTTTTATTTTTAAATTTAATTTAAAAATAAAATTATTTTACTTTTATTATTTTTATAATTTTTTGTTATAATTTATTTATTTATTTTTTAATTATTTAATTAAAAAATTATAAATTTTAAATAATTAATATAAATATACAATTAAAATATAATATATATTATTTTTATAAAATTTTAATATTTAAATTTATATAATATTATAAAAATTAATGAATTATATATATATAATTAAATAATTTTTATATAATATATTTTAATATCAAAATAATATAATTATTTTAATTTTATAATAATATTAATTATTAATTAATTAATAATTAATAAAATAAATAATAATTTTTAAAAATAAATAATAATAATTATTAAAATAATAATATTTAAATTTTATTATTTAAAATAAATAAATTAAAAAAATATTTTAATAAATTATTAAATAAATAAATAAATAAAAATAATAATAAATTATTATTAAAAATAAATAATAATATATAATATAATAAATAAAATTTTAAAAAAAATAAAAATATTTAAAACATATTATCTAATTCGTTGTAGGTAGACGTGTAGTTGCGAAGAGACCGTATTGCTCATACTCGTTCTACTTATACGTAACCGTCCATCATACTTCCGCGTGTCAATCATCTGCTGGCTTTGGACTCCTGCTCGGTCGCTGCCACCTCGCTGTTTCGGCTCCGTTATGGCTCGGCTCGTACACTTGATCTCTTTCGCTTGACTCTCTGTTTCTCCAGCTGAGATTATCGTAAGCGAAATGGCTCTGTATTCTCAGTCATCAATCATTACAAGGTATACTGATCATGAGAATCGATCGTTTTGTGTGCGCGTCTGTGTGCGTGTTCGTGTGCGCGTGTGCCTGTTTTTTTTTTTTTGGGGTGTGTTTGTTTCTCTGGAAAATGATTCCCGGAAAATAGAAAAAAAAGGAAGAAAGAAATTCACGAAATTTTTATCTTTCACGCTTTTAAGCTGTGTAAAGTAGCTTTTGATTAGAAGAAAATAAGGTTTCTTTTTTGAAGTGAATAGTTTTTTTTTTTTTGATATATTTTTTGTTCAACTACTTTTGCAGGTTTTGCTTAATAATCGTATTGAGTAAGATTTTTTGTTTTAATTATATTTTGTTCTTAATATTACTTTTGTCTGTTTCAGTTGTTTTCGTGACACGGCCTTTTTAAAAAAAAAAAATTACTTAAAACGGTGTACTGTTTTACGTTTTTCTCTGTTGCCTGTAGGATTTTTTTTTTCTTTTTTGGTTTCTGTTTGGCAGCTGAGAAAATTTTGAGAAAAGGGAAAATGAAAAGAAAGTGGTATCATGAAATTAAGATACTGACTTTTATGTTTATGGAAGTTTATTTGTTGTTTAAGTTGGAGTGTGTATTGCATTATTAACTTAGCTTGTTTGTTTGTAGAAAAAATATATATATATATGTTAGTTGAATCATTGGCTATAATTCTCTGTAGCTTATTGGTGCATGCTTTCTACCAATTTAAATTTGTCTATTCAGCTGAAAAGTGTAAAATTGCTTCTTTTAAGGTACTGCAAGTTAACCATATTAATGTCTTGAAGTCTACTACATTGGTAAAACAGAGTATTTAAGTGTTAATGTTATGTCAGATACTGTTTTTTTTATGGCGAGCAAACCTCGGTGCAGTGCCATAGTTCCCACTTGCTTAATGGAATGCTCATATGCAGGCTTGAACCCGAGACTGTGTGCTTACCTCATACAATTTTCAAATTTCCTTTGCCACTATGCTAGCCATCAGTGGTTCATCTGCATGACACTGGCTTGTTTTTGTCTTGTAGACTTTTTTCCTGTTAATTTGTGGAGGAAAAACAATTGATCATTTTGGGGTAACATGGGACCATGCTTAGTGCCAATGATGTTTGGAGAGGATGGGGTAGTTATCTGATTCTCTGCATTTACAATTTGAGCTAATTTTACTTCAAGTGAAAATGACTCCTTTTCCATTTGACATGCATTATGTCATCAAAAAGTGGTTTTACTGTGCATATTCTGGAAAGAGGGGAAAAAAAATGCAATATAATAAAGTAGTTTGAGTACTTTGGATGTAATTTGGGTCAACTTGTGTCCTTAAGAATCCTTTGCTGAAAGGAGATAATTTTGATAAATCTTTTTCAGAGTTGAGCTTGATATGCCAAACCATGTGCCATACATAAGAGTGGGTTTCACATTCTTATGAACTTAGGACTTATTCTTTTGCTGCATAATTTACTGAACATAATTCTTTGGTGCTTTCAGTTGTTGGTGATTTTGGACATACAATTATTTATTACATTCAAGCTAGTTAACAAATCACAATTGTCTCGATCTGAAAATTCTTCCCAAAGTCGTTTTCTTCATAATGATGTTGGTTGGACACTAATTCTGCTACACTGTTTTTATTTTTACAGGGTACATGATGGTGCATATTTTCATTCTTGGTGATTCTGTGGATTAGGGTCTTTCTCTGCTGTAATTTTTATGACATTTGATTGATTGCAAATATATCCTCAATGTTGGGAGCTTGTTCTAGGAAGCGACGTCAATCAGATTATGAAGATTAACTTGTCTGGAGTTCTTTCTGGAAGGTATAGCAAATGTGGAAGCTCAAAGTGGCTGGGAAACTCATACTCTAGATCTCTCGATGATTTACAGTGGGAAATTGGCAAATGTCCACCCCTTATGGAATTATGTGTTAAACAAATATGTGATGTATACATTTCAGCATTATGCCTGGGTGCGGCTGCCAGTTGATTTGTCTGGACTGACTTGTCTTTTATGTGTTTTCCTTGAACAAGACATAGATAAGTATAAGACATTTTCAATGCTTCCAAGGGACGTAAGTCAGCAGATCTTCCATGAATTGGTGTATTCTCAACGACTGAATCAGTGGTAATGCTTTCTTGTCCCATTCTTCTTTTTTTCTTTCTTCCCTCATTTAATAATTTACTTGCAATAGCTGTCAATATACAGAAGCATTAGCATCCTATTTCCCTAAAGTAAAAGAGGGGGAAGAGGAGTGACCATAGGATAGGGAGTCATGCAATGTTCAAGCCTAGAGTTATTGAGGTACATGATTTTTCCACTTTTGCTATTGCATTTCCCTCATCTAGTTGTGCAGTCTCTTTGCTTTAAAGTAGCTGTTCATCAAAATTCAATTTCCTGTTGTCTTCACCCCACACACACAAAGGAGAAGATGAAGTTGAACAACTTAGGTTTGCATAGTGATTTGCTATTGTTTACACAAGCAGTACCTTTCCATTCTAATGGTCTAAGTATGCACTTTTATATTAGATTGCATGGACTTCCATACCAGCTCTTTTAAAATTGTTTATTGATGTAATTATATCTGACCCACAGAGCAAAATAACTAGAAAAAATTAGTGGAAGAAAATATTGCTCAATGGACATATAAATCAACTGATAGTTTGGAAAATAAAGAGAGAGAAATTGCTTATCATTCAATTACATATATATTTTTTTGACACCCTTATCAGCCCTTTCTAGTTCCAGAATGAAAGTATGCCATGCCAAAAGGTTTTAAGGGCATTAAATGACAACATATATGGGATCTAAAGTAGGACATTGATGTATTATGTTTTCCCCTATCTCATTTCATGGTGCAACAAAAGTCCTGATAAGTCTCCAACCCTCAACAACATAGTCATATGTTAAATTTCTGGCTTTTCCATCTTTTGACCAAACTCTGTGGGTATTTGCTGTTTTGTCTGAGCTGTCTGGTGTTTTCCACAATTTTTAATATCCTTGAAGGTCTTCTCAGAGTTATTCCTCTATTTTAATCATTTTGTTGGTAGATTGCTGCTGTCTGCATTTTATGATCAGATTTTGTAGACCTGTCAAAGTTGACAAGTTTGAGTTTTTGAAGAAACAATGCAATTACAGCCCAGGGAATGAGTTCCTTTACTGGCTTATTCAACTTGGCCAAGTTGTATGGGTGGTGGGCTTGTACACCTCAAGGGTATCATTAGCAGTTTCTTGGGTTCTGGGAAGGCGTAAAACTTTCCTGTTATATACATATATATATTGTTCATATTGGAACCCAGAGAACACACCCAATTATGTAAGGTTGAGAAATATTGGGTGATTTTCTTCATGAATTCTTTCCTATACAACTTCTTTAAAATTTTAGACTATATGCAAGTTAGCTTGCTAAGAGTGGCTTGTAAGAGTTAAATTTTATACTTTAATAATGTGGCCTTCTCAAATTTCTTTTCTTTCTTTGACAAAAGATGTTTAGAGTGCTGTAAGCTGTCTGAGCATACCTTACTAATGAGTAATAACTGTTGCAGCATTTCTTCTCTGTTGTGAATTGATATGGATTTTCTTGCATGTGATGGGAGCAGTTGTGTACTTCTAAATTAGGTTTGAATTGGCCTGTTGATCAGTTGTTTGACATGCTTTCCTGTTGTGATGGACAGACAACATTGCTCAACCATATATTGACTACAGACCATGGGAAGCACATAGCAGTGATAGAGAATGAGATATATAGAGATAAATTTTGGATTGGAGAATTTTTGTTGTCTTGATAATATGACAAGGGGAATTTTTTTTTTTTATTTTTTGGCTTAGTGATGGTTATGTCACTTTGCAAAAAATTATTCTGGTCTTGAAGCTTGTTGTTTGATACTTACAATGGATGTAATCTTAACTTGTAGATATACTTTTAAATTGATTATATATTGTTGAATCAATTTGTTTCCTATTGTTGAATTTGCAGTATGGTGATGTTGACATTGATGGTTCCCTAGTGGCTGCAAAAACTACTGGGGCTCAGGACATTGTTATGCTGAACAATGGTTGTCTGTGCTGTTCAGTAAGGGGTGATCTTGCGAGGATGATCAGGGAATTGGTTGAGAGTAAAAACGGAAAATTTGATCTTATTGTAATAGAGACTACAGGTAGGATGTTAATACCAGAAACAGACCTAAATCTAGATTATAAGCATCAGAGGTTGTTTATCTCAAATTTTTTGTGATCTGTAATCTTAGAGAAGGATAGTCTTGTGTAGCTTAGATTCTCTCATATATATATGAAACTAGTTCCATGCATCAAGCAAACTTCCCTGTAACTGTTTGATGACACCCCTGGTTTCACTTCTGTAGGTTTGGCAAATCCTGCCCCAATCATTCAGACTTATTATGCTGAGGATAAGTTTTTCAATGATGTGAAGTTTTACAGTGTTGTCACTTTAGTTGTTGCTAAGTATGTTACTTTTCATTTGGATGAAGTCAAGCCAAAGGGAGTACTAAATGAGGCAGTTGAGCAAATTGCTTATGCTGACACAATTATAATAAATAAGATATTCTTTGCATTTGTAGTTTGCAGTGCTGTTCATTAAACTTCTGTCACTTTGCATTGCTTGGGTATTCCTTGCATTTGGAGTAAGGTATTCTTATTTTGACAGAATTATAGTAAATAAGGTATTCTTTTGCTGACAGAATTATAGTAAATAAGGTATTCTTATGCTGACAGACATGATGAAAGAGCTGGTTAGCTGAGACTGGGATTTTTTTTCCTAGAATTATTTTTAATGCTTCTAGATTAGCTTTTCTGGTAATCAATGTTGCCCAGGTGCTTGAAATTGCATGCCATGAAATGAAGCTTTCTATTTGAATTAAGACAACACAAAAATGAAATATGTGTCAGTATGTGTCGACCAATTATTGCGGCTAATAATCTGACCTTCAATGTTTGTCAACAAACATCAAGGTTCAGTCTTGCATTTGTTTTAGTTGTAGAACCTCTCTAGTTGTAACTAATATCAGTTATTTTTATTTTTACTAGACTGATCTGGTTGGTGAGCAAGTGATTTCTTCTTTAGTGCAGTGCATAAGGGTAAGTATTCTGCTCTTTATGTTGAGCCCTTTCTTTCGTTACAACTTGAATTTCTTTGTGAGCTGACTTAGAGTGAGCTTGTGCCTCTTAATGCAGAACATTAATCACATGGCTCATTTGAATCTGACATAATATGGAATAGTAGACTTGGATTATGTGGTTGGCATTGGAGGCTTTGATTTGGAGAGGTAACTTTTTTACTTGCCTTGCTCCTGGATTTGAATTTCTAATTTTTTTTCATGTTCTCTATTGGTTGTCCTTAATGTTATTGTAGGGCATTTCTTGGTAGGAAGTCTCTGAGTATATTCATTTTATGCCTCTAATATGTCTCTGAGGCTCTCTTGTCTTGCCCTGGGAGTAAGACTGATTCTAGAAGTTCTAAGTATGAAGCTGGCAGTCCTTTAATTCTATTAGTGGGACACAATTGAGTTTTTTCAATCTCTATTGCTCTTCATAATTTATCTAATATATATTGAGTGATACAAGTTTAAATTCCATACTTAAAATCCTAATATTTGGATTTCCCAAACTCTGATAAAATCTAGACCTCAACAACCTTAAATCCTCCCCTCCAATATTTTCTGCATCACCATTGCTAACATCAAGTCCACCATTATAATTTAAAATTGTATCATGAAATGAGCTAGTTTACAGTGCTATTTTTAGGTGTCCAGCCTTATCGCAGAACTTGCTTCTACAGCAGCTGCATAAAAGGGGTTACATTTGATGCTGCTATAGAAAGATCAAGTGCTTACTCCTGGGCTGTTGCCCACTTCCCAATAGCTGTTAAAGAGGTAGGGTGTTTCAACTGCAATATTTATCATTTTCGTGTATTGGTTATGAATGTTTGTTTGTGGCTATCTATCTTACCACATATTTCTTTTTACAGGAATTCAATAAATTGATGCAGTGGTCTGTGGTCTTTATCTAATAATATAGTGGTTCCAGCATTTAGTTTAGCAGATCAAAGAAATTTGAGGTATCATTTAATTTAGCAGATTATATAATACATGAACCTTTGGAAGGCAAAGAGTTAAGTGAAGAGAGAGTCCCTTCCTTTTGTATCGCTGGATGAAAATGGAAATTCTAAATCCATCTTTCTCACTAGAATCTTGCAGTTCAAATGGAGAAATGGTTGGTTCTATTCTCCCTCTGAAAAGGCAATTACTGAAGGAAGGGAGACCGGATCCTAGTCCTCAACATACTGCATGGCTTAAGGAGTTAAATGTTGTCTAGTTATGCTGTTAAATTGTGCAGTTGTGTCTTTTAATTGATTCTTTTAAGGAGTGCCTCTTTTGACCTTAGCCTCTATTCCCAGTTACAGTATTGTAACAAAAATGTCTTCTACCTCGAATATTTGAAATCTGATAAAAGAATCCAATACAAGTTCACTTGGTGACAATAACAAAATCTAAAATATATGTTTGGATTGGATTTATCTTGTAACTAACTAACAAAGGAAATATCGGTAGAATTTAGAAATTTGAGTGGACATTGAACTTGTTTATTCTGTCCGTGTCAATGTGGAAAACAAAATCCTTGCAAGACACGTAGGTGAATGAGTTAGATTTCTAAGAAATTACTGTTCTTTTTTTTTTTTTAATTAAGTCATCAACGGGCCTTAGAAAAATTCAAATTTTTTGTGTATAATATTTAAAAAAAAATTTATAATAAATATAAAATAAAAAAATCAACTTGAAAAATGATCTTTAAACTATAGAAAAGATAACAGTGAAAGTTAAGGTATTTAATTTTTTACATGAAATAGAAAAATTGGTGGATTAGTGAGACATAATTGCAGTAAAGAAACATTAATATCTATAAGAAGTTGTGCCTTTCTTACAACTTCTTGCTACAAATAATAATTTTAATTATAATTAGTAAAAAAATATTTTAAATTTGTAAAATAGGTTTCATCATATTAACATGAAAATCTCTTTTATATTTATAATTTTTTTGATTTGTTTAAATAATAATATTAAATATAATAAAAATAATAATAAATTATTTGTTAAAAAAATTATTATATTATATTTTATTTCAAAATTTTATAAAATATTATATATATTTCATTAAAACTCTATTTCACATGTTATTAATGAGAAATTATATTAGTGTATCATATAATGAGGTCAATTTATCATATAATGAGGTTAGATTAATCAATTTATATGATATCATATTTTAAATATATTTTAAATTAATATTTATATAATAATTTTTTAAAAATATATATTTAAGATTTTGATTAAATTGAAAAATAAAATAAATATGTATATATATATTTATTTATTTATTATATATTTATAATTAAAATTTAAATTTTATAAGTATTTGAAAAAGACTTAATTTATCAAATTAAAAATAATTAATTATTAAATTATATCATCTTATAATATATATATTAAAAAAATTATAATTAGTATACTTTTTCTTCTCTTTTAAATTATATACAAAGATTTTTTTTTATATTATATGTGAATTGATTTTATAATTACAAAACTAACTCTTTTTTTATCAATTAGGAAGTGGCTTATGACATGTTTCTCAAAATGCTTTAATGATAGTAATAGGATGTTAATAAATTAGATGCAAAGACTTCTTATTATCTAATTCTTATTCTATCTTGTAACTAGATCCATGTAACCATTGATTTCGTTGTCATATTGTGAAAATGATACCATTCATTTAGTCTACCTTTCATTACACGGCAAGTACTTCTCACTTGGTCTACCTTTCATTACACGGCAAATGTGCCTTTCATTACACCCGCAAGTGCTTCTCATTGGTCTACCTTTCATATTTTGGAGGTGATACGGCAGCCTCCCCAATAACTATTGGCAACTTGGCATATTATTTCTTTTAAATACTAAATAAAGGGCATTGACGTTGACTGGAAGTCAGTCTAAGCGATTGTCATTTGTTTAAGTTTTTATTTCCAGGAGACAAAATGTCTGTGTCATATTTTCTTGTTCAAAGTTGTTTTCTTGTGTAATTTCTTGATCGACAGGTACCGAAGACAATGACCTATACGGTTGTCATTGGAAGACTATCACAATCTGAAAATTGCCATTAGGATCTTTCATTTTTTTCCACTGGTCTCTCAACCCGTGTCACAAGTTTCGCCTTTTTTTTTTTTTTTTGTATTTTTAGTTTTCTTTTCTTTTCTTTCCTTGTGACACGGGTAGCAATGACTTTCTCATCTATCCATCATTATTTTTATAAAATAATATATAAAAATATTTTTAATGAAACATACGATAAGTAAAAATTATTGGAATGATTAAAAAAAATTTGTAAAAATTAATTTAAATATTTGATAAAAATATGAATATATTTTAAATTTTATTATTTTATAAAAAAAATTAATAATAATATTTTTATAATTTCAAAAAAATTAATTCTGAAATTTTAAATAAAATAATCATCCCAATAATTTAATACGTGTTGGACACGGTTTGAAAAAATCTAAGTCTCCATTAGATCGTGAACATCAATTTCATTATTCATGCTACAAGTCAAGGTCTTTTATGAACACAAAATTAGAAAATATTCCACAAGTTACAACTCATTTTTATAGGGAGAGATTTAGTTTTGTAGTTAGTGAAAAAATATCTTAAATTTACAAAATAGGCCTTATTACATTTTCATAAAAACTTTTTTTAAATTAATAATTTTCACAATTTGGTAAGGTGAAATAACCATATTAGATATACAGAAAAACAAAAATGACCAAAAAAATATTTCTTTGTAATGAGATTATTGAAGATAAAGTTTGGGTCTAATTGAAAATATTACTTATAAATTTTTTATTTAGTCAATTGCCATCTATATCGAATAAAAGTAAAATGAAAATTTTTGAAATGAAAATTAAAGTTATCTTATAACTAAAATAAGTTTGAGATGAACAAATTAAAAAAATAAAAATACATAACTAAAATGATAAAATTTTGGGGATTGAAATAATAAAATGTGTATATTATTGAAATTCAATATTTAACTTGAAAAAGAAAAAAGAAAACTTCATATCAATTTTTTTGATACATTTGGAATTAAAACTCATAATTTATAAGAATTTGATTAAGGTGAAATTTGAATATTGTGCATTTCACTTTATCCAATTAAATTAAATCTAAAAAGCTAATGTAAAAAATAATTATGAAGAAACTTAAAAAAAAGAATAAAAATATATTTTCTAAATAAAGAATTATAAAATATAAGATATCAATTTTATATTTTATAAATGGTTTTAGAAGTAAAGAATGAACTAACCCATGTAACTCTAATTAGCTTTTTGGTCAATTAGGAAGAGACACATGTCTCTTCTTTTTATTTTTTTTTGATAACAGTTTTAGCGGGTTCAAAGGCGCCACAGGGGTGTTACTGCACCGATGTAACAGTGATGCTTCTCATTGGTCTACCTTTTATGACACGGCATGTGGATCTGAGTCCGGCGTTACAAAATTGACTCCTTTTCATGTGTTGTTCTATATATAGGTGCCTCGACAATTACAATGGTGTGTGCAAAAATTAAAAAAACCTTTCCAATTTTTCTTTTTGTGCTTGTTAATTTGCATGACAATGGAGTTCTGTTTTTCCAGGAAACATGTGTTGTGGGTTCTGATCAATTTAATATGGTTAAGTGGTTATAAGAGTTGCCTAGAGGAAGAGAGGTTGGGTTTATTAAGTATCAGGGACTACTTCGAGTCAAGTGGGGCGAGGACAGAGCTTGCGTTTCCTTCCTGGACTGATGATCTGGCATCTGACTGCTGCAGCTGGGAACGAGTCAAGTGTAATAGCACCACTGGCCGAGTGATTGAGCGCTTTCTCAATAACACTAGCCAAGGAACAAAGCAAATGAAATCAAAAGGAAAAGAGTGATGTCAACATCACTAATTATTTTAGTAATAATCACATACACATAAATATTAGGATAAGTAAATGGAAATTGGTTTATAATGATTGTCATATTCAGAATTGCCTAAATAATTATCATAATGATTTTATTTATATAATTGATAAATTGGCCAAAATGATATTATATGTCACTATTAGGTGATGATTGGGAATTTATTTTCAAAAAAAGAAAAGATAAAAGGAGCATGAAAGGATGAAAATTATTATAATAATTTTTTTTTCAATTAATCGATAAACGAGGTTGTTAGTTACTGATAATAGTCGTATGGTCAATTAGTTTTGAGTAACATTTGGGCAACAACCAAAAAGTTATTATTAGTCAATGTTAGTCTTCTTCATTAATTTATTACTCAAAAATACCACCCAAAAATACAGCCCCTTTCAATCATCACACGGTTTTGATTGTACAACATAGGGCTGACAAATTTAATTAGTCTTATCCATTCATTTATCACTCAAAAATAATGCTCAAGTTTAATAAAAATAATATGGATGTAACTTTTTGACTCCTCACTTCAAATGGACCCCATCCTTGTGGAAAAATTTTAAGAAGACTATAAGCCTAATTAATATATGTATTTTGACCCTTTAACACGTTGTTGACCTTTTTAGATGTTTGCATCAAAGAAAGTTTTTATACTTTTCCTAGGGCTTTTTTATAAGCCAAGGAATGAAGCAAATGAAATCAAAAGGAAAAGAGTGATGCCAACATTACTACTTATTTTAGTAATAATCACACACACACACATATATATATTAGGATAAGTAAATGAAAATTGGTTCATAATGATTTTCATGTTTGAAATTGCTTTGATAATTGTCGTAATGATTTTTTTTTTTTTTATAATTGATAAGTTGGCCAAAATGATATTATATGTCATTATTAGGTGATGACTTGAAATTTTTTTTCAAAAAGAAAAAAAAGATAAAAAGAGCATGAAAGAATAAAAAATATTATAATCAATTTTTTTTTAGTTCATTGATAAATGGGATTGTTAGTCAATGATGATAGTCGTATGGTCTATTGGTTTTGAGTAATATTTGGGCAACAACCAAAAAGTTAGTATTGGTAAATATTAATTTTCTCCATTAATTTATTACTCAAAAATACTACTTAAAAATATCACCCAAAAATTCTAGCTCTTACCCATCATCACATGGTTTTGATTGTAGAGTTTAGGGCTGACAAAATTAATTAGTTTTCTCCATTCATTTATCATTTAAAAATAAAGTTAAGGTTTAATAAAAATATTCAATTTTAGTTTACCACTAATAATCAAGTTTATTAAATTTTAATGAATAATTATATAAGTATTATTTATTTGAAAAAAAAACAAAAGAAAAAAATCTTTTTATTTCTCTAAGATTTTATTTTATTGTTGAAGAATTAGTCAAAGTCTATATTGGGGATGGAATAGTTCATGTAATCCCATGACTAATTGGAGTCCCAAGTGAGCCAACTAATCAGCAGTTTGATTTTCCTCTCTATACATGAGTGAGCTGAATGTGCTGGTTGCAAGAAATCAAGTTCCTGCAAATAAGTGTTGTTTGCACCAGGCTTGGTAAGCATATTACTAAGAAAAACATTGGGTTATATATTTTGTGTGGACTTGGGTCATGTTAGACAAAGTAGCCTTGTTCAATCACTTTAGTCTGTAATGTTTTGTGAACTTGGTGCAGCCCACTGAAACCTCCGGCCTTTGATTAATTAAGCTAATGTAAATGCTAACACACACCTAGATGAATATTGAGGCAAAGAGACTCAAACTCAAAATTCTAGACTTTGAATTCAATAGATACACTTTTTTATAGTTTAGCTGAATGGACCTAGTTATCAAAAATCTTGATTTAAGACGTTAGTTGCCTTATCAATTCTTTAATTATTATCTTTAATCATTTCCACCAAAAAAAATTTTGAGGCAAATGGATCATTGATTCTCTCAACTCTATTGAACAATCTTACTTTTTGAGTTTTGCTGATATGAATAGACAAGTCTATTTATCTCACATAAGAGGAGCCCCTAATTTAAAACTTTTTGGCTGTTGTACATAAAAGAGATTGTTGATCGTGAACTAATTTTTAAACATAAAACTTATACAAGTTGAAGCTTTTAATTTTGTGTAAAGGAAAAAAAATTATCCTATCATGTGATTCACCGTAAATAAAAAAAATAAATATTTTAATTTTAAATCCTTCAATAAAAAACAAATAATTTTATAGAAATCAATATTTATATTACAAAAAATTTAACATTAATTTACTTAATTAAGTTTACATCATAATGTAAAACCTCATATAAGTTTTAATTGTTTAAACTAGTTTAGATAAAAAGTTTAACTTCGTGCATAACACACCAAAAACTTTATACCTAAATGTTGGTTTTAGTGACTATTATTGGATATTTTTCTCATTGTATGTTGAGACTTCATTTTCAAGATCAATCACAACCGCCCAAAAATGCATCTGACAAAAAATTTCTATCACAAAGTAACATGAACAATCCTACTTAAGGTGCACAAATTTCAACCAAACAATTTCTTTTTAAGGGAGTCAAGATATAATTAAATTGGCTATAAAGTGTTAACGTAAATTCAGAAATGAAATAAATGTATTTCTTTTTTCTAGCTAGAAACAAAATTACATAAGGCCAAAGGACACGTGACTATTCACACTAAAAATTCCTGATCAATTCGCCACCTCAAATTTGAAATCAAGACCGTCCAAGGCTTGTGAGGTCAGAAACCTGCACTCAATTTGTCATCCACTCCATGTCTTGTGTTTTTTTTGCTCTTTATTTTGTATTAATCACTTGCCCTACCAGTAGGTTACATCGAGTTATTATTGAATATTGCATAGGATTTTCAAAAGGAGTTGTTGGATTGAGTTTGTCTACAAGAGACCATTACGTATACACAAAAATAAAAAATTAAAGTGAGTATATATAATTTTTATATTATATATAAAATATTAATATGATTTAAAATATTTCATATATAATATAATAATTATTTATATTTATTCGAATTTTTCATTTTTAAAATATCTTAGAAGGGCCACCGTTGCGACTGAGAGCCACCGAAGAAATAACCCGATGATTTGTTCAGCAAGCGAAACTTGTCTTCGATCCTGACCGTGAATCCAAAAGAACATAGTTTTTCAGGCCAAGGGAGCGGGCGGTGGGCGTTTGAGTCAACGGTGCGCGTGGGTGTATCTTTTATCAATAATGTTATGTAATAAAGGGTATTGCGATGGTGGAGGAACAAGGAAATTTCATGGTTTGGGGTGGGCCAAGATTTTCAATCCCATTCGAGTCGTCCCACCAAGAAATTCTAAGTCATCGGAAACTTGGAAACTACTTCGGTTACATTGGCGGAGATGTACTAGTGGAACGGTGAAAAAGGACAAAAACCTCAGTGCTAGTGGAAAAAAAAAAAAAAAAAAACTCTAAGATTACCGAACAAATTATTGTGGACACGACCAAACCAAAAGCCGTGAAATTCCTTCTTGTACCAAAGCTTGAGAGCATCGTTATCCTATGTAAAGAAACACAAGCAACCTCCTCAGACATCAACCTAAGTAGAAGTATTCCTTGAGATCTCAGCTTTCACTTCCTTTGATTCATCAGTTTCCTGCCTTGCTTTACTATACTAATGACTGGGACACTTTTTTCTCTAGTAGGGGGGCAGTTGGGCTCGATTATGGCTCGTGAGCTAGAACAAGAGGTGAGGCTTGTAGTGGGTGTAGAAAAAGAAGTTGAGAAGCTGACCAGCAATCTCACTGCAATCCAAGCTGTGCTCACTGATGCAGAGACAAGGCAAGTGAAGGAGGCCACCGTCAGAGATTGGCTGGAGAAGCTCAAAGACGTCGCTTATGACATTGAGGATGTGTTGGACGATTGGGAAGCTGCAATTCTCAACTCACAGAGCAAACCTGGAGATGAACAGGATCCGCAGAGGCCTCTCAAGAAGGTACGCTCCGCCTTAGAGTCTGCTGTGTCTTTTGGGAAACAAGTTGGTCCGCGTCATGACCTTGCTAAGAAAATAAAAAAGCTGAATGGAAAGTTAGATCTTTTAGCCCAAGAGAAAGAACGCTATCAATTTGTTCCTACAAAGGAAACCCAACAAATTAAGAGACCTAGGACCATCTCTATGATTGACACAACAGAGGTGAAGGGTAGGGAAGAGGATAAAAATAGATTAGTAAACATGTTGTTGAGTGAGCCTAATGATGGTGACAGATCAAACCTCCGTGTTCTCTCTCTGGTTGGGATGGGGGGGATTGGTAAGACAACTCTTGCCCAAATTGCCTTTAATGATGAAAGGATAGAGGCCTACTTTGATAAAAAAATATGGACATGTGTCTCAGATCCTTTTGATGAGATTAGGATTGCCAAAGCAATTCTTGAATCTCTTTTACACCCTGCTCCAGGAGTCACAGAATTGGAAAGCTTGTTGCAACAAATAAGAGAAGAAATTAAGGAGAAAAAAATACTTCTCATTATGGACGATGTGTGGGAAGATAACTCTAGAAAGTGGGATCAGTTGAAACAATCTTTTAAGTTTGCTTCAAGAGGAAGTAAAATTTTGTTGACCACACGCAAAGACAATGTTGCAGTTGTTATGGGTTGTTCCAGAGATGGTATTTTGAACGTAGGGCTTTTGTCTGACGAAGAATGCTGGTTAATTGTAAGTAAAATAGCATTCTTTGATAGGAGTGAAACAGAATGCCGAGATTTAGAAAAGACTTTTGGTAGAGAAATATCAAAAAAGTGCAGGGGTTTGCCTCTTGCTGCAAAGACTCTAGGGGGAATTTTGCTGTTTAGAAAAACTAAAGAGGAGTGGCAAAGTGTTTTACGTAGTGAGGTGTGGGAATTAGAAGAAGGTAGAAGAGGTATTATTGCTCCTCTATGGTTGAGCTATCATGATTTGTCCCCAGCATTGAAACGATGCTTCTTTTACTGCACTATCTTCCCAAAAGATCATGAGATTGAGAAGAGAGTGTTGATAGAATTGTGGATGGCTCAAGGGTATCTCAAGGAAGGACAAAGTGACAACTTAGAGATAATCGGAGAAAATATTTTTCAAAATTTAGCAATGCTTTCTTTCTTTCAAGATTTCCGAAAAGATATTTTTGATGATCGGATGATAATAAGCTGTAAGATGCATGATATGGTGCATGATTTGGCCCAATTGGTTGCGGGGGATGAATGTCTTGGTGTGCAGGTCAACGGCCGGGTGGAGTCAATCATGGGTTCTGTATCCAGAAAAGTGCGTCATTTAAGTTTAGAGTGCCCACCACCATCATCATCAGATAGTAGTATATCATCCTTCAATTCCTTCAAGGGTACTAAAAAATTGCGAAGCATTTTTATTAGCGGACAGCTCACAACAGAAGACTTATCAAGATTATTCAGTGAATCAACACATGTAAGATCGTTGAGCCTCAGAGGCGGAGACTTTGCAGAGATCCCTCCCTCCATCCGTAAATTGGTACAGTTGAGGTGGCTTGATCTGTCTGAAAATTATAAATTGAAACAGTTGCCTGAAACACTACGTGAAGTGCATAGTTTGCAGACCATCGATGTTTCTGGGTGCTCTGATTTGAAGCAGTTGCCTCTTGGGATTGGAAAACTAATTAACTTGAGGCATCTTCATAATAAAAGAGGAGGCCCTAGAAGGTTGCCAAAAGGAATTGGGCAATTAACTGGTTTAAGGACATTGGAGGAGGTCGATGTTGGCTGTGATGACGATGATGATGATGCATTTTCTCTTGGCGATCTGAAGAACCTCAACCAACTTCGGGGAAGGCTTCTTATATGTAGATTGGGTGCATATAATCGTCATGTGGACGAGGCTAAGCAAGCAGAGCTCAAAAAAAAGGAACACATCACTGCTTTGAGTCTTGGGTTTTCTGGTTCTAGAGGAGACGAAGAAGAATTGCTGCTGGAAGCCTTGGAGCCATCTCCTAACTTGGAACTCCTCGTGATGGCCTACTACCGAGGTACTACCTTTCCTGATTGGATGTTTTCATTATCGAATCTGAGGTCTATTTGGTTATATCGGTTTGAATCGTGTGAACACTTGCCTTCATTGGGTAAGCTGCCGTATCTTGAAACTCTAACCTTAAATGGACTATCGGCTATTAAAAAAGTGGGCCAGGAGCTTTTAGGAATAGAAACTCAAATTCGTCATCATCTTCTTCTTCTTCACCAGTAGTTGTTGCTTTCCCCAAACTGACAAAACTTGAATTCAATTGGATGCACAGCTGGGAAGAGTGGGAAGATTATTATAATGATAATTATGATGGCACTACGAAGCCTCCTTCTATTATTATAATGCCATTCCTGCGCTCTTTGGAAATTTGGCACTGCCCACAGTTGAAGGCCCTGCCAAATTATATTCTGCAAAATACAACGCTTCACAAACTGCAAATCTATGACTGCAATCTTCTGAAACAACGGTACCACAAGGAGAGGAAAGAAGATTGGCCCAAAATCTCTCACATCATGTAGTAGTCAAGAGGCAGTCAGAAAGTTCTAGAACGACACGAGGTAAAAAAGAGAAGAGAATTTTATTTATTATTTATTTATTTTTATTATATATATATATTTATTATTTATTATTATAAATTTATTTTTTATTTTAAATTTATTAAAATTAATTTTTATATTAAAATATTTATTTTTTATATATTATTATATTTTTTTACATCCAAACATTTTATTTGTTATCACTTTTTTTCTTTTTTTTTTGTTTGTCTTCTCTCATCTTAAGCACACGTAAGAAAGAAAGAATTAATTTTTATTTTTATTTTTATTTTTTATTTATGTTTTAAAATGAAAAATTCTTATAGAGATTATTCTTTAAATTACATTATAAATTTTACTTAAATTTCAAAATTTATATGCATAACTGTTTAAAAAGATTCAAAAATTAATTATTTATAATTATTTTAATTTAAAATATCTTTTTTTATTCAGTTTTTTTTCTCTTTTTTTTAAATCTTATTATTAAAAATATCGACTATTTAATTATTGTCTAAGAGTTGAAATTGTCAAAATTTTATTATTGAAACTGATTCTATACTTTAACTTGCAGAAAATCATTGAGAAAGGTTTGGAGCTCCATTACTATCATCCTATCATTATTATTATCAAGTGTCTACACCTTCTAAATTATTTCCTAGAGTTATCAATTACAACATACTCTTGCGAGAGGGCAATTTTTGCGTTGATTTCATGACCAACCTTTGGTGCTTTGTTAGATTTGGCCCTTCGAGTGTGAAAAATCTTTTAAATGTAAATGCGATGAATGTTGCACTCCTATGAGGCCATGTGATCACCCTAGTGTTCTTTTGTTTCTGCTTCTTCTTCTGTCCTTTTTTTTTTTTTTGTGTTTGTAATTTTGTTAAAAAAAAAAAAAATCAAAACTTTAGACCTTCAAAGGTTAGAAACAACTCCATTAGCATGTGCAATATTATTAATATTTAGTCTCTAGAAAATTGTCATCCATAACTAATAATATCTTCCATTAATTCAAAAGTAGTGAAAATTACACCCCTAAGCCAATGACAAATCTATCATCATATGTTTGGTTTGTTGAACCACAAGTATCATTTTACTAGCAGATTAAAAATAACATTCAAAACAAGCTATGAAATTGCAATCAAAACCAAAGACACAAACAATATGTTGAAGGATTAATAAAAGTAAAATTGGAAAGGATAGATCAATAGTATTATGCAAAGTTATGATACATTGGAGAGAAAAAGAATACTGAGAGTAAGAGTTTAAAAAAAATGGTAGACCAATAAAGTGTAACAAAAGAAATAATGAAATAAAGAGAAAAATAACTTGAACTGCAGGAGGGCAAGGCGGTTGTGACCCTGGCAGAATGGATGACTCAGAAAAGAGGCAGCTGAGTGACAGAAACATTACGAAGAGATGAAGACCAGAAGAGCAAGAAGCTCAAGATACTGCACATGGGGAGAATTAAAATTTAAACTCAAGATATTTATTGAGATATTTAATATTAATAATAATTTTAATATCATGTATTATTTAACTTATACAATTTTTTCCCCAATAGCTACTGGCAACTTGGCATATTATTTCTTGTAAATACTAAATAAAGGGCATTGACATTGAGCCAGTCTAGATGATGACTTATGCGGTTGTCATTTGTTTGAGTTTCTATTTTTAGGAGACAAAACATCTGTGCCCTATTTTCTTGTTCAGAGTTGTTTTCTTGTGTAATTTCTTGATCGACAGGTACCGAAGACAATGACCTATACGGTTGTCATTGGAAGACTATATCACAATCTGAAAATTGCCATTAGGATCTTTCATTTTTTGCACCGGTCTCTCAACGCAAATCACAAGTTTCGCCTTGTTTTTTCTTTTGTATTTTCAGTTTACTTTTCTTTTCTTGTGAAACGGGATAGTAATAACTTTTTAATCTACCCATCATTATTTTTATAAAATGATATATAAAAATATTATTAATGAAACATATGATGGGTGAAAGTTATTGGAATGGTTAGAAAAAATTTATAAAAATTAATTTAAATATTTGATAGGAGTATTGATCTACTTCCCTCCCATTCCTCACTGTACATTCAAACCTGAAAAAACAGTTAGACATGATGCTGCGCAATCAATGGCCGCACAAAAAACAAAATCTTTGATAGAAAGCTTATCAAATTGTCTTCGCATATTTTGAAGTTTCAAGCCTTTGAATTCCTTTTGTGATATTTCTCATGCATTTTTGGCTTCTGACACCCATCACTCTAGGAAAAATAATTTTGCTCACAGCCTGCTGGATGATCCTCATTGCACTTGCATCTTTCTTGACATTTTACTTTTAGTCTTTCATCTCCTATTTGACCTCATTGTAGAACTCTCTTCTACTTGTAGTTATCGATAATAATTAGCGACTACCGCAAATTTGTGAGATAAAGATCGTCTTCTTTCGCATATTCATAGAATTCTCCATCAAATATTAAAACTTGACTTTGAGTTTATGTGAAGATGGTAATAGGATTATCTGTGGCCATGATTTTACTAGGACGAGAGTGCACAATTTTTGATAGATGAGTCAAATTTGTGAGGAAAGGACTAAATTAAGACTTTAGGAATTGAGGGAGTCAATCCGCAAAACTTTTGGGCTCACAAGCATTGAAACGGTGTCATACAAGTTTTTATATCCACAAAGTGTTGTCAACTATTTTCACGCGAAATCTTTTGGTTTTATTGAGAAGGGGGATATAATATCTGATTTTCAAGAAACTTCAGCTGCAAACTCTGGACGGTGTGCCCTTCGGATCTAACTTTGAGACCACTTGTTGTGTCAAACAAAAAGGCAACTTTCAGAAACTTTCAAAAAAAAAAAAAAACCAAAAAGGCAAAACAGAGTGAAAGTATTCGTGTGGATATGTGGGGTTGCTTCTCCTGCAAATAACTATTGGATTTCTTGTTTTTTTTAAGCCTATTTCTTCTTTTTCTAAGGTTATGAAGTCCATGTTTACAAATAGTTTTCTTTGCTGTCTTCATGAGTTGTATTTTTTTTGACTTTCTTTATTGGTATAATGTCTTAGTCTCTCAGCAACAAATTTATAACTGTTGCTTAGCTTGCATGGCAGTTCCTTAAACATGATGGACTTCCTGATTTCTCTTCCCTAAAGATAATTTTCTGAAATTTTCTGTGACTTGATTCCTTAACTATGACCAAAATTACAAATTACCTTTTTACAATGCTGTTGAAGATTTGGAGTATAATAAATGACCTATATCTTGAGACTTACCTGACAATTTAAACTTTGGGGTGGAATGGTTTCTTGACATGGTACAGAGTCTTCATGATCAAGTAATAATGAGTTTGAATCATGCTCGCTCACATTTTGCATGAGGGGGTGTGTCAGAGTATAACATATAAGCTATATCTTGGGTCTCACCTAACAGCTTAAAGTTTTTGGGTAGAACAGATTCTTAATGAAGATTGTTCTTAATGAAAATTGTTTTTGATATTATTGTAGCACTACCATTCACATCTTGCAGAAGCCTTGCTTTTGTAGTTTTCTTTCAAGAGTCAACCTGGTAGTTGGAGTAGCTTTGCCTGTCCTTTTTGATTAGATTTCCTGTTAGGCAAATTTTCTGTTCCTAATTAATTAAGGATGTCCAAATTCTATAATGATTAGAAGTGTTAATAGTCTCTACATATAGGTTATACGATATTTTCAGAGGTTAATTTGGGGGTTTTTCTGTCTGTTGGTAATTTTCACCTTTAAACTGGGAGGCTCTCTTGTCTTGTCCTAGGAGTACGATTGATTTTAGAAGTTTTGAGTATGATGCTAGCAGTTCTTTAATTCTATTAGAGGGATATTAATAAGTTTTTTCAATCTCTATTGTTGTTCATAATTTATCCAACATATATAAGTCAACTCTTGGACACCATCTTTTGTTTGCATTATATAGGCATGGGTCCTTTTGGACCATCTCATTGTAGAAATTAAAGAGGTTAAAAGTCAAGTCTTGAACATATTTTGGAAATTAGAGAGGTTATATAAGTCGACAAAACCTCAAAATCTTGATCCAATTTGAGTACCTCTACAAGATAGACCTCAACACAAGTCTTAGACACCTATTTTTTGTTTGCATTATATAAGCATTAGGTCCTTTTGGACCACTTCATTGTGGAAATTAGAGAGGTTAAAAGTCAAGTCTTGGACATGTTTGAAAATTATAGAGGTTATATAAGTAAGTCTTGGACACTCTTTTTTTGTTAGCATTATATAGGCATAAGTCCTTTTGGACCACCTCATTGTGGAAATTAAAGAGGTTAAAAGTCAACACACTTTGGAAATTAGAGAAGTTATACAAGTCAAATCTTGAACACCCATATTTTGTTTACATTATATAAGCATAGGGTCCTTTTGGATCACTCCATTGTGGAAATTAGAGAGGTTAAAAGTCAAGTTTTAGATATGTTTGGAAAAAATCTAAGCTTGCATTAGATCATGAACATTAGTTACATCATTTATGCTTCAAGTCAAGGTCTTCTTTAAACACAAAATGAAAAAATATTCCACAAGTTATAACTCATTTTTGTAGGCAGAGTTTTAGTTTCATAGTTGGTGAAAAAATATTAGTGCATGATAATAATTTTCATGATTTCGTAAGATTAAATATTTATATTATATACAAGAGAAAAAGAATGACAATAAAATTAATTATTTGTTAAAGAATACTAAATAGGCCTATTACATTTTCACGAAAGTTTTCTTTGTATTAATAGTTTTCATAATTTTGTAAAATTAAATAATTATATCAAATGTATAAAAGAATAAAAATGACAAAAAAAAAATTCCAGTGAAGAAATAATGTCAAGCATCAAATTCCAGCATCTTCCCATTTAGAACAAGATGTTTATCTGTTGATTTGATTATTTGGTAGAATTAGGCAAATTGAGAAAATTGGTAACATTACGTGGTTGTAGTAATCTGCAAAAGAGCAGCACAATATTACAGGTAGCAACAATTGTCGATTGTTTTTGCTCCTTTTAACAAGTTCAAATAGGATACAACGACCCACAAGATAAACATGCAAATTCCAGTTAATCATAAGATTGGAACCTGCAATTATAATGTGACATGCCAATCAGACAAAATATACTTGCAGAATTGCTGCACTCATTTACACTTGTGTTTCTTTGTTCACAACCGATGCTTGGAAAGCTACACTGTCAACGTTCTGTCATAGTTCTTGTTTCTTCCTACAAAGAAGAGTAAAGAGATCAGTACACAAAAGCTGTGTATTATTTCCGTTTTAGGCTAAGAAACCAGAAATTGCGTCTTAAATTGGTCTTATGAAATATAAGTTGGGTAAAGGACGGCTTTCTTCTTTACTTTAATCTGGGAATCATGATGCAAATGCAAGCTATTTCTGTTACATGACAAAAAGGCCACCAACATTCAGAATGGCAATGAATTTAAGGCCCAACTACTTTGATGTGTTTGATAACAACCATTTTTTTTCCCATATTATGGGAATAATTATTGGTGATATATGGTCCATACAATTCAACTATGAAGTTGGTTAATTAAAGCAAATTAAGGATAGACACGTGGATGCCAATACCAAAAAGGTTAAGAACAGTCATACGACCCTGAAGTCCAGTAGTGTAATTTACATTTTTTACTTTTAATATTCACACATTGCAGTCTAATTGGTTCAGCCCACCTATTCAGTTGCCCTTGTATCTTTGAGGATTAGTGGTATACTTTTTCTTCTCTTTTTAAGCTATATACAAAGACTTTCTTTATTCAGTATGTGCATTGACTCTATAATTACAAAATTGACTCCTTTTTGATCAATTAGGAAGTGACTCATGGCATGTTTATCAAGATGCATTAAGGAGTGTATTAGGATGTAAATAAATTAGATGCAAAAACTTCTTCTTATCTAATTCTTATTTTGTCTAGCAACTGGATCCTTGTAACCATTGATTTTGTTGTCATATTGTGAAAGTGATGCCATTCATTTGGTCTACCTTTCATTACACGGCAAGTGCTTCTCACTTGGCCTACCTTCATTACATAACAAGTGCTTCTCACTTGTTTTACCTTTCATTACACGGCAAGTGCTTCTCACTTTGCCTACCTTCATTACACAACAAGGGCTTCTCACTTGTTTTACCTTTCATTACACGGCAAGTGCTTCTCACTTGGTCTACCTTTCATATTGTGAAGGTGATGCTTCTCATTTTGTGATAGTAATAAATTTGTTTTTTCAATATAATTTTCTAGATCTTGAAAATTGGTCTCATTTTTATATTTCAATTTTTTGTATTATCACATTATGGAACATTGCTTGCTCTAGTAATTGTGGTATATCATTGGGTTTCCTAGACTACTACATTATTTTTGACGAAATTTATTTTATTATTTATTTATTACTTGCATCGTACATATTTTTATAGTGATATGGGGTCCTTTTGGACCATGTCATTGTGAAAATTAAAGAGCTTATAAGTCAAGTCTTGGACACCCATTTTCTAGGAAATGTTCTCCTCTTTCAAGTCCATGCCATTATGAAAATTAGAGAGCTTATAAGTCAAGTCTTAGACACCCATTTTCTAGGAAATGTTTTCCTCTTTAAAGTCTTGGACACGGTTTGGAAAAATCTAAGTCTCCATTAGATCATGAACATCAATTTCATTATTCATGCTTCAAGTCAAGGTCTTTTATGAACATAAAATTAGAAAATATTCCACAAGTCATAACGCATTTTTATAGGGAGAGATTTAGTTTTGTAGTTGGTGAAAAAATATCTTGAATTTACAAAACAAACTCCATTACATTTTCATGAAGACACTCTTTAAATCAGTAACTTTCACATTTTGTAAGGTTAAAAAATATATCAAATATACAGAAAAATAAAAATGGAAAAAAATTTAATTATTTGTTGAAAAGATTATTGAAGATAAAGTTTAGATCTAACTAAGAATATTAGTTGTAAATTTTTAATTTAATCAATTTTTGTTTGTAACCAATAAAAGTATAATAAAATTTTGAGATGGACATTAAGGTTATCTTATAACTAAAGATAAGTTTGAGAAAAACAATTAAAAAAAATAAAAAAACAAAACTAAAATAATAAAATTTTGGAGATTGAAATAATAAAACATGTGTATTATTAAAATTAAATACTTGACTTCAAAAAGAAAAAAAAAAAAAAAACAACTCACATATCAATTTTTTTTGACTTATTTGGAATTGAAACTCATAATTTATAGGAATTTGAACAAGGGGTGATTTGAATCTTGTGCATTTTACATTGTCCAATCAAATTAAAACTAAAAAAACCAATGTAAAAAGGAATTATAAAGAAACTAGAAAAAACAAAAAAAACAAAAATATATTGCCTAGATAAGAAATCATAAAATATAAGATATCAAATTTTATACCCTATGAACAGTTTTGGAAAGTAAAGAATGAACTAATCCATTTAACTCTAATTATCTTTATGATCAATTAGGAAGAGACTCATGGCTTTTGTTTTCTTTTTGGTAACAGTTTTAGCGGGTTCAAGGCCACCACAGGGGCACCACAGGGGTGTTACTGCACCGATGTAACAGTGAAGCTTCTCATTTGGTCTACCTTTTATGACGCGGCATGTGGATCTGAGTCTGGCAGTACAAAATTGATCCTTTTCATGTGCTGTTCTATATAAGGTGCCTTGGCAATTACAATGGTGTGTGCAAAAATTAAAAACTTTCAAAGTTCTTCTTTTTGTGCTTGTTAATTAGCATGGCAATGGAGTTCTGTTTTTCTATGAAGCATGTGTTGTGGGTTCTGATCACTTTAATACGCTTAAGTGGTTATGAGAGTTGCCTAGAGGAAGAGAGGTTGGGTTTATTAAGTATCAGGGACTACTTCGAGTCAAATGGGGTGAGGAACAGAGCTTGTGCTTCTTCATGGACTGATGATCTGGCATCTGACTGCTGCAGCTGGGAACGAGTCAAGTGTAATAGCACCACAGGCCGAGTGATTGAGCTCTTTCTCAATAACACTAGCCTGCAACCTTTATTATTATGTTCCTGAAAAAATTGGTTTCCAAATGTGTCCTTGTTTCTTCCTTTTGAGGAGTTGCACAATCTAGACTTGCAAGAGAAATCGGTTTAGTGATTGCACCCGAATCATGTACATATTATGCTTCTTTACTTTTTCTTCTTTGCCTCTTGTTTTCATGTGCACAGTGGTCCAAACCCACACAGATCTGCAGACATAGCTGAGTTAGCTTCTGTTACACAGAAGATTTTTGAGTTAAAAATTGTTTAAATGTCTTAATTGGGAAGTATGATTATATATTGGTTCATTGTTTCTAAGATTAAGGTGTCTTGTAAATGCCTGAATGAGGACATGGTCATTGTAAGTGGCAGAAACATAATCTTCTGCATTTATTTAAGAGAAATTGTTGCATAACCAGGTTTTGAGAGGATTTCCATTTTGAAGAAGTTGGAAGTCCTGGATCTTTCAATGAATAAGTTCCAAAACATATTCTACCGGCCCTAAGTGAAATTACAACTTTGAAGACTTTGAACCTGAGTGACAATGAGTTTGGAGGATCTTTGCTTGTCCAAGGTATTTGAAAACGTATACAATACTGTTTTCTATCGAACATTTTTTTATAAAAAATTCATTTAATTCTTTCAATTATTTATCTTTTTTAATTTTACATTATAATTTTCATTAGCAAAATCATTCTTAACCATATCCAACTAGAGCACTCTATGCCTCTTAGACATATCTTATAAATTGTGTCTCAAATAACTCATGAATTTCCTTCTCTTGAAGATGAAAAATTAAATTTGGATCAAATCATCTATGAAGTGAGCAAAAATGAAATTTATAAGATGCAAAAATTTATTTTATCACATAAAATAGTTGACAAAATGACAGTAAACAAAAATAAAAGGTCCAACTTATAAGTTAAAACTTCATAGACATATAATGAAAAGTGTGTATTATTGAAATTTGACTAATTTCAAAGAAAAGAAAAGAGAAAAAAATAGAGAGAATTGAAACAATTTATAATATGTCAAGAAGACTAAAGTGAACAATTTTATTCAAATGTGACTACCTAATACCTATGACCATAATTCCTTAAATTTACATTTAAGACTTGTTTTTTTTTCTTTTTTTCTTTTTTGAGTAATAAATTTACTTTGATTAAATTAGAGAGCAAGGTAAATGCATGTCAATTTTTTTAAGTATTTTTGAATTAAAATTCACATTTTAAGCATTTGAAAAAGGCCTATTAATATAACAACCAAAATGGACATAAAATCAAGTGAGGCAAACCCTTAGCATTTGTGAGGTTTTATTATTGGATGCCTAACCAGAAGTTAGATTAATTTTCGTCTGTTGCTCTGTATATACTTCGTGCCTTGGAAATTAATAAGGTATGCTTTTTTACTTTTTCCTTGCTCTTGCTTTCATGTGTATGGTGGGTTCCAAATCGACTTTGTTGCGAGTGGTCATTACAAGTGGCAGAAACATAATCATTCTGCATCTATTTAAGGGATTGTATCATAACCATAAAAAAAAAAAATTGTTCTAGCAGGTTATCAGAAGATTCCAATTTGAGAAGTTGGAAGCTCTAGACCTTTCATACAACACCTTCCAAAACAATATCTATAGTACTTGGGTGAAATCACGTTCTTGAGAACGTTGAACTGAGAATGGAATAGATTTTATGGATTTTTTTCCAATCACATGTACTCAAAAACAAAAACACACCATCTTTATCAAGCATTTTGTTATTTTTTTTTTTTAAATCTTCTTAATTCTTTTTAGTTATTCATCCTTATTCATTGAAACAATTTGTAATTGTCAGGTAAGGTGGATTAAAGAATTTTTTTTAAGATAGAAATAAGAGTGACTACTATAGACAGAAACATAATGAAGTCTCATGCTAATGCTAAGGAATTGGTCTATGTTGACTATAATTTTCCTTAAAAATGTACTCTTTTTAATATTTTTTTCTTACTCTTAATGTGTAATACAATATTATTTAAAATTTCTGATTCACACAATGTAGAAGTAAGATAAATGCATAGGAACGTGACATTTTTTTAATATACTTTTTTGATTAAACTTTCATTTTGTAAGCATGTTAAAAAAGTTTGTTTGTAATTTAATTTCTATTGACTAGTTAACTAAACCTGTGTTGATTGTTGAGTCATATTATTTGAGTACAAAACGCAATATAAAAAGAGATTATAAAAGAAATAAATAGAAAATATATTTTCTAGGATAGAGTATAAAGTAAAAAGTCAATTTTGTTTGGTTACTAATAAAAAAGGAAAGATAAATATAACAACTAGGATAGACATTTACTAGAGGGTAAAAGCCGCTTACTTCAATTTTTGCATTTTGATTCGGGTAAATTGATCCCATAGTGAGAAATTCTTTAGTTCCAAAGATGCATGCATGAATTAGTACATAATGTTTTCATTTCTTTGTGGACAACTGTATCTGTCCTCAAAAGTTAAAGGTATGTCAAACACTTGGGAGACGTTGGATTTAAAGTTGGAACTATCTTAGTGATGCCCCCAAAGTCCAAAGGTAGAGACATCATTCTTTTCCTTTCCTTTCTTTAATTCTCTTTTGTTTTTTTTTTTTTTTTTGTGTTTTTTATTAGAAAAGATAAATAATATTGATATCTTTTGGAAACTTTTGAAGCTGTTGGTGCTTTCATTTATATACAATCAAATTGGCAAAATCATCATAAATTTGTTGGGGGGAATAACTATTAAACATTTTATGTATCCCAAAATTTAACTCATTGAAGAATTTATAGTACTAAATCTAGGAAGGCAACTGATTCAAATAATAGCATGCTACCTTACTTTTGTAAGTACCCTTACATCACTTAAAGACACTGAATCTTGGTGGCAACTATTTGGAGGCATCCATTCTACAATAGGTATCACAATTCTCTACATTTAATTCCTTTTTGATGTTTCATTTCCTTAGAGTCACAATGTTATGCTATTGTAATGCACTCTTTTAATTCTTTTTGAGGCAGAACTAGCATCTTTGGAAAAACTTAGAACAATTTGACTTGAGTTACACTAGTCTAAATTAATCTTGAAGGAATTGTTGATGTTTGTCAAAATTGCGAAAAGTTAGAGGTGTTGAACCTTGATGGAACTACATCAATGAAGAGTAGTTTTAAAAAATTCATTGGGTGTGTGACATCTCTGAAGAATGCTCATCTTTCAGATTGTAACCTGGATGGAAGTCTTCCCGACACAAGGCATGTAAAAAGTTAACTTCAGACAATGATTAGATTGTCTCTC
>CM075429.1:10096383-10185489 GCA_037832385.1 Rhizophora apiculata | reverse complement strand
CAGGAGAGTTTGCGCCTTGACAGAAAAGTACATCGAAAAAGATTCTTGATCGATTTTGGGATGATGAGTTGCAAAACCCGTTAAGTACTCCTTTGGATCATACTTCAGACTTTCAGCCTCTTTGTCACCCAATAGCCTAGAGGAGGAGGAATATATGTCACGTGTTCCATTACTCTAGGGCAGTGGGCAATGTAGTGTATGCTATGATTGCACTCGTCCAGATATCTTCACAGGCAGTCAGTGTGGTCAGTAGATTATATGGCTAATCCTGGGAAAGCACATTGCAAGCAGATTTAAAATGGAGATTTCGGTATCTTAGAGCACTACAATGTAGATTTGATTTCAGCAGAGGCTTAGTAAGTTGTTTACTGGTTTTTGTAGATTCTGACGATGCAGTGACCTTGACAGAAGAGGATTAACAGGCTGGTTATTTTTTACCCTGTCAGGCAGTGCCATTTGTTGGAATGGCAACATTGCAATCAAACAGTTGCTCTTTTCCACCACTGAAGCTGAGTACATGGTAAATAGCCAGAAGCAGTCAAGGAAGCTTATTTGGTTGAAGTCTGGTCACTGATTGGGTTTACATTAGGAAACTAACCACCGTTATTCTGTGACAATCAGAGTTGCTATCACTTGACTAAAAATCAAAGTGTTATCATGAAGAGACCAAACACATTGATGTCAGATACCATTTCTTGCGAGATGTTTTATATCTCAAGTTGATTTCAGTGAAAAAGTCGTACTGTAAGATAATCCAGCTGACATGGTTTGATGAAACCAGTTTGAACTAGCAAGTTTCTAGCATTGCTTGCGACTTGATTGTGTTCGTTTGATTGACTAGCCCCTAATGGAGCCATTTGGAGGAGAGACAGAGGATTGCTATTTGTTTGTAGTGTGTGTTTGGAGAATCAAATGCAAGGTGGAGATTTGTTGAAATAGACCTTATATTTTCTAGCTTGGTTAGAATTACTCGTTTGACCCTTATCTTATATCCCTATATATATAATATAGCATAATAGGTTATGTTAGTTGAGAGAGTAGAAGGAAAGTCGCATCTTTGTATCCGGGTAACACACTCTCTCTGTAATAGAGTATTTTTCTGATCCCTTCCCGGATGTAGGTCACTCGACCGAACCACGTAAAATCTGGTATTTGTTTTTTCTCTTTCGTTTGATTCTTCCATTGATTTTCGGTAACAAAACGACAACAAACTTCTCACAGCAACGTCGGTTTGCGGTGGAAAAATGTCCCAAAGCGGAAAGAGGAGTCTGTAATCATCAAGACCGAGCTTTTCTCCCATTTGTTTTCTTGTTTTCCTGTCAAAAAATTACGTTTAGAAAAATGGGTTTTTGTTTTTTTTTTTCTAACACAAAAATGTTTCAAATTTTGGGTTTGTGTTTGGTTTGGGGCATCGGTACTGGAAAAAAAGAAAGCAATTAGGGAATATGCTGAAAGCAGCCTCTTTTGTTTGAGGATCATCTTGCCCTGTCCAGTTCTTTTTCACGTTACCATAGAAATGTAATACGGTTTTGTGTTTTCTTATATTCTTTACGAGATGCCTTGTAAATTTATCTTTGTGGGTTTTGCTGCTTTGGCCAAAAAGTGTATGGATTAAGGAAGGGCTTCAGTGATTCCAATACTATTGTACATGTAAACGTGACAATTGCCCTGTTTGTGTTAGCTGCTTCACGTGCTTTAGCTTGATGACTTAAGCAGTAACACAAGGTAGCATTGCTAATGACAGTTGTGGGTTGGAAGGGTTTTCTGGTGCACATTAAAACAAAATTTAAAATAAAAAAACAGAAAATTTCTTATTTGTTTTATTGTAAAGTTTTGAAATTGTAAAATTTCACTTCCATTTTTGGACATTGACTTGTTGTCTTGATACTAGGTTTGTCTAATTCGGGAGTGCGGAATAAGCTTTCGTCTTATGTTAAAGCAATAATTAAAAACATCCTCAAAGTAAAACGAGCACATTTGTTCCGTGTTGAGGATTTTGGGAATTTTTACTTTAGTATTTAGTGCCGTGATTGTATGCAGTGTCAAAATTTATAGGTAAAATATGGAGGATGTGTGTGGCCCCCAAGTGGCCTACAGAAAGAGAAGCGTTAAGCGAAGGGAGATGGTTTCTCCTGAAGGGCATTAATATTGTTGCGGAGGCTCCTCATGCAGGTGTTCGGAGTGTCGGGGGCTAGATAAAAGCCCTTCGCGGGGTTTGTACAATTTTGTTTTACTCTGGAGGAAAGTTGCCGGTTCTTTATGTTTATAAATTCAAACTTGGGAGGGCATGTCCAGTGCAAGGATGGGAGAGTTCCTTTATTGCAACTAAATTGTTGATTATTGCTCGTTAAGGTGTGCATATTACGTATAGATGCATGTCAAATTTACATTTGCTCCTCTCTCTATTTCTTTTCTCCATTCTATTCTCTAGTTTCTCTCTTTTGAAAATTAACATTTCCTGATACAATTTATGGTTGACACGATATTCTAAATCAGCATTTACTTTTTCCTAGGAAGCTGCGATGCGTGCTGTTGTCATCCACTGTTCACAAAGCAAATGTAGCCGCTGTGAATTTCTATACCAAACAAGTTTGAGGCAAGTTCATTATATGGTGGTACGTGGTTTATAATGTAATCCCCTGCTATCCTCTAACTCACGTTAATGCTGTCTGCATTCCTGCATTTGGTAATTTCCACCGTCTATTTTCATTTATGTGATATTTTATATCTATTTATCTGTTATTTTTCTTTATGGAAAAAGAATTTGGCCTGTTCTTTTTCATCGCCATCATTTCCTGTTGCGTCTTTTTACAGATATAGTATATCAAGCATTCACCATCAAAGTTGATCCATTGTATTGCAGATTATTGACAATGCGTATACATGCATATTCTGGACTTTCTCTCTATTTTTCCTTTTTTCATGTAAATATTATATTTATACGTTGATAGTCTTGCCCCTTTTCAGGCAGGTGGGAGTGGGAGAAGTCCTATGAAATTCTTTGTAAAGCATTAGATTGGATGAGCTAACGATAATTGTAACATGAAACCGCGAACATTTAATTATAATATATAGTTTCCTTTATTCATTTGTTTGAAAAGCTATGACGACAATAGCAATTAAGCAAGACGATATTCTAAACTCTGCCAGGCTGTGTAATTCTTGTTTGTCGCAATCTGCCCGAGCAGGATTTACACAGGCTGCAACTTTCTCCTTCCCCTGAAAATACATAGAAGCAACAAGGGTGAGAAATTGGGGAAAAACCTTGGTTTAGATTGGGAACTGATGTTGGCGCCACATGGAGACAGCACAACCAAGCTTGCAGAACTGTGTGGGTTTCTCTCTGTTGTTGGTTTCTACAAGGAGTGAGATGGCAACAAGCAATGTTGTTTCAATGGCATGCGAAGGAAACACAGAGCAATTAACGGACCTTTAGTGGGACGGCACACGGAATTAAGCAAGATGCATAGCATGGCCCGAAATCGGCAAGCAGCTGTCAAATATTCCCTAGAGCAGCACAAACAGCACACAAACAAACCATTAGGACCTAAACTTTTCTCTCTCCCATTTCCACCCGACCTTTTTCTTTTTTTTCTTTTTTCTGTTTTCCTTTTTGTTTGTTTTCTATCTCTTTATGTTTTCTTGGCAATGCTACACGGGAATTATATAAGAGGCCCCCTGCCCCCTTTTAACAGCAAAGGAGTTTTAGGTAATATTTCGCTCTTGTACGGACAATTATTCTAGTTAGATGATTTATTCTGGGTTAATAAATGGAATATAATATTTTATATGACTTTTTTTTAATAAAATTTTTTTATTAGAATATTTTAATATAAACTAAAAAAATTTATTAAATTATTTTATTTTATTAATATAATATTTAAATTTTTTTTTATTTAATTATAATTAAAATTATTTATTATTATTTTAATTTATAAATATTTAGTAATTTATAATAACAAATATATGATATTAAAAATAAGAAATTTAAGTAAATTAATGAATTTTGTAAAATAAAATTAATAACTAATAAATTTTTTTACAATTAAATTAAATTAATTTAATTAATTTTTATTACTTAAAATTATTAATCTTAAAAAAAATATTATCCAGATAAGAGAGGAATATTATCAATTTTAATATTTATTTAATTTAATAATAATTTTATTTTAAAAAATTGTATTGAAATTATAATGTAAATATATAGTAAATATTTTACAAAATTTATATTTAAATAAAAATTATAAATTTGTTTATAAATAAATATTTAATTTGATTTTTAATAATATTTTTATTTTTTATTAAAATAATTATAAATATAATTTTAATATAAAAAATTTAATTATAATAAATTTATATTAATTGAAATAATATAAATTTAAAAATTATTATATATATATTTTATTATTGATAAATAAATATATGTTTTATAAATTTAGTGATATTTATTTTTTTAATTTAATTAAAAAATATTTATTTTTTAATATTATTTAAAATATTAATTAAAAAATAATAAAAATATTTTTATATATAATAAATAAAATAATTTTTCAAAATTTACTATTTATATCATTTGGAAATAATATTTTAAAATATTTATTTATTAAAATAATAAAATTTAAAATTTTTATTATAATAGATTAATATATTAAATTTTATTTTATAAAATTTAATATAATAAATAATATGTTAAGTCTTTTTAAATTTTTTATAAAAAATTAAATTTAATTTTAAAATTTTACAAAATTTATTTATAATTAAATTTTTTTTATTTAAATTTATATTTTTAAATGAAAAATTATTTTTTTTTTTTCATATTTTTAAAGTTTATACTTTTTGTTTTGTTCTTTTGAAAAAAATTTTTTGTCAAAAAAAAAAAAAATAGACATTTATAGGCCCATCCTCGTACAACCCAGTTCTTGATGTAAAGCCTCAAGCTCGTGGATGACAACAGCAACGCCGGAAGCAGCAAACAACCACTTACACCAACAACAACGATGTTGGAATATAACTTAAATTCTAATTGAGTTAAAATTATTCTTTTAACCCTTATCTTATATCCCTATAAATATATATAGGTATACTTGGGTTATATGAGTTGAGATGATGTAGAGAGGAGAGCCGCACTCTTTGTATCCGGTAACACACTCTTTCTGTTAATAAGAATATTCCCTCTATCTTTTCCGTGGATGTAGGTCACATCGATCAAACCACATAAAATTATGATATTGTTTTTCTATTCGTTTGATTATTTCAGTGTGATTTTCGGTAACAAACTGGTATCAGAGCCCGAGAAAAAAAAAAAATCCAAGACCTGCCGAGACCACCCGACGCACAGCCCTCTGCCGAGACAACCCCAACGCAGCCCTGCATCACCAGCAACCCCGACGCAGCCCAGCGTCACCGGCGACCCCGTCGCGCAGCCCAGCGCCCGACGCAGCCCTGCGTCACCGGCGACCCCGTCGCGCAGCCCAACGCCTGACGCAGCCCACACCGGCAACCCCGTCGCACAGCCCAGCGGCCGATGCACATCCCACACCGGCAAGCCCCGTCGCACAGCCCAGCGGCCGGCGTTCCGCCGTACCAGATCCAATCAGATCCTCGGCATTATCACAATCCCATTGAGGAGATTCAGGAGAAGCCGACGGAAGAGGGAACGGATCTGGGTTGTACTTGGTTGCAGTTGGGCAATTTTATTAATTTGGGCCATCAATTTGTATTCTTCAAACTTCATTTTGGGTGTTTTGTTGCAATGGCTTCTTCGTCTTCATCAACGGTGAAGTCTGAAATTGAGAAGTTCGATAGAAACACCAGTTTTGCATTGTGGCAAGTTAGGATGATGGCAATTCTGTCGCGAGAAGGTACAAAAAGGGCCTTACTTGGCAAGGAGAAAAAACCAGAGTCAATGTTCGATGCAGATTGGGATGACTTGGATGATAGAGCTCTATCCTCAATTCAACTCAGTTTGGGAAATAAAATTTTGAGAGAAATTCTCGGTGAAAGAACAGCAGCTGGTGCGTGGCTAAAATTGGAAAGTCTGTATATGACAAAATCTTTGACTAACAGGCTCCGATTAAAGCAATGCCTTTACACTCTACGTATGTCAGAAGGTACTTCTTTGAAATCATATATTGGAGAGTTTAGTTCAATTGTTACTGATTTGAGCAAGATTGATGTGCATATTGACGATGAGGATCAAGCTTTATTACTATTGTATTCTTTGCCTCCTTCATACAAACACTTTCGAGATACTATGATTTATAGTAGAGAAGATATTTCCCTTGAGAATGTCAATACTAATTTGCATGCCAAGGAGAAAATTGATAGTAGTTTGACATTTTCTGAGACATCAGATCAGAGTATTGGTTTGATCATTGATCGAGGAAGATCAAAGGAGAGAGGTCAAAATTCAGGAAAATCAAGATCGAAATCAAGGCACAAAAATTTGACATGCAATTATTGCAAGAAGAAAGGGCACATCAAGTCTGATTGTTACAAATTGAAAAATAAGTAGAAAGTAAGTGACAGTAATCAGAAGAACCATCCACCAGGAGAAGCTCATGTGGCAGCAAATGAGAGTGATGATTTGCTTTGTGTCACTCAAGGCCAAGGCAGATTTCAGGATACCTGGATCATGGACACTGGAGCCTCGCAACATATGACTCCTAATAGGGAATGGTTTACCACTTATAAGCCAATCAATGGTGGTATTCTGTTAGGTAATGATCACGTATGTAATGTTGCTAGGATTGGTACAGTGCAGATCAAGATGCATGACGGTGTCATTAGGACCTTGTCTGAGGTCAAACACATTCCAGATTTGACGAAGAATCTTATCCCATTGGGCACTCTTGAGAAGAATGGCTGTAAAATTGGGTGTGAAGGTGGAGTTCTGAAGGTTTCCAAAGGTGCTCTTGTATTGATGAAGGCTACCAGAATTGGCACATTGTATTTCTTGCATGGTTCGACAATCACAGACTCAACTGCAGTTTCTACTTCAGTTTCAGATTCAAATGTGACAAAGTTGTGGCACATGCGGCTGGGACACATGAGTGATAGAGGTATGGCTGCTTTGAGTAAAAGAGGTCTTTTGTGTGGTCAGAACACTGGAAAAATGGAATTTTGTGAGCATTGTGTTTTTGGGAAGCAGAAGAGGTTGAGCTTCAGTACAGCCATCCATAAAACAAAGGGAACATTGGACTATATCCATTCAGATCTTTGGGGTCCTTCTCAGGTTCTCTCTAAAGGTATGGGTGCTGCTTATATGCTCACTTTCATTGATGATTTTTCTTGCAAAGTTTGGGTCTATTTCTTGAAACAAAAAAGCCAAGTGTTTGGAATCTTCAGACAGTGGAAAACTTTACTTGAAAAGCAGACTGGGAAGCAGATTAAGAGGCTGAGAACAGATAATGGCCTTGAATTTTGCAATAACGAATTCAATGAGTTTTGCAAAATCGAAGGCATTGTTCGACACCGCACAGTTGTAAAAACTCCACAGCAGAATGGAGTTGCAGAACGCATGAACAGGACTTTGATAGAGAAAGCTAGATGTTTGTTATCCAATGCAGGTTTGGGCAAGGAGTTTTGGGCAAAAGCAGTTAATACAACTTGTTGGTTGGTAAATCGATCTCCTTCTACTTCCATTAAGTGTAAGACACCTGAAGAGGTGTGGTCAGGCAAACCTGCAGATTATTCTGATTTAAAGATATTTGGATGTCCTGCTTATACTCATGTTAATGATGGAAAGCTTGAATCGATGGCTAAGAAATGCATTTTCCTTAGCTATGCTTCTGGTGTGAAAGGTTATAGGTTGTGGTGTCCAGACCCTAAGTCTCCAAAATTCCTCATTAGTAGAGACGTGACATTTGACGAATCCGCTATGCTGCATCCAAAAGAGGAAGTCTTAAAGCCAAACAATGAAGATAGTGGGAGTTCCAGACAGCAGGTGGAGTTTGAAAGCAATATTCCTTCTAAGTCAGGTCAACAGATTCGGGTTGGCACTTCAGAAACAGACGACGATACTCTAGATACTCAATAGGTACAGCCGTACAGTATCGCCAAAGACAAACCCAAAAGGACTATCAAGCCACCAGCTAGGTTTTCATACTCAGATTTTGCTTATTGTTTGGCAGTAGTGGAAAAGGTGGACTATAATGAACCTAGACACTACTCAGAGGCTGTCACTTGTGCCGAATCTTCCTAGTGGAGTATTACTATGACCGTGGAAATTGAGTCCCTGCATAAGAATCAGACTTGGGACTTAGTGAAACTTCCCAAATATAAGAAGACTATTGGCTGCAAATGGATCTTCAAGAAGAAGGAGGGAATCCTAGGAATTGAAGATGCAAGGTACAAGGCACGTTTGGTTGCAAAGGGTTATAGCCAGAAAGAAGGGATTGACTTCAATGAGGTGTTTTCTCCAGTTGTGAAGCATACTTCCATTCGTGTGCTTCTAGCTATGGTTGCTATGTATGATATGGAACTAGAGTAGCTTGATGTCAAAACTGCTTTTCTACATGGCGATCTTGAGGAAGTCATCTATATGGATCAACCCGAGGGTTTCCAGATTGAAGGCAAGGAGGATCAAGTTTGCAGGTTGAAGAAATCTCTATATGGTCTAAAGCAGTCACCTAGACAATGGTATAAGAAGTTTGACAACTTTATGGTTGGCCATGGTTACTTAAGGAATGGGTATGACAGTTGTATCTACCATAGGAAGCTTCGTGACGGATCATTTGTCTATCTGCTACTATATGTCGATGATATTCTTGTTGCCTCTACAAGCATATCTGAGATCAATAGTTTGAAGAAGCTACTTGGTAGAGATTTCGAGATGAAAGATTTGGGAGTTGCGAAGAGGATTTTGGGCATGGAGATCATCAGAGACAGGAAAGCAGGAGAGTTGCGCCTTTTACAGATTAGGTACATCGAGAAGGTTCTTGATCGTTTTGGGATGATGAGTTGCAAACCGGTAAGTACTCCTTTGGCATCATACTTCAGACTTTCAGCCTCTTTGTCACCCAATAGCCTAGAGGAGGAGGAATATATGTCACGTGTTCCATACTCTAGGGCAGTGGGCAGTGTTATGTATGCTATGGTTTGCACTCATCCAGATATCTCACAGGCAGTCAGTGTGGTCAGTAGATATATGGCTAATCCTGGGAAAGCACATTGGCAAGCAGTTAAATGGATATTTCGGTATCTTAGAGGCATTACAAATGTAGGACTGATGTTCAGCAGAGGCAGTAGGTTATTTACTGGTTTTGTGTATTCTGACTATGCAGGTGACCTTGACAGAAGAAGATCAATAATTGGTTATATTTTTACCCTTTCAAGCAGTGCCATTTGTTGGAAGGCAACATTGCAATTAACAATTGCTCTTTCCACCACTGAAGCTGAGTACATGGCAATAGCAGAAGCAGTCAAGGAAGCTATTTGGTTGAAAGGTCTGGTCACTGATTTGGGTTTATCATAGGAAACTACCACCGTATTCTGTGACAGTCAGAGTGCTATACACTTGACTAAAAATCAAGTGTATCATGAGAGGACCAAACACATTGATGTCAGATACCATTTCTTGCGAGATGTTATATCTCAAGGTTTGATTTCAGTGAAAAAGGTCGCTACTGCAGATAATCCAGCTGACATGTTGACGAAACCAGTTTTAACTAGCAAGTTCAAGCATTGCTTGGACTTGATTGGTGTTCGTTTTGATTGACTGGCCCTAAGGGGCCATTTGGAGGAGAGACAGAAGGATTCTATTTTGTTGTGTGTTTTGAGAATACAATGCAAGGTGGAGATTTGTTGGAAATATGCCTTGTATTCTAGTTGAGTTAGAATTACTCGTTTGACCCTTATCTTATATCCCTATAAATATATATAGGTATACTAGGGTTATGTGAGTTGAGATGAGGTAGAGAGGAGAGTCGCACTCTTTGTATCCGGTAACACACTCTCTCTGTTAATAAGAGTATTCCCTTTATCTTTCCCGTGGATGTAGGTCACATCGACCGAACCACGTAAAATTCTGGTATTGTTTTTCTCTTCGTTTGATTATTTCCGTGTGATTTTCGGTAACAAACGACAACAACTTCTCACAGCAACGTCGGTGTCGGGTGGAAAAATGTCAAAGCGGAAAGAGGTAGTCTGTAATCATCAAGAACCGAGCTTTTCTCCCATTTGTTTTCTTGTTTCCTTTCAAAATTACTTTAGAAAAAATGGGTTTTTGTTTTTGTTTTTCTTAACACAAAAATGTTCGAAATTTTGGGTTGTCTTGGTTTGGGGGGCATCGGTACTGGAAAAAAAGAAAGCAATTAGGGAATTGCTGAAAGCAGCCTCTTTTGTTGAGGATCATCTTGCTCCTGTCCAGTCTTTTCAACGTTACCATAGAAATGGTAATACGGTTGTTTTTCTTATATTCTTTACGAAATTGCTTGTAAATTTATCTTTGTGGGTTTTGCTTGCTGGCAAAAAGTTGTATGATTAAGAAGGGCTTCAGTGATTCCAATACTATGACTGTAAATGTGAACAATTGCCTGTTTGTGTTAGCTGCTTCAGTGCTTTAGCTTATGACTTAAGCAGTACACAAGGTAACATGGGAAGTCCCATGAAATTCTTTGTAAAGCATTAGATGATGAAGCTAACAATAATTGTAACATGGGAACCCGCGAACATTTAATTATAATACACAGTTTCCTTTATTCATTTGTGAAAGCTATGACCACAAAGCAATTAAGCAAGACGATCATTCTAAACTCTGCCAGGTGTGTAATTCTTGTTGTCGCATCTGCCCGAGCAAGAATTTACGGAGGCTGCAACTTTCTCCTCCTCTGAAAAGTACATAGACGCAACCATAAATCTCATTTGCTCTGCCACATATATATATATATATAAATATATATATTTATATAAGAAGAGGAATATATAGCCCCCCGCCCCCTTTTAACAACAAGGAGTTACATATAGATAGATGGCTGCTGTACGGACTGAGTGGTTAATAAGTGGGATATAACGTTAACCAATAAAAATTATTTTGAGAATAATTTTGATATTATTATAAAAAAGTTATAAAAATATTTTAAATTTATTAATATAATAAAATATTATAAATAATAATTAAAATATATACATATATAAATATAATGATAGATTTTTTAATCTATCTACATATAAATAAAATAATTTTATTATAATAAATTATTAATTTAAATTAATATTAATTTTTAAAATTTTATTTTGATGATATTAATTTAAATACTATTAATTTTATTATTTATTTTAACTTAATAAAAATTTTATTTTTTAAAAAAATTATTAAAATTTATAATGAAATTATAATAAAATTTTTAATAATTTTATATAATTAAAATAATTATAAGTTTGATAATAAATATATATTTAATTTAAATTAATATTTTATTTTTAATAAAAGATTAAAATTAATAGTTACGAAAATATTTTATAATTAAAGTAATTATAAATTTACTAAATTTTATAAAATATTTTGTTATTATAAATATAATTTTTAAATAATTTTAGTGAAATTTATATTTATATATTTTTTAAATTTAATAAATAATATTTATTTTTTTAATTTTATTAAAGTATAAGTTAAAAAATTATAAAAATATTATAATTTTATTTATATAATAAAAATATATATATATAATATATATATATATATATAATAAATATTTAAAATTATTAAATAATTAAATTTAATTAAATTATTTTTATTATAAAATTTTTAATATATATATATTATATATATTTAATAATATTTAATTTTATTTATAAATAAAAAATTAATTTAATTTTATGTGATATTTTATATTATTTATCTGTTATTATTTTTTTTGTGAAAAATAAATTTGACTGTTATTTTTCATTGTTCATCATTCCCTAGTATGTCTTTTGCAGATATAGTATATCAATCATTTCACCATCAAGTGTTGATCCATTGGTACGAGATTATTGACAATGGTATACATCATTTTTTTGGACTTCTATCTTTTTTCCTTATTTACATGCTTTCATATTCTGCCCCTTTTCTGCTGTTGGGTGTAGAGAAGTCCTATGAAATTCTTTGTAAAGCATTAGATGATGAAGCTAACGATAATTGTAACATGGGAACCCGCGAACATTTAATTATAATATATAGTTTCGTTTATTCATTTGTGAAAGCTATGACGACAAAGCAATTAAGCAAGACGATCATTCTAAACTCTGCCAGGCGTGTAATTCTTGTTGTCGCATCTGCCCGAGCAGGCATTTACACATGCTGCAACCTTCTCCTCCTCTGAAAAGTACATAGAAGCAACCATAAATCTCATTTGCTCTGCCATATATATATATATATATATATATATCTATACAAGGGGAGAAATTGGGGAAAAACCTGGGTTAGATTTGGAGCTGATGTTGGCGCACATGGAGAAAGCACAACCAAGATTGCAGAACTGTTGTTGTGTTTCTTCAGGAGTGGATGGCAACTTGCATTGTTTAAAGCATTGGAAGGGACACAGAGGAATTATCGTACCTATGGAGGTGGCACACTGAAACATACAAGTTGCAGAGCATTTCGGGAAAGAGGCAGCTGTGAAATTCCCTGAGAGAAGCACCAACAGCACACAAACAACCATTAGGGACCTAGCTATTCTCCCTTCCATTCCCACCTCACCCTTTTTTTCTTTCTTTTTCCCTTTTTGTTTTTGGTTTTCTTCTTTTTTGTTTTTGTTGGCAATGCTACGGGGAATTTATAGCCCCCGCCACCTTTTAACAGCAAGGAGTCTACATATAGATAGATGGTTACTACGCATAGATAGATGGTTACTGTAGGGACAAATATAATTAGTGTATTTGAATGGATATAGGTTTAACTAATAAAAAATTATTTCGAGAATAATTTTGATATTATTATAAAAAAATTGTAAATATATTTTAAATTTATTAATATAATAGAAATATTATAAATAATAATTAATATATATATATGATAAATTTTTTAATTTATTTATATTTAAATAAAATAATTTTTATTATAATAAATTATTAATTTAAAATAATAATAATATTTTTTTAATTTTATTTGTATAATATTAATTTAAATATTATTAATTTAATTATTTATTTTAACTTAATAAAAATTTTATATTTTGAAAAAATTATTAAAATTTATAATAAAATTATATGATACATTTTTTAATAATTTTATTTAATTAAAATAATAATAAATTTAATAATAAATATATATTTAATTTAAATTAATATTTTATAATTAAGTGAAAAATTAAAATGAACATGTATGAAAAATTTTTTATAATTAAAATAATTATAAATTTAATAATTTTTATAAAATATATTTTAATATAAATATAAATTTTTTAATAATTTTAAGAAAATTTATATTTATATATTTTTAAATTGAATAAATAATACTTTTTTTTTAATATTATTAAAGTAAAATTAAAAAATTATAAAAATATTATAATTTTATTAATATAATAAAAACATATATATATTTTTATATAATAATAAATATTTAAATTTATTAAATAATTAAATTTAATTAAATTATTTTTATTATAAAATTTTTAATATATTATATATTTATTTTTATAATATTTAATTTTATTTATAAATAAAAAATTAATTTAATTTTTTAAATTTTATAAATTTAAATTGTATTTAAAATTAAATTTTTTTAAATATATTTAAGAGAACTGATATCGTTTAATTCACTTGTGTAAATAAGAAATTAATTTTATTTTACTTTTTTTCATATTTTTCTGTAATTTCTATTCTGTTCTTTTTTTTAAGTTATTTTTTTATAAAAAAAATAACACATTTATAAGCTCCGTACAACCCAGTTCTTGATCTAAAGCCTCAAGCTCGTGGATAATCTTCAAAGACGGAGCACAGCAACGACAGAAGCAGCAAACAACAACTTACACCGAAAACAACGACAACTTACAATTGCGTGTTTGTGCTAGCTGCTTCAGTGCTTTAGCTTATGACTCAAGCATTACATAAGGCAGCATTGTAATGGCAGTTGTGGGGTTGGAAGAGTTTCTGGTGCAAATAAAACAAAATAAAATAAAAAACAGAAAATTTCTTATTGGTTTTATTGTAAAGTTTTGAAATTGTAAAATTTCACTGCCCATTTTTGGACATTGCTTGTTTTCTTGATTACTAGGTTTGTCTCTATACTTGGAATCTGGGAGTGGGAATAACCTTTCGTCTTATGTTAAGCAATACATTCAAAGTAAAACGAGCACATTTCCATGTTGAGGATTCCAATGACTTTTACGGGTGAGGATTCATGTGTCAGAATTTGAAAATTTGTAGTATTAGATGGGACACTTCCAGCTGATTGTTTTCCGCGGGATTAACCGGTACCGGTCGAAATTTATAGATTCAAACATAAAACCTGGAGGAGTGTATCAAAAGGTTGAGCCTAAAAGAGAGAGTTCAGGTTAAGGTAAATATGGAGGAGAATAAGTCGTCTTATGGCTCCAAGTGGCCTACATGTTGAGGAGAATTTTAAGAGCCAGAAGTACAGAAGAGAGAAGGTTAAGGTAAATATGGAGGAGGTGTATGGCTCCAAGTGGCCTACAGAAGAGAGAAGGTTAAGCGAAGGGAGATGGTTTCTCCTGAAGCGCATTATATATTTGTGCGTGAGGCTCCTGATGCAGGTGTTGGAGTGTTGGGGCTAGATGAAAGTCCCTTCGTGGGGTTTGTACAATTTTGTTTTACTCTGGAGGAAGAGTTGCCGGTTCTTTATGTTTATGAAATTCAACTTGGGAGGCATGTACAGTGCAAAGGATTGGGAGAGTTCCTTATGCAACTAATTGTGCTTATTGCTCGTAAGGTGTGCATATTACGTATAGATGCATGTCAATTTACGATTTGCTCCTCTCTCTATTTCTTTTCTCCCATTCTATTCTCTAGTTTCTCTCTTTGAAAATTAACATTCTGATACAATTTATGGTTGACACGATATCTAAATCAGCATTTACTTTTTCCTAGAGCTGCATGCGTGCTGTTGTCCTCACTGTTCAGAAAGCAAATGTAGCCGCTGTGAATTTCTATACCAACAAGTTGAGGCAAGTTCATTATATGGTGGTCCGTTGGTATAATGTATATCCCCTGCTATCCTCTAAACTCGTTAATGTGTCTGCATTCCTGCATTTGGTAATTTTCCACCGTCTATTTTCATTTTGTGATATTTTATACTATTTATCTGTTATTTTTCTTGTATGGAAAAAGAATTTGGCTGTTCTTTTTCATCGCGCATCATTTCCTGTTACGTCTTTTGCAAATATAGTATATCAAGCATTTCACCATCAAGAGTTGATCCATTGGTATGAGATTATTGACAATGGTATACATCATATTCTTGGACTTCTCTCTTTTTTCCTTATTTCATGTAAATATTTATATACTTTGATAGTCTTGCCCCTTTTCAGCAGTTGGGAGTTGAGAAGTCCTATGAAATTCTTTGTAAAGCATTGGATGATGAAGCTAACGATAATTGTAACATGGAACCCGCGAACATTTAATTATAATATATAGTTTCCTTTATTCATTTGTGAAAGCTATGACGACAAAGCAATTAAGCAAGACGATCATTCTAAACTCTGCCAGGTGTGTAATTCTTGTTGTCGCATCTGCCCGAGCAGGAATTTACACAGGCTGCAACTTTCTCCTCCCCTGAAAAGTACATAGAAGCAACAAGGGGAGAAATTGGGGAAAAACCTGGGTTAGATTTGGAACTGATGTTGGCGCACATGGAGACAGCACAACCAAGCTTGCAGAACTGTTGTTGGGTTTCTTCTCTGTTGTTGGTTTCTACAGGAGTGGATGGCAACAAGCAATGTTTCAAGCATGCGAAGGAACACAGAGCAAGTAACGGACCTTTGGTGACGGCACACGGAATTAAGCAAGATGCATAGCATGGCCCGAAATCGGCAGCTGTCAAATTCCCTGAGAGCAGCACCAACAGCACACAAACAACCATTAGGGACCTAACTTTTCTCTCTCCCATTTCCACCCGACCTTTTTCTTTTTTTTCTTTTTTCTGTTTTCCTTTTTGTTTTTTGTTTTCTTCTTTTATGTTTTTGTTGGCAATGCTACGGGGAATTTAGGTATATTTCGCTCTTGTACGGACAATTATAGTTAATGTATTTGGGTTAATAAATGGAATATAATGTTAACAAATAAAATTTTTTTATTTTAAAATAATTTTAATATAATTATAAAAAAAATTATAATATTATTTTAATTTTATTAATATAAAAAAATATTATAAATAATAATTAAAATATATACATATAAAAATATAAAAATAGATATTTTAAATTTATTTAAATAATTAAATTTAAATTATATTTAAATAAAATAATTTTTTTATTTTTATTTTGTTAATACTAATTTAAATATTATCAATTTTAATATTTATTTTAATTTAATAATAATTTTATTTTTTAAAAATTTATTAAAATTTATAATGAAATATATAATAAAATTTTTAAAATTTTTATTTAAATAAAATAATTATAAATTTGTTTATAAATAAATATTTAATTTTATTTTAATAAATATTTTATTTTTATTAAAATAATTATATATAATTTTTAATTAATATAATAAATTTTATAATAAATTTATATAATTAAAATAATTATAAATTTAAAAATTATTATATAATATTTTATTACGATAAATAAATATATTTTTTATAAATTTAGTGATATTTATTTTTTTAATTTAATTAAAAATATTTTTTTTAATATTATTAAAATATTAATTAAAAAATAATAAAAATAATTTTTATAAATAATAAAAAATAATTTTTAATAATTTAATTATTTATATATAATATTGAAGTATTATTTTAAAATAATAAATATTTAAATTTATTAAATAATTAAATTAAATTTTATTATAAAATTTGTAATATATTAAATATATTTAATAATTTTTATAAAAAAATTAATTTTAATTTTTAAAATTTTTACAAATTTATGTTATAATTAAATTTTATTTTTATTTAATATATTTTATAATTAAATAAGAATTAATTTTATTTTTTTTTCATATTTTTATATACCTTTTGTTTGGTTCTTTTGAAAATTTTTTTTTTTCAAAAAAAAAAAAAAAAAAGACATTTATAAGTCCATCCTCGTATAACCCAGCTCTTGATGTAAAGCCTCAAGCTCGTTGATGACAACAGCAACGCCGGAAGCAGCAAACAACCACTTACACCAACAACAACGATGTTGGAATATGACTTGTATTCTAATTGAATTAAAATTACTCGTTTAACCCTTATCTTATATCCCTATAAATATATATACGTATAATAGGATTATGTGAGTTGAGATGAGGTAAAGAGGAGAGCCGCACTCTTTGTATCCGGTAACACCCTCTCTCTGTTAATAAGAGTATTCCCTCTATCTTTCCCATGGATGTAGGTTACATCGACCGAATCACGTAAAATTCTGGTATTATTTTTCTCTTCGTTTAATTATTTCCGTGTGATTTTCGGTAACAAACTGGTATCAGAACCCGAGAAAAAAAAAAAAAATCCAAGAACCTGCCGAGACCACCCGACGCACAGCCCTCTGCCGAGACAACCCCGATGCAGCCCTGCGTCACCGGCAACCCCGACGCAGCCCAGTGCCCAACGCAGCCCTGCGTCACCGGCGACCCCGTCGCGCAGCCCAGCGCCCGACGCAGCCCTGCGTCACCGGCGACCCCGTCGCGCAGCCCAGTGCCCAACGCAGCCCAACGTCACCGGCAACCCCGTCGCGCAGCCCAGTGCCCGACGCAGCCCAGCACCCAACGCACAGCCCACACCGGCAACCCCGTCGCACAGCCCAGCGGCCGACGCACATCCCACACCGGCAAGCCCCGTCGCACAGCCCAGCGGCCGGCATTCCGCCGTACCAGATCCAATCAGGTCCCCGGCATTATCACAATCCCATTGAGGAGATTCAGGAGAAGCCGATGGAAGAGGGAACAGATCTGGGTTGTACTTGATTGCACTTGGGCAATTTTATTAATTTGGGCCATCAATTTGTATTCTTCAAATTTCGTTTTGGGTGTTTTGTTGCAATGGCTTCTTCATCTTCATCAACGGTGAAGTCTGAAATTGAGAAATTCGATGGAAACACCAGTTTTGCACTGTGGCAAGTTAGGATGATGGCAATTTTGTCGCGAGAAGGTATAAAAAGGGCCCTACTTGGCAAGGAGAAAAAACCGGAGTCAATGTCTAATGCAGATTGGGATGACTTGGATGATAGAGCTCTATCCTCAATTCAACTCAGTTTGGGAAATGAAGTTTTGAGAGAAATTGTCGGTGAAAGAACAGCAGCTGGTGCGTGGCTAAAATTGGAAAGTCTGTACATGACAAAATCTTTGACTAACAGGCTCCAATTAAAACAACGGCTTTACACTCTACGTATGTCAGAAGGTACTTCTTTGAAATCACATATTGGAGAGTTTAGTTCAATTGTTACTGATTTGAGCAAGATTGATGTGCATATTGACGATGAGGATCAAGCTTTATTGCTATTGTGTTCTTTGCCTCCTTCATACAAACACTTTCGAGATACTATGATTTATAGTAAAGAAGATATTTTCCTTGAGAACGTCAAGACTAATTTGCAGGCCAAGGAGAAAATTGATAGTAGTTTGACATTTTCTGAGACATCAGAACAGAGTGTTGGTTTGATCATTGATCGAGGAAGATCAAAGGAGAGAGGTCGAAATTCAGGAAAATCAAGGCACAAGAATTTGACATGCAATTATTGCAAGAAGAAAGGGCACATCAAGTCTGATTGTTACAAATTGAAAAACAAGTAGAAAGTAAGTGACAGTAATTAGAAGAACCATCCACCAGGAGAAGCTCATGTGGCAGCAAATGAGAGTGATGATCTGCTTTGTGTCACTCAAGGCCAAGGCAGATTTCAGGATACCTGGATCATGGACACTGGAGCCTCGCAAGATATGACTCCTAATAGGGAATGGTTTACCACTTACAAGCCAATCAATGGTGGTGTTCTGTTAGGTAATGATCACGTATGTAATGTTGCTAGGATTGGTACAGTGCAGATTAAGATGCATGAAGGTGTCATTAGGACCTTATCTGAGGTCAAACACATTCCATATTTGACAAAGAATCTTATCTCATTGGGCACTCTTGAGAAGAATGGCTGCAAGATTGGGTGTGAAGGTGGAGTTCTGAAGGTTTCCAGAGGTGCTTTTGTATTGATAAAGGCTGCCAGAATTGGCACATTATATTTCTTGCATAGTTCGACAGTCACAGACTCAACTGCAGTTTCTACTTCAGTTTCAGATTCAGACGTGACAAAGTTGTGGCACATGCGGCTGGGACACATGAGTGATAGAGGTATGGCTGCTTTGAGTAAGAGAGGTCTTTTGTGTGGTCAGAACACTGGAAAAATGGAATTTTGTGAGTATTATGTTTTTGGGAAGCAGAAGAGGTTGAGCTTCAGTACAGCCATCCATAAAACAAAGGGAACATTTGACTGTATCCATTCAGATCTTTGGGGTCCTTCTCAGGTTCTCTCTAAAGGTATGGGTGCTGCTTATATGCTCACTTTCATTGATGATTTTTCTTGCAAAATTTGGGTCTATTTCTTGAAATAGAAAAGCCAAGTGTTTGGAATCTTTAGACAGTAGAAAACTTTACTTGAAAAGCAAACTGGGAAGCAGATTAAGAGGCTGAGAACAGATAATGGCCTTGAATTTTGCAATAACGAATTCAATGAGTTTTGCAAAATCGAAGGCATTATTCGACACCGCACAGTTGTAAAAACACCACAGCAGAATGGAGTTGCAGAACGCATGAACAGGACTTTGATAGAGAAAGCTAGATGTCTGTTATCCAATGCAGGTTTGGGCAAGGAGTTTTGGGTAGAAACAGTTAATACAGCTTGTTAGTTGGTAAATCAATCTCCTTCTACTTCCATTGAGTGTAAGACACCTGAAGAGGTGTGGTCAAACAAACCTGCAGATTATTCTAATTTGAAGATATTTGGCTGTTCTACTTATACTCATATTAATGATAGAAAGCTTGAACCAAGGGCTAAGAAATGCATTTTCCTTAGCTATACTTCTAGTGTGAAAGGTTATAGGTTGTGGTATCCAAACCCTAAGTCTCCAAAATTCCTCATCAACAGAGACATGACATTTGATGAATCTGCTATACTGCATGTAAAAGAGGAAGTCTTAAAGTCAAATAATGAAAATAGTGGGAGTTACAGACAGCAGGTGGAATTTGAAAACAATATTCCTTCTAAAGCAAATGTAGCAGCTGTGAATTTCTATAACAGCAAGTTGAGGTAAGCTAATTATATGGTGGTCCGTTGGTATAATGTATATCCCCCTGCTATCCTCTAAACTCATTAATGTGTGTGCATTCCAGCATTTGGTAATTTTTCACCGTCTATTTTCATTTTGTAATATTTTATACTATTTATCTATTATTTTTTTCCTATAAAAAAAGAGTTTGTCTGTTCTTTTTCATCGCCCATCATTTCCTGCTAGGTCTTTTGCAGATATAGTGTATCAAGCATTTCACCATCAAGAGTTGATCCATTGGTTTGAGATTATTGACAATGGTATACATCATATTCCTGGACTTCTCTCTTTGTTCCTTATTTCATGTAAATATTTCGTGTAATTATAATATATAGTTTCCTTTATTTATTTGTGAAAGCTATGACCACAAAGCAATTAAGCAAGACGATCATTCTAAACTCTGCCGGGCGTGTAATTCTTGTTGTCGCATCTGCCCGAAACACAGGCTGCAACTTTCTCCTCCCCTGAAAAGTACATAGAAGCAACCATAAATCTCATTTGCTCTGCCGTATATATATATAATATATATATCTATACAAGGGGAGAAATTGGGGAAAAACCTGGGGTTAGATTTGGAACTGATGTTGGCGCACATGGAGACAGCACAACCAAGCTTGCAGAACTGTTGTTGGGTTTCTTCTCTGTTGTTGGTTTCTACAGGAGTGGATGGCAACAAGCAATGTTTCAAGCATGCGAAGGAACACAGAACAAGTAACGGACCTTTGGTGGCGGCACACGGAATTAAGCAAGATGCATAGCATGGCCCGAAATCGGCAGCTGTGAAATTCCCTGAGAGCAGCACCAACGGCTCACAAACAACCATTAGGACCTAACTTTTCTCTCTCCCATTTCCACCCCACCTTTTTCTTTTTTTTTTCTGTTTTCTTTTTTGTTTTCTTCTTTTATGTTTTTGTCGGCACTGCTACGGGGAATTTATAGCCCGCCGCCCCTTTTAACAGCGAGGTGTTTAGGGATAGTTGGTTTTTTGTACGGATCATTATAATTAGTGTATCTGGACTAATAAAATTCGATATAGTGTTAACTAATAAAAATTTTTTATTTTAAAATAATTTAATATAATTGTTAAAAAAATTATAAAAAAAATTTTAATTTTATTAATATAATAAAAATAATATATATATATTAATTTATTTAAATAATTAAATTTAAATTATATTAAAATAAATTAATTTTTATTATAATAAATTATTAATTTAAATTAATATTAATAATTTTTTAATTTTATTTTAATAATATTAATTTAAATATTTTAAATTTTAATATTTTTTTTAATTAATAATAATTTTATTTTTTAAAAAATTATTAAAATTTATAATATAATTATATGATATATTTTATAATAATTTTATATAATTAAAATAGTTATAAATTTAATTATAAATAAATATTTAATTTAATTTAATAAATATTTTATTTTTATTAAATAAATTATAATTAATTTTAAATTAATATGATAAATTTTTATAAAAAACTTATATAATTAAAATAATTATAAATTTAATAATTATTATATAATATTTTATGATAAATATAATATTATTTTGATAAATTTAATAATATTTTTATTTTTTAAAATTTAATGAATAATATTTTATTTTTTATTTCTTATTTTTTTATTTTTTTGTTTAATTCTTTTAAAAAATTGTTTTTTTAACAAAAACACGTTATAAGCCCATCCTCGTACAACCTAGTTCTTTATGTAAAGCCTCAAGCTCGCGATGATAACAGCAACGCCAGAAGCAGCAAACAACAACTTACACCAACAACAACGACAACAACTTCTTACAGCAACGTCGGTATCAGGTGGAAAAATGTCAAAGCGGAAAGAGGTAGTCTTTAATCATCAAGAACCGAGCTTTTCTCCCATTTGTTTTCTTGTTTGCTTTCAAAATTACTTTAGAAAAAATGGGTTTTTGTTTTTTTTTTCTTAAGACAAAAATGTTTGAAATTTTGGGTTGTGTTGGTTTGGGGGGCATTGGAAAAATAGAAAGCAATTACGGAATTGCTGAAAGCAGCCTCTTTTGTTGAGGATCATCTTGCTTCTTTCCAGTCTTTTCAACCGTTATGATAGAAATGGCAATGCGGTTGTTTTTCTTATATTCTTTACGAAATTGCTTTTAAATTTATCGTTGTGGTTTTGCTCGCTGGCAAAAAGCTGTATGATTAAGAAGGGCTTCAATTATTCCAATAGTATGTCTGTAAACGTAAACAATTGCCTGTTTGTGTTCAACTGCTTCATGCTTTAGCTTATGTCTCAAGCATTACATAAGGTAGCATTGTAATGACAGTTGTGGGGTTGGAAGAGTTTCTGGTGCAAATAAACAAAAATAAAATAAAAATAGAAAATTTCTTATTGGTTTTATTGTAAAGTTTTGAAATTGTAAATTTTCACTGCCCTTTTTTGGACATTGCTTGTTTTCTTGATTACTAGGTTTGTCTCTATACTTGGAAATCTGGGAGTGGGAATAAGCTTTCATCTTATGTTAAGCAATACATTCAAAACCTCCTCAAGGTAAAACGAGCACATTTCCATGTTGAGGATTTTGGGAATTTATTTTAGTATTAGTGCCATGATTGTTTTTGTAGTGTCGAAATTTATAGGTAAATATGGAGGAGGTGTATGGCCCCAAGTGGCCTACAGAAGAGAAAAGTTAAGCGAAGGGAAATGCTTTCTCCTGAAGCGCGTTATATATTTGTGCGTGAGGCTCCTGATGCAGGTGTTGAAGTGTTGGGGCTAGATGAAAGACCCTTGGTGGGTTTTGTACAATTTTGTTTTACTCTGGAGGAAGAGTTGCCTGTTCTTTATGTTTATGAAATTCAACTTGAGAGGTGTGTCCAAGGCAAAGGATTGGGAAAGTTCCTTATGCAACTAATTGTGCTTATTGCTCGTAAGGTGTGGATATTTCGTATAGATGCATAGCAATTTACGATTTGCTCCTCTCTCCCTATTTCTTTTCTCCCATTCTATTCTCTAGTTTCTCTCCTTTACGATTAACATTCAGATACAATTTATGCTTCACACGATATCTAAATCAGCATTTACTATTTCCTAGAGCTGCATGAGTGCTGTTGTCCTCGCTGTTTCAGAAAGCAAATGTAGCAGCTGTGAATTTCTATACCAGCAAGTTGAGGTAAGTTCATTATATGGTGGTCCGTTGGTATAATGTATCCTCTCTACCCCTGCTAACCTCTAAACTCATTAATGTGTGTGCATTCCTGCCTTTGGTAATTTTTCGCCATATATTTTCATTTTGTAATATTTTATATTATTTATCTGTTATTTTTCTTGTATAAAAAAGGAGTTTGGCTATTCTTTTTCATTGTCCATCGTTCTACGTCTTTTGCAGATATAGTATATCAAGTATTTCACCATCGAGAGTTGATCCATTGGTATGAGATTATTGACCATGCTATACATCATTTTTTGGACTTCTATCTTTTTTTCCTTATTTCATATAAATATTTACATGCTTTGATAGTCTGCCCCTTTTCTGCAGTTGGGGGTTGAGAATTCCTATGAAATTCTTTGTAAAGCATTAGATGATGAAGTTAAAGATAATTGTAACATGGGAACCCGTGAACATTTAATTATAATATATAGTTTCCTTTATTCATTTGTGAGAACTATCATCACAAAGCAATTAAGCAAGACAATCATTCTAAACTCTTCAAGGTGTGTAATTCTTGTCGTCATGTACAACCATAAATCTCATTTGCTCTGCCATATATATATATAAATATATATATTTATACAAGGGGAGAAAATGGGGAAAAACCTGGGTTAGATTTGGAAACTGATGTTGGCGCACATGGAGAAAGCACAACCAAGCTTGCTGAACTGTTGTTGGGTTTCTTCTCCGTTGTTGGTTTCTACAGTGGATGGCAACAAGCAATGTTTCAAGCATGCGAAGGAACGCAGAGCAAGTAACGGACCGCGGGTGACGGCACACAAACAACCATTAGGAACCTAACTTTTCTCTCTTCCATTCCCACCCCACCTTCTTTTTTTTCTGTTTTCCTTTTTGTATTTTGTTTTCTTCTTTATGTTTTGGTTGGCAATGCTACGGGGAATTTATAGCCCCCGCCCCATCTAACGCAAGAGTTTTACTTATAGTTGGCTGATGTACAGACAACTATACGGTTTGTGTATCTGGATTAATAAGTGAATATATCGCTGACCATAAAAAATTATTTCGACGGTAATTTTAATATTATATAAAAATATTTTAAAAATATTTTAATTTTATTAATATAATAAAAATATTAAAATAATAATTATAATATATATATAAAAATAAATATTTAAATTTATTTAAATAATTAAATTTAAAATTTATTTAAATAAAATAATTTTATTATAATAAATTAATAAATTGATAATTTAAATTAATTTTAATATTTTTAATTTTATTTTAGCAATATTAATTTAAAAATTATTAATTTTAATATTTATTTTAATTTAATAAAAATTTTATTTTTAAAAAAATATTAAAATTTATAATAAAATTATATTAATAAATTTTTAATAATTTTATATTATTAAAATAATTATAAATTTAATTAATAAAATAAATATTTAATTTAATAAATATTTTATTATTTTAAAAAATAATTAAAATTAAATTTATGTAATAAATTTTTTAATAATTTTATATAATTAAAATAATTATTAATTTATAATTTTTATAAAATTTATTATTTTGATAATTATTATTATTATTATTATTAAATTTAAATAAAATTTATATATTTTTATTTTAATTTTAATAAAAGTATTTATTTTCTTAATATTATTAAAATATAAACTTAAATATTTTAAAAATATTATATTTTTATTAATATAATAAAAATATAATATATATAATTAATTATTATAAAAATAAATATAAATAATAAATTTTTATTATAAAATTTTTAATATATTAAATATTTTAATAATTTTTATTATAATTAAAAATTAAATTTTTTAAAATTTTTTATAATTTTATATTATATTTAAAATTAATTTTTATTTATTATATTTAAGATAATTGTGATATTAGATTTAATTTTATTTTATTTTTCATATTTTATTTTTTCAATATTTTTCTATAATTTCTATTCTGTTCTTCTGAAAAATGTTTTATTAAAAAAAAAACACAAATTTATAAGCCCCATCACCCAGTTCTTGATTCTAAAGCTCAAGCTCATGGATGATCTTCAACGACAGAAGCAGCAAACAACTTACCACAAACGACAACGACAACTTCTTACAGCAACGTTGGTGTCAGGTGGAAAAATGTCAAAGCGCAAGAGGTAGTCACTTGAATCATCAATAACTGAGCCTTTCTGCGATTTGATTCTTGTTTGCTTTCAAAATTCTTTAGAAAATGGTTTTTTTTTTGAAATTTTGGGGTTGTGTTGGTTTTGGCGGCATAGGTACTGGAAAGAAGAAAGCAATACAGAATTGCTGAAAGAAGCCTCTTTTGTTAAGGATCATCTTGCTCCTTTCCAGTCTTTTCATCGTTATGATAGAAATGGTAATACGGTTGTTTTTTCTTATATTCTTTACGAAATTGCTTGTAAATTTATCTTTGTGGGTTTCGCTGGCAAAAAGTTGTATGATTAAGAAGGGCTTCAATGATTCCAATCCAATACTATGACTGTAAACGTGAAAAATTGCCTGTGTTAGCTGCTTCAGTGCTTTAGCTTATGACTCAAGCATTTACATAAGGTAGCAATTGTAATGAACAGTTGTGGGGTTGGAGTTTCTTTTTTACGTGCAAATAAAATAAAATAAAATAAAAATAGAAAATTTCTTATTGGTTCTTGTGTTATTGTAAAGTTTTGAAATTGTAGAATTTCACTGCCCATTTTTGACCTATTGCTGTTTTCTGATTACTAGGTTTGTCTCTATACTTGGAATCTGGGAGTGGGAATAAGTTTGTCTTATATTAAGCAATACATTCAAAACCTCCTCAAGGTAAAAAGCACATTCCATGTTGAGGATTTGGGAATTTTATTTTAGTATTAGTGCCTATGATTGTTTTGCAGTGTCGAAATTTATTAGGATAATTATGGAGGAGGTGTATGGCCTCCAAGTGGCCTACAGAAGAGAAAGTTAAGCGAAGGGAGATGGTTTCTCCTGAAGCACATTATATATTTGTGCGTGAGGCTCCAATGCAGGTGTTGGAGTGTTGGCTGCTAGATGAAAGACCCTTGGGGGTTTTGTACAATTTCGTTTACTCTGGAGGAAGAGTGCCTGTTCTTTATGTTTATGAAATTCAACTTGAGAGACATGTCCGAGGCAAGGGATTGGGAGAGTTCCTTATGCAACTAATTGTGCTTATTGCTTGTAAGGTTGTGCAATATTACACATAGATGCATGGCAATTTACGATTTTGCTCCTTCTCTCTCTATTTCTTTTCTCGCATTCTATTCTCTAGTTTCTCTCTTTTAAGGAATTAACATTCAGAATACAATTTATGCTTCACACTATATCTAAATCAGCATGTTAATATTCCTAGAGCTGTATGAGTGCTGTTGTCCTCACTGTTCAGAAAGCAAATGTAGCAGCTGATGAATTTCTATACTCACAAGTTGAGGTAAGCTCATATATGTGGTCCGTTGGTATAATGTATCCTCCCTGCCCCTGCTAACCTCTAACTCATTATGTGTGTGCATTCCTGCATTGTAATTTTCCACCATCTATTTTCAGTTTTGTGATATTTCATACTATTTATCTGTTATTTTCTTGTTATGAAAAAAGAGTTTGCTGTTCCTTTTTCATTGTCCATCATTCCCTGGTACGTCTTTTGCAGATATAGTATATCAAGCATTTTCATCATCAGAGTTGACCATTGTATGAGATTATTTACTATGGCTATACATCATTTTTTTGGACTTCTCTCTTTTTTCTTTATTTCATGTAAATATTACATGCTTTGATATCTGCCCCCTTTTCTGCAGTTGGGAGTTGAGAAGTCCTATGAAAATTCTTTGTAAAGCATTAGATGCATGAAGCTAAAGCCATATTGAGGTATCTTATATTCTGTTTATCTTCCTACTGATAGTATATTATAACCCAGCACTATATGCTATGATATTTATGCTCTTTAGGAATTTAGACAGTGCATTGGCTGTATCTGGTTGTTAGATTACCTATGCAAATGGAGTTTGAATCTTAATTTCATATTCTTTGAAGGAAAGCAGATGATTAACAGACAAATTGATGTTAGCACGATTCCTGAGGTGTGGTTCTTCTTCTGCTAAATTTTTCTTCAAATCAATAAATCATTCCTATACTTAGGGAATTCTCAACTGAAAAAAAAATTATCCTGAGAATTAGTCTCTTACTTACACTTTTTTTAATGTCCAGAATACAAGTCAAACAGGGATTTTTTTTTTTTTTGTGAAATCTGGCAATGCTACCAGAGATCATGAACTTTCATTCCCGAAGACTGTTATGAGGCTTAATGGACTGGGTCAGTTGATTGTGCAATTTCTTTTATCTTACTTCTCTAACGATGACCGGAGGAACAATCCAATTGTGTACATAATGTTTAATTAAGGTAGTGCTTTCATAGGCTCCATGCAGCTGTTGTATTTTCAATTATTGACAGCTATGGCTTCATTATTTCTTGCATCCGAACATACACATTATTTGCTTAATTCTCTAATGTATACCACAACTGGTTGTGAAACTACCATTTAAAAGCTCATGTCTTTAACTTGTTAGAAACTGTTTAAAAGAGTATCCAAACGAGTTTTGGCTTTTGATATGTCATCTGTGAAAGTTGGATGAATCATTCTTTTCCCTTTTTGTTCTACAAGACACGCAGATTAAGTGATTTAAAAAAGATTTCCTCTTTCTGCTTTGTCGATCTTTAANAAGAGAGAGATGAAAGCAATATTCCTTCTAAGTCAGGTCAACAGATTCATGGGTTTTAGGTTGCACTTCAAAAACAGACAAGGATACTCTAAGATACTCCAACAGGCCACCGTACAGCTATTGCCAAAGCAAACCCAGAAGGACTATCATAGCCACGCAAACCAGGTTTTCTTACTCAGATTTTGCTTATTATTTGGCAGTAGCGGAAGAGGTGGACTACAATGAACCTAGAAACTATTCAGAGGCTGTCACTTGTGCCGAATCTTCCCATTGTTTGAGTATTGCTATGACGCAAGGAGGAAATTTTGGTCGCCTGCATAAGAATCAGCTTGGGACTTAGTGAAACTTCCAAGATAAGAAGACTGTTGCTGAAAATGGATCTTCAAGAAGAAGGAGGGAATCCCAGGAGTTGAAGATGCAAGGTACAAGGCACGTCTGGTTGCAAAGGGGTATAGCCAGAAAGAAGGGATTGACTTCAATGAGGTGTTTTCTCCAGTTGTGAAGCATACTTCCATTCGTGTGCTTCTAGCTATGGTTGCTATGTATGATATGGAACTAGAGCAGCTTGATGTCAAAACTGCTTTTCTACATGACGATCTTGAGGAAGTCATATATATGGATCAACCCGAGGGTTTCTAGATTGAAGGTAAGGAGGATCAAGTTTGCAGGTTGAAGAAATCTCTATATGGTTTAAAGCAGTCTCCTAGACAATGGTATAAGAAGTTTGACAGCTTTATGGTTGGCCATGGTTACTTAAGGAGTGGGTATGACAGTTGTGTCTACCATAAGAAGCTCCGTGATGGATCATTTGTCTATCTGCTACTATATGTCGATGATATTCTTGTTGCCTCTACAAGCATATTTGAGATCAATAGTTTGAAGAAGCTACTTGGTAGAGATTTTGAGATGAAAGATTTGGGAGCTGCAAAGAGGATTTTGGGCATGGAGATCATCAGAGACAGGAAAGCAGGAGAGTTGCGCCTTTTACAGAAAAGGTACATCGAGAAGGTTCTTAATCGTTTTGGGATGATGAGTTGCAAACCGGTAAGTACTCCTTTGGCATCACACTTCAGACTTTCAGCCTCTTTGTCACCTAATAGCCTAGAGGAGGAGGAATATATGTCACGTGTTCCATACTCTAGTGCAGTGGGCAGTGTTATGTATGCTATGGTTTGCACTCGTCCAGATATTTCACAGGCAGTCAGTGTGGTCAGTAGATATATGGCTAACCCTGGGAAAGCACATTGGCAAGCAGTTAAATGGATATTTCGGTATCTTAGAGGCACTACAGATGTAGGACTGATGTTCAGCAGAGGCAGTAGGTTGTTTACTGGTTTTGTGGATTCTGACTATGCAGGTGACCTTGACAAAAGAAGATCAACAACTGGTTATGTTTTCACTCTTTCAAGCAGTGTCATTTATTGGAAGGCAACATTGCAATCAACAGTTGCTCTTTCTACCACTGAAGCTGAGTACATGGCAATAGCAGAAGCAGTCAAGAAAGCTATTTGGTTGAAAGGTTTGGTCACTAATTTGGGTTTATCACAGGAAACTACCACCATATTCTGTGACAGTCAGAGTGCTATACACTTGACCAAAAATCAAGTGTATCATGAGAGGACCAAACACATTGATGTCAGATACCATTTCTTGCAAGATATTATATCTCAAGGTTTGATTTCAGTGAAGAAAGTCGCTACTGCAGACAATCCAGCTGACATGTTGACGAAACTAGTTTTGACTAGCAAATTCAAGCATTGCTTGGACTTGATTGGTGTTCGTTTTGATTGACTGGCCCTAAGGGGCCATTTGGAGGAGAGACAGAAGGATTCTATTTTGTTGTGTATTTTGAAAATACAATGCAAGGTGGAGATTTGTTGGAATATGCCTAGTTGAGTTAGAATTACTCTTTTAACCCTTTTTTAGATTCCTATATATATATATAGGTATATTAGGGTTATGCAAGTTGAGACGAGGTTAGAGAGTAGAGCCGCACTCTTTGTATCCTGTAACACACTCTCTCTATTAATAAAAGTATTCCCTCTATCTTTCCCGTGAATGTAGGTTACATCGACCGAACTACGTAAAATTCTGGTGTTGTTCTGGTGTTGATTTTTCTCTTCGTTTGATTACTCCGTGTGATTTTTGGTAACAAATATTATTGATGACATATCATTTTGTGTTTGTGTTAGACATCTCTCTACAATTTTTGTGTTCGATTGTGGGTTTCATAAGCAATGCGGGACATACAGCCTCTGAGTTTTACGTGGCATAACATGTTGAAGTTTTTTCTATTGATAAGCGAACCTTCAAAGATATTTCCTTTCCGTGAAACAGAGAAAAAATATCATTAGACTTAATTTTTAACCTTAACTTAAAAAAAAATTAATAATACTATGTCTCTTGAAAAAAAAAAATAAAAAACCTATTAATATGATATAAATTGTGTATATCTTATTTGAATGTACTAAAAAAAAAGAAAAGATATTGTCCCGGCAGAAGGTGTTGCTTGTCTTTCGCCATCCGGAGCACAACTGGTGCCTTGAAAGGGGAGCAATGGATATTGCGGTAGCAACATACTGTTACCTAATTAAGTGATAATAAATTTTCAGGATAATAACGTAGTTTGCGTTTCTTTTTGCATCAAGGATTATATGAACTTGGATTGTGATGGTATGATATATCAGCGTAGAATTTATTTTCTTAAAAAAAAAAAATTAATGAATAAAAATAATTATTATAAAATTTAAGAAAATATAATTATTTTTATGTAAAATAAATATAAATTTATATTTTTAATATGAATTATTAAATTTCAGATTTAAATAAAAATTAAATAAATTAAGTTTGATTAACATAAGTTTGATATTCAAATAAAATGAAAATTTTTCAATATATAATAATTTAAATATTAATTATATTTATATTATTATATATTTTAAAATTATTATATAATATTATAATTATTTTAATATAAATATAATTATTTTTAATAATTATTTAATTTAATAATAATATCAAAATTATTTTATTAAAAAAAATTTTTCTATACTATTAATATTATTGATATTTTTGAATTGCTAACTTTGTAAACTTACTCCGCTTGAAATTAGGAATCTTGGACTTCGAATGGGTATCATATAATGCCTAATTTATTATAGGCCCAGAGTCCCTTATTGGACCTTTTTTTATAAATTTTTTTGAAAAACTTAGTTTTTTTTGTTTCTTTTCAAGGTAGGAGGTCTTTGGCCCACTCCAATTATATTTTTTTTTAATTCACGCTTTCTCAATTTTTTTTTATTCGAACTTTGCTTAGGCAATTCGCTCTCAATTTCTGATTTGCATTTTGTATTCCATTTTCGCAATTACTAGTCCAAGTCAGATTTTCGTTGGAAAATGACCTCAAATACAAATCTAATATAAACATTTGGAGATTGCTTGTCTGACGTTTGAGAAGTCAGAGTGAAAGTTGGCTGGAAAGGTGCATATCCAGTTTTCACAAATGTGTTTTAGGCGATAGAAAATGAAGTAATTGCTTATTGGGCTCTTTAGTCAAACTAGAGCAGCAGGCCCAGCTGATACCCGAAAATTCTTGTGACCTAACAGCCTCGAGGTGGGACAAACCGACAGGTAAAGACCAACTCCATAAAATGGTCTTCTCCGGAGGAGAATAGAAAGTCGAGAATAAAGAGAAACAAAGCAAAAATAGCTCAAATTTTACTTCTTTCATATTTCTATAAATTGTAAATTTTAATTTTAAATATATAAAAAAATATATTTTATTTATTTTATTTTTAAATTTATTTAAAATTTCAAATATATATTAATATTTATTAATATTTTTTTAATTTTATAATATTCTATTAATATACCGATTTTTCTTATTTGTATTTAAAGAAAATGACTTTAACCTACCATTATTCTCATTACAATTAAATAATTATTTCTTATAATTATATTATTTTTTTCAGTAAATATGAATGAGTTTTCTCGACCGGTAGGAGATTCCATACATTGAAGCATCAATTGTAAGTGCATCATAATTAAATTAACTTAGACTTGGATTAATTCAGCTTGTAAACTAATTAATATCAATACAAAGTCTTATTTTTAATATATCAACATGCTAGGTGAACTATTAATTGGGATGTTATTTGAGATATTAAAAGAGTCAAAAAATGCTAGGTGAACTATTAATTGGGATGTTATTTGAGATATTAAAAGAGTCAAAAAATGTTCATGAAATTGAACTAGGGAATCCATTCCCTTCTGAATTCCAATGAGCTAATTTTGATGACCATTTCAAACAAGAAATAAGTGTGCCCGAAAGATTGTTTTAGTCAATATTACCTGTTACATCGATGCAGTTGCTAGACAGAATAAGAATCAAATGATATGAAAAGTCTTAGTATCTGATTTATTAGCATCTCATTACCATCCATAATGCATCTTGCTAAACATGTCATGAGTCCCTTTCTAATTGATCAACAGGGTAACTAGAGTTCAATGGGTTAGTTCATTCTTTACTTCTAAAACTGTTCATAGTGGACAAACTTTTCCAAAAGAATTGAACTCGAATTATAAAAAGCAGAAATCTACGTTGAAACATGTGGGGGCATTGCAGATTCTTTGTTCAGAGAAACATTCCTTGGCACCAACCTCATATTTTATCTTTTACTGTGTAGAAAGACCATGTACATGATTCCTTATCTAGGAAAAATAATTTTGTTCTTTTTTCTTAGTTTCTTTATCATTCTTTTCAATATTGGCTTTGTGGCAATCAACTAGATTTATTAGTTTGATTGGACAAAGAAAAACGAAGCGAATAGGATTCAAATCCCACCTCTTTCAAAATTTTATAAGTTGTGAGTTTTAATTTCAAATATATCAAAAACAAAAAAAGGGATATGTGTTTATTTCGCTTTCGAATCTAGTCAATGTCTTAAATGTATGTTTTAAGAAAATTATTGTTATAAGGCTAATTTTTAAGATTTAAATATTTTTAACCTGACTTTTTAAAAATTTTTTCAACTTCTCTCTGTTTGTTTTTTATTTTATTTTATTTTCTTTTGAAGTTAATCATGGAATTTCAATAATGCACACATTTCATTATTTCAATCACTAAAGTTTCACCATTTTCTTTATATATTTAATTTATTTTTCACAAACTCTTTTTTAGTTATAAAATAAGCTTATTTCATTTCAAAAATTTTCATTTTACTTTCACTTCAAATTTAATTAGACAAAACTGGTTAAAACAAAAATTTAAAACTAACGTTTTTAATTAGATCCAAACTTTTATCTTTAGTTATCAAGAAAAAGAAAAAAACCCATGACTTAACTAGAATCTCTTTTATGGTGTCCAAATTTTATAATAATTTGAAATGTTAATAGTTTTTGCATATAGGAGTTTATCATGCTGGCTGTTCCATTTTCTAGTTTCATTTTTCAATTTCTTTTGCATGTTGTAATTTATTCAATAAAATTTGAGTGATACAAATTTTAACTCTATAATTTTTTTTTTCTTTTTTGAACAAAAATTTAAATTCCATACTTAAAAGCCTAAAGTTCCAATTTTCTAAACTCTAATAAATCATAAACATCAATGAGTCTTAAATGTTCCCCTCTTAGATTTCTTACATTACCATTTTTAATATATAGTCTATCATTATAAAATGCTGTTGTAAACATGAAATGACCTTATTTACCGTGCTATTTGCTGTATCATGTGTCCAGCCTTATTGCAGAGAGTTTTATCACATGAATATAGAAATTGGACCCAAAAATTAGATGTAAGTTTATTTGTTGCAGTTGTTTTATCATTTATAAAAAAACATAATGTGTTAATTGTAATTAATGGTTAGAATTTAATATTATATATTCATATTTAATCTTTGCGTTCAATTTGTGCATCCATCCTATATAAGAAAACACCGCCATCATCCGAAAAATAATTGAAAGACTTCATTGTGGGACTCCTACAATTAATGTCTAGTGTTTAACCTAATACATACATGCTCGATCATGGAAAATCCTATGACCTAGATTTTTTTTTTTTTTCTTTTACAAAAATTTAGGTCCATAGTTTTAAGGAAGTAAGTGAAATTCCTTTTTCAATATTTTTCTATTATATTTATATTTTTTTATTTAATTACTTTTTATTTTTAATCCATTATTATCAATTAATAATTTTTAATAATTTTTGTTCAAGTTTGTAATATTTTTGTGATCATTTTAATAATTATTTTTAAATGATATTAATAGTAATAAATTTTCATTACCATATTAATATTTTTCTGGTAAATATGAATGACATTTCTCAAACCATTGGGAGGTTCTATATATTAAAGCATCAGTTTTAAGTATATCATAATTAAATTAGCTTAAACTTGGTTTAATTTAGCTTACAAATTAATTAATACCAATACAGTATACCAACACACTATGTAAAATATTAATGGGGTCTTATTTCATATATTATTAGAGTTGAAAGATGTTGATGGAATTGAACTTGTGAATCCATTTCCATCTAAATTCAAATGAACTAAATGCGATGACTATTTCAAGTAAGAAGAAATGGTGCCTTAAAGATTGTTGTAGAAAATATTATGAAAGGATAGCGTATAAGACATAGACAATTTACATAAAGTTATTCTTTCAAATGTATTACTTGTCATGTACAGTACCAATAATTCAGTACCAGAATTAAATTAGTGGAAAAAGAAGGAATGATGTGGACGGAAGTAGGCTGCAGTTGTATGCCGTTATGTATTGTATGTGAAAGGAAGTTGGTTGCAGTTGTACGCAATTATGTATTGAATGTGAGGAGAAGTAGGTTTCAGTTAAAATGAAAGAGAAATAATTGAGTGTGATGTTCATAAATGAAAGGACAAAATTAGTTGACATTTATTTTCTGTTATTTTTAAATTATATTACTAATAATAAATTTTCATAATTATATATGAATACATCATAATTAAATTAATTTAAACTTGATTTAATTCAGTATGTAAACTAATTAATATTAATATAAAGGTTTATTTTTAATTTACCAATACGCTAAGTGAACTATTAATTGGAGTCTTATTTCAGATATTAAAAGAGTTGAAAAATGTTCATGAAGTTGAATCCAGGAATCCCTTCCCTTATGAATTTAAATGAGCTAAATGTGATAACCATTTCAAACAGAGAAGGAAGAGTACCAGAAAAATTGTTATAGGCAATATCAACTGTTACATCAGTATAATTGTTAGATAGAAAAATAATTAGATGTGAATAAAAGTCTTAGTATTTGATTTATTAGCATCTCATTACTACCCATAATGCATTTTGCCAAACATGTCCTTTGTCACTTCCTAATTGTTCAAAAGGGTAACTAGAGTTCAATGGGTTAGTTCATTCGTTACGTCTAAGACTGTTCACAGTGTACAAAGTTTTCCAAAAGAATTGAACTCGAAGTATAAAAAGCAGAAATCTACGTTGAAAAATGTTAGGGCATTGCAGATTCTTTGTTCGGACAAAAACTCCTTGGCTCCAACCTCATATTTTCCAGCATCATCGATAAGTTTTATATCTTATCTTTTACCTCGTAGAAGGACCATGTACATGATTTCTTATTTAGAAAAAATAATTTTATTTTTTTTATTAGTTTCTTTATCATTCTTTTTAATATTATCTTTTATACCAATCAACTATATTTATTAATGTGATTGAATAAAAAGAAACAAAGTAAAAATAATTCAAATTTTATTTTTTTTCAAATTTTTATAAGTTATGAATTTTAATTTTAAATATATAAAAAAATATTTATTTATTTTATTTTTAAATTTATTCAAAATTTCAAATATATATTAATATTTATTAATATTTTTTAATATAATAATATTTTACTAATATACCGACTTTTCTTATTTATATTCAAAGAAAATAATTTTAATTTATTATTATTCTTATTACAATTAAATAATTATTTTTTATACTAAATGTATAAATCTCTTATTTATAAATATCTTATTATTAAATTTAAAATTTTAATATTATTTTTTTATATTTATTATAATTATTTATTTATTTTTAAAATATTATATATATAATTTTAAATTATATAAATATTTTAATTTTTTTATTTTATTAATTTTTTTAAATTTTTATTTATATTTATATAAATTTAATTTAATTTATTTAAAAATTAAATAAATTTTTTTAAAAAAAATTTCTATTTTATAATGTAAATATAAATAGACGAATAATAAAACTAATACTTATTTTTTAACTAAAGACTTAGATTTTTCAAAAATACGTCCAAGACTTGAAGAGAAAACAATTAGAAAGTAATTTCTTAGAAATTTAACTCATGAACCTATGTAACTTGCAAGGATTTCTTTTTTACAATGACATTGACAAAACAGACAAGTTCGATGCTGCTCAAATTTCTAAAGTCTATTGGTATCCTTTGTCAGGTAGTTACGAGATAAATCCAATCTAAACATACATGCTGGATCTTGTTTTTGTGACCAACTCAACTTGCATTGGATTCTTTTATCAAAATACAAATATCCAAGATACAAAGACATTTTTGTTACAATACTGTATACTGTCAATGGTTAGGATAATGTCACGAGAGGCACTCCTAAAAGAATCAATTAAGAGATACAACTGCACAATTTAACAGTATAACTAGACTGACATTTAACTCCTTAAGCCATGCAGAATGTAGAGGACAAGGATCCGGTCTCCCTTCAGTGATTGCCTTGAAACAAAACTACTAAAGCAAGGCTTCTACAAGAAGTGAATGGTAGTGCTGCAATAATAACAAAAACAATCTTCATTAAGAATCCATTCTACCCAAAAGCTTTAAGCTGTTAGGTGATAAATGTGAGCAAGTGTGATTCAAACTCATGATTACTTGATCATGAAAACCCTGATACCATGTCAAGAAACCGTTTCATCCAAAAGCTTAAATTGTCAGGTAAGGCTCAAGATATAGGTCATTTATACTACTCCAAGTCTTCAACAACATTGTCAAAAGATAATTTGTAATTTTGGTCAAAGTTATGGAATCAAACAAGAAGAAAATTCTAAAAAATCTTCTTAGGGAAGATTAATCAGGAAGCCTTTCATGTTACACGACTGCCGTACAAGCTAAGCAACAGTTGTAAATTTATTGCTGAGAGACTAGGAAATTGTACCAATGAAGTCAAAAAAATACAACTCATGAAGATGGCAAAGAAAATCATATGTAAACATGTACTTCATAACCTTAGAAAAAGAAGAAATAGACTTAAAAAACAAGAAATCCAATAATTATTTGCGGGAGAAGCAACCCCACATATCCACACAAATACTTTCGCTTTGTTTTGCCCTGTTTTTTGAAAGTTTCTGAAAGTTGCCACCTTATGATCCATCCAATCATGTATTTGACACAACAAGTGGTCTCAAAGTTAGATCCGAAAAGCACACTGTCGAGAGTTTGCAGCTGAAGTTTCTTGAAAATAAGATCTTATATTGCCCTTGATCAAAAAAGCCAAAAGCTTATGTGTGAAAATAATTGACAACAATTTCTGGGTACAAAGAATTGTATGACATTGTTTCACCTAGTAAGCCCAAAAAGTTTTGCCAATTGAGCCCTCAATTCCTAAAGTTTCAATTTAGTACTTTCCTCACAAATTTGACTCATCTATCAAAAATTGTGCACTCTTGTCCTAGTAAAATCATGGCCACAGATAATCCTATTACCATCTTCATATAGAATCAAAGTTAAGTTTTAATATTTGATGGAGAATTTTATAAATATTGAAACTTGCAAAAAAAGACGATCTTTATCTCACAAATTTTGCGGTAGTTGCTAATTATTATCAATAACTACCAGTAGAAGAGAGTTCTACAATGAGGTTAAATAGGAGATGAAAGACTATGAGTAAAATGTCGAGAGAGATGCAAGTGCAATGAGGATCATCCAGCAGGCTGTGAGCAAAATTATTTTTCCTAGAATGTTTGGTGTCAAAAGCCAAAAATGCATGAGAAATATCACAAAAGGAATTCAAAGGCTCAAAACTTCAAAATATGCGAAGTCAATTTGATAAGCTTTCTATGAAAGAAAGTGAAAGCATTCAAGGTTTCCATTTAAGAGTTACTAAAATAGTCAACCAAATCAAGAGCAGCATCGACAACATTGATTAAAAGAAGGTTGTAAAACAGATTCCAGCAAGTTTAATTTCAAATTTGAGCATATCATTGCAGTTATAGAAAAGACACAAGATTTGTTGAAAGTTATCATGCACAAGTTAATGGCATGAGCAAAGAATGGGAAAATTTTTGAGTCAATTGCTGGAGCAAACATTTCAATCCAGAATCAAAATTATTGATAAACAACTGTCAACAATGGAGAGAGAGAGGCACATATCAAAATCATAATCAACAAGGACAAGAAGATCACTGTAGAGGAAAGAGAAAATTCAATGCCAACTGAATGCAGTCTTTCATTTCCATAGACTTCATGAAGAGCATTGATACACACAGATTTACCAACTCAAACTCCTTCAATTAGCAGCAAAAGGTATGTTTGTTTGTTGATGATTATACCAGGAGAAAGTGGATATATTTTTTGGAGCAAAAGTCAAAATTCCTCATTCAAATGCCTTCAATTCAGAGCAAAATTAGAGAGAGAAAGTGAGCAAAACGTAAAGCACTTAGAATGAATGAAGGTGGAGAATTCTTCTATAAATTAATCCTAGGGCATTGCAAAGACAAAGGAACCAAAAGACAGTTGGCCGTGAGATACAATCTGGAACCAAATGGTGTTGCATAATGTAAGAATCACACTATTATAGAGATGGCAAGAAGCATGCTTAAAGGAAAACAACTTTTTGACAAGTTTTTGGTTGAAGCAACCAATGCACTCATAAGGTCCTTCTGCCAACAATAAAAGGTTCCATTAACAAGACAGAAACTTGATAAACCTAGACCATTTCCATTCAAACTTCGTTTTTCCATTCTATTACGATGCCAAGCCAAGCATCATGCAAGGCAAGAGACACAACAATAAAAACATTGACTAATCTGTAATTTCATGTGCAAATCAGATAAATAATAAGCATTCTTATGAACAACAAATTTATAAACCTCCCTATCAAGACAAGGTTCATAACAAGGAAAATAATACCCTTGAGGTGCACAAGTCCACCACCAATAACAGGACATCTCTCCAGATCCAACTTAATAAGCTAGTAGACGAACTCATTCCCTGTGCTGTAATTGTGTTGATTCTTCTAAAATTCAAACTTGTCAAGTTTGAAAAGTCTACAACATACAAGACAGAAATTTGATTACAAAATCTGATCATAAAACCATAAAACAAAGACAATAGCAATCTACCAACAAAACTATTAGAGTAAAGGAATAACTGTTAAAGACCATCAAGAATATTAAAAATTACAAAAAACACCAGACAACTGGGACAGTACAGCAAATACACACAAAGTTTGGTCCAAAGAAGATAGTACCAAAAATTTGACCTGTGACTATGTTTGTGAGGATTGGAGACTTATCAAGACTTGTGATGCACTATAAAATAAGATAGGGAAAAATACAAAAAAAAATCAATGTCTTACTTTAGATCCTATATATGTTGCCATTTAATGCCCTTAAAAACTTTTGGCATGGTACACTTTAATCCTGGAACTAGAAAGGACTGATAAGGGGATCCCAACAATCTTATATGACATCGAATGAAAAGCATTTTCTCTCTCTCTCTCTTTATTTTTCAAACTATCAATCAATTTATATGTCCATTGAGCGATATTTTATTCCAATATAATCTTTTTCATATTATTTTGTTTTGTGGGTTAGATAGAATTATATCAACAAAAAATTTAAAAATAGTTGGTATGGAAGTCCATGCAATCTAACATGGTAGACCATTGGAATTGCAAGGTACTGCTTGTGTACACAATAACTAATCACTTTACAAACCTAAGCTATTCAACTTCATCCTCTTTATTTTTTCATTTTTTGGGAGGTGGGTTTGCAGGTTGAAGTAAATGTGAAACTGAATTTTGATGAACAGCTACTCAAAAGCAAAGAGATTGAGCAACTGGATGAAAGAAATGAAATAGGAAAAGTGGGAAAATCACATAACTAATAGCTTTAGGTTTGAAACATTGCATGACTCCCCATCCTGTGATCACTCCTCTTTCCCCTCTTTTGCTTTAGGAAAATAGGATGCCAATGCTTCTGTATATTGACAGTTATTGCAAGCGAATTATTAAATGAGGGAAGAAAGAAAAGAAGAAAGAATGTGACAAGAAAGCATTACCACTGATACAGTCATTGAGAATACACCAATTCATTGAAGATCTGTTGACTTATGTCCCTTGGAAGCATTGAAAATGTCTTATACTTATCTATGTCCTGTTCAAGGAAAGCACATAAAAAAGAAAAGTCAGTCCAGACAAACCAATTGGCAGCCTCACCCAGGCATAATGCAGAAAAGAGTATACATCACATATTTTTTTAACACATAATTCCATAAGGGATGGACATTTGCCAATTTCCCGCTGTAAATCATTGAGAGATCTAGAGAATGAGTTTCCCAACCACTTTGAGCTTCCGCATTTGCTATACCTTCCAGAAAGAACTCCAGGCAAGTTATCTTCATTATCCGATTGATGTCGCCGCTTCCTAGAACAAGCACCCAACATTGAGGATTAGATTTGCAATCAATCAAATGTCATAAAAATTGCAGTAGAGAAAGACCCTAATCCACAGAATCACCAAGAATGAAAATATGCAACATAGTGTACCCTGTAAAAATAAAAACAGTGTAACAGAATTGGTGTCCAACCAACATCATTATGAAGAAAATGACTTTGGGAAGAATTTTTAGATGAGACAATTGTGATTTGTTCTCCAGCTTGAATGTAATAAATAAGGGTATGTCCAACTTCACCAACAACTGAAAGCACCTAAGAATTATGTTCAGCAAACTATGCAGCAAAAGGATAAGTTCTAAGTTCATAAGAATGTGCAACCCATTCTGTGCTTATGGACAGCACATGGTTTGGCATATCAAGCTCACCTCTGAAAAAGATTTATCAAAACTATCTCCTTTCAGCAAAGGATTCTTAAGAACATAAGTTGACCCAAATTTACATCCAAATTTACATTAGCTCAAATTGTAAATGCGGAGAATCAGATAACTACCCCATCCTCTCCAAAACATCAACAGCACTACTAAACGTGATCCCCTATTACCCCAAAATGATCGATTGTTTTTCCTCCACAAATGAACAGAAAAAAAAGAACAAAAAAAAAAAATATTATTCACTTCAAAAGAGAAACTACATTTTCTTCTAATCAAAAGCTACTTTACAAAGCTTAAGAGCGTGAAAGATGAAAATTCCGTGAATTTCTTTCTTTCCTTTTTCTTTTTTCCGGGAATCATTTTCCGGGGAAAGAAACACACTCCAAAAAAAAAAAAGGCACACACGCACACAAACACGCACACAGACGCGCACACAAAACGATCGATTCTCATAATCACCATACCTTGTACAGCCTTTTCGCTTACAATAATCTCGGCCAGAGATACGGAGAGACGAGCGAAAGAGAACAAGTGTACGAGTCGTACCATAACGGAGCTGAAACGGCGAGGTGACTGTGACCGAGCAGGAGTCCAAAGCCAGCATATGACTGACACGTGGAAGTATGATGGACGGTTACGTCTAAGTAGAACAAATGCGATGGTGGTCTCTTTGCAACGATGGGTCCCACGTAGGGCGGACCCGATTATACGTTTTAAATATCTCTATTTTTTTATTTTATTTGGCCACCTAACAGAGTGCTTTCTTAATTTATCCGTTTCGAGTAGGTGGGGCTCACGTTGGGTTGCTTAAATAACGCGCAACTTACGGTTAGGTTAGATTATGGATTATTATTTGTTCTGATAGATATTTATATTTTATAATCTCATAATAGATGTTAGAATCATTTGACCAAAAAAAGTCATCACTTAAAATTCCTTTATAGCCCTCTACGAGCCAACTTCCATTGAAAGGTGAAGTACTGGCTAGCTAGCTAACTTGTTTAAATGAACTCTTGTCGCATGCATTGTCCCATTTTCTGTTGAGTGATACAGCAAGCCTACAGAAGTGGAAGTGAGAAATTCCCATGTTTAGCAGAGAAATTTTTTTTGGATATTCAAAATAGGCTGACATTATTTATCCCTTTTCTTTTTTTTTTTGACAAAAATGAGATTTGGGGGATTATTTTTATCACTAATATTAAATTAGGATTCATTTGTTTCCAAAGCATTGGACGTTAATAAAATAATAGGGAGAATTCATGCAGAAAATATTGTAGCGGTGATAAAAGAAAACTGAATCTCAAGCTTACAAGATGATGTAAAGACATTAGGGCTTCTGTCTTCTAAGATCCTTGTCTACATGTTTTTTGCTAGAAGCCAAAAACAGATCACCTACTAATATTACAAAAAGTTGTTAGTGACAGTTTGTAGTGTGACCCCTGTTTAGCTTCGAATCGAACTAAGGTCGAAGAGGAAATAGTTGCCTAGGTGTGGTAAAGCCATTACCGAGACTAGTCCTATTGAATTTGGTGTTTTTTGGAATTGAACTAGTAGAAATCTAATTAGGAAATAAAACTAAAATTAAGAACTACCGAATTCTTTTTTTCTCAAAATTAAGACCAATAATCGAAATTAGTAATTGGATCAAGTTTTTATTTATTTATAGTTATTGGAAAATTTTATTATTTTATAATTTTTTTAAAATTTAATAATAATATATTTAAATATAAACTTTAATAGATTGGTAAAAAAGGTATAAATTTAATTATCCAAATATATAGGTAAATGAGTTTTGAGGTAGATTTTTAGTTAATATATCTAAGAATTTTTTAAAAATTTTTAGTAAAATTTATATTTCAAATTCATTCAAATATTATTAAAAATTTAAATATAAATTATATAATTAAAAAAATTTTATATTAAAAATAAAATAAATAAATAAATAGTATAAAAAATTTACAAATTTAATATTTTAAAAATTTTAAATTAAAATATAATATGAAATTTATAAATTTATTATTTATTTAAAATTTAAAGTCTAAACTTTAAGTTAAACTCCAAAAAAAATAGTAATAACATGTAAAAATTTGATATTGAAAAAGAGAATCAATGCACCCAATGTTTAAAATTTCGAGTTTCTTCTATTTCCATCAAACGTTGCAAGTTGCATGAGTACAAGGATTGCTTTCCAACAAATGTTACGTGGGTATAAGGATCAAGAGTAAGCACCTAAACAAGTAAGCATTTGAAGAATACGTGCATTACAATAAGTTAGGAAAAACCGGTGTCAAGTGAGAAAAGAGGTTAGATCGGGAAAAAAAGAATAATGCATCCAATGTCTTTAAGATTTTGGATTTCTCCAGTTTCCAACAAACATTGTCTGGTATAAGGATTGGTTTCCAACATACCTTGTGTGTGGGCATAAAGATTGGGTGTAGGCACTTAAACAAGTAAGATATAACAAGAACATGTGCATGACATGCTGAGAGAGATTAAGGTATTGACATCAAGTAAACAAAAATGTTTGGGAGGTTAGTTGCAAGGCAGCATGCATTGGACAGTAAAATGACAGCTCATGCACATGTTTGGTCCAATACTACAAGGACATATGGCAAATTGACTACTTCTTCATCTGCTAACTACCTTATTTAAGCTGTCTTGAACTGCATCAAATAGTTTCTATGTTGAAGAGGCATGTCAATAGGTAGCCAGACCAAACAAATTGGAGATCCCTAGTTGAAATTGCACTATTAGGCAAGACCACGTGTATCCTAATTTTCTAACAAAAAAAAGGTGGTTTCTGTGACAGACTAATAATATTATGCTATAGCATAATTATGTTAAATTTGCAGTAACTTGATTTGCATAGGACAAAACCCTCTCATAAGGAGCCAGATGCAATGCCTGAATCTGGATATATTACTGATGTCCAAGATCCCAAAGAAAAGAGAATAAAAGAGAATGGAAGGTGTTGACCAGATATACAAAAGCAAAAGAATGCAATCCTTTAATATTTGAAGAAAGCCAGGGGCTGAGGATAAGATAAGAACCATTTCATACCATTCACCAATTGAAAAGGAAGAAATTAATCGTAGCACAAAATACATAAAAACCTTCCTTTAAGAAATTTCCAGAGGGCAAAAGGCATTCACTATTAGCAGTCCTACATCATTTACCTTGCATGGTATCCCAAGGAACACGCAAGGTTCTACATCTTCTGCAAGTTGTTCCTCGAGTAAATTACATAGCTGCGTGCAGAACATAAATCGAAATTCAAATGAGAAAGGAACAAAGGAATAAAAATTATACTAAATCCATGTTCTAGAATCTACAACTGCTGGTCAGATACTCCTCACAAAATAAGAGAGAAAGGCACATATCATAAAAGGAAATGTGACAATTGGTAACCTAGCCAAGAAGTATATTGGATTAGCATGGTTAAAACTATGAACCATGGACTGAGAAATGCAATAAAGGATAAACAGAAATTCAAAATCGGATATAGGGAAAATTACAAAGTCCTTTAACAGAGTTTCGTTAGTTGGCTGGAATGAATGGTTATGCTGTGGCATTCCCAAGCTTAAGAATGATGAGAAGGGGCATACAGACATAAGGGCTGGTCAAACTTAACAACAACCATAGTGAAAAAAAAACGCAAAACATAAAAAGCCAGCAGAAGCTATTCAAATGACATACATACCTAAGCCAAGAATATAAAAGAACTTGTGCTCTAGCTTAGGATCATCTCTGGGCTTGATCTGAACCTGAAGGTCCTACTGAAGGAGTAGTTGGCATGCTGCTTGCTGATCCATTCTCATCAGGTGGAGGCAAACCCCATTTTCCTTCAGATTCAACCGGCTCAAATACATGGACCCACCATCCAATAGCCCCAATGCAAATTGATTTGCTTTGTGTGGATGAGTGGCAATCCCCAGTGGATGCACGTTAGAACTGCAGGCAAGAGATTGTAAATTGGCATTTCTTGAAGAGTAGTTCTGGTTATTTAGTCTTTCCTTTGAGCAGGAAATATCAGCAGTTATAAATTTCCTTTTTTTTTTTACTTCAGACATTGCCATCACAGCAGTAATCAAATTTGTGCATGTTTCTTTCTCTACTCTGTTATTTTTTCCCACTCCATGAAGAAATGTCAATCTTATGTAAATTTTGCCAGTGCATCTTCTGACATTAATCTTTTGCAGGCCTTGACAGAATTAAGAGCGAAGCTAAAAGCATTTTGCATGCAGAAAATGAACACAATCTTCTCATTAGGCCCTGCATGTTTGTAGGCAATAAAGAGCAAAGAAAGAAACCGCCAATCAAAGGCACAACAGAGGCTCCTGTGACTTTTCACTCATCAAAACCAGTGGAAAAATCAATGGAGCGAAACATCAGTTAGTCCAAAGAGGGAATTATCTTGTGATTAAAAAGAAGTACGCATTTTTAAATTCCAAAATTTCTTACGAGTTTATCTTCTCTTCAGATTTGTGTATGGAATTCTGATGGGTGGGAGAAGCAGAAGACAAGGTTCTTGCAGGTTCTAGCTGGGAGGCAATCGGCAAAACAGTCAGAGACACGTGTCCAATTTCATCAGGACCAGATACACTTCCTGGTTGTACGTGAAACTCAGTTTGCCATTTATGAAACCACAAAACTTGAATGTGTAAAGCAGGTACCCTTTCTTTTTAGTACCCAAAAGTTAGCTAACAAGTAATGGCTTAACAATTTAGTGTAAGTTGGGAGATTGAGTAGGTGTGCGTATTAACTATCCATTCGTAGATTGTGGGATTTATCTTCTGCTGCTAATTGTTACTGGATGTTTATATTTTCTCTTGTGCTTTGGGTTACTTTTTGTCGTGGACTCCTTATCCGGCAAACCTTGATTGAGTTGTCCTGCCACCGGTTTGGGAGAGGGCTTATAAATTATTGTTCAAGCCATGGGGGATGTTAACGGCAAAAAGGCTGGAAAAGGGGATGTGCAGAAAGTGCCATTTTACCAGCTTTTCACTTTCGCTGACCAGCTCGACGTAGTTTTGATGATTATTGGGTTTCTGTCTCCCATCGGCAATGGCGTGAGTCAGCCTATCATGACTTTCATCTTTGGCCCAACTTATTAATTCGTTTAGTTTCATAGCAGGAACACACATTGTTCATGAAGTCAGCAAGGTGAGTTCATGGGAAATCTTGATTGATTGCCTCTTCATGTTTTTACTCCTTTTATAATTGGAACTAAGCATTTTGGGTTTAATGGATTGTACCATCCTGCTTTTTTCATTGCAAATTCCTTTTTTTTTTTTTTTTTTCTAGTAGGCAGTAGGTCCCACAAGCCAAACTCATAGCGAATCCCTCATGCTGTCCCGACAGTATTAGTGTACGAGTTGTATGCTAAGTATAAAGTTTGCCATAAAATTGTGAATATGCAACTAATTACCAACTGTATGTTTGATATTTGTTTTATTAGTAATGCAAGATTGGGGTCTTTGAGGCTGGACTTATAATCAATCCAATCGCAAATAAGACTAATGGTGCCATGCTCCTCGTACTTATGTGCATCAGCAGTATATGGTTACCAAGACACTGGCTGCAGCATTCATTTGTTTGAAGATCTTAACATTGGTTCATTAAGTCAGATTTTGGGTCTACAACTTTGTTTCCATGCGTGCAACATGTTAATGGCCTAGCCACTTTAAAAATGCTCTTAAGTCTCACTATGTCACCAAGTATTTATTGCACCAAAATTACTCTGTTTCTTTGGTGAAAATTTTGATCAATCCGGCCAATTAGTTTCCTGTTCTAATAACTCAGAGTGCTCTTTCTGGTGTGATTTTCAGGTAGTACTACAGCTGGTGTACTTGGCTGCTTTTGTGTTCATCCTTGCTTTTCTAGGTCAGAGATTAATTCTTCTTCTTTGCCATATGGCACCTTTGTTAGGCGAAAGTCGGTATTTAAAATTGAATTCACTCTCTTTTGTTATAGTATCCTGCTGAGTATTCCATACATGCGTGTGTGCAATCGTGTAAGTTCTGTTGGAATGCGAACAGAAGACAAATCCAAGCAGGATTGCTGGTTTACCAGAGAATGTGAAATTTTAGATCAGCAAGTAAGATTTCTAGGACAATACAGGCGATTTGGAATTATGCTTCTAACTCAAGATTTTTATGTATTGGGAGCTGATTCTGAGAAGCTTACCTTGAATGCTAGAATCTTTGTTTTCTCCTCGCTTGTCCTGTTGCTCAGGGTGTAATTTTGGGTATTACAGATCACTGACCCTTTCTGAAAAATCGTTTGTTGCACACTAAGTTTGTTGTTACTGTATCAATGATTGCAGAGGTTTCATGTTGAATGGTAATGGGAGAGAGACAGGCTGCTTGCATTGGAAGGCCTGTACTTGAGAACAATTTTAAGACAAGACATTGGCTTCTTTGATATGAAAACAACCAGTGAAGTCATTGGAAGAATGTCTGGTGATACTGCTTTCATACAGGATGCCAAGGGCAAAAAGATATGTCATGTCGTGCTTCCAAAGAATTGTATAGTGTCTTTTGTTATTCTACCTTCATTTTCATTGCTAGCAAGTTGTCAACATGCTACATGCATCATAATCAATGCTTTCATCAGAGGTTGGGCAGTTTATACAGCTACCATCAACATTCATAGGTATCTTTTTGGTTGCTTTTATAAAAGGATGGCATCTGGCTGTAGTCTTGTTTTCCTGCACTCCTCTACTTGTGGTTGTGGGTGGAACTATGAATTTTTCAGTTTCAGAAATTTCCATCTGCAGAAAAATTGCTTACATAGAAGCTGGAAATGTTTTAGAACAAACAGTAGGAGGCATCAGAACAGTAGGCCAAAGGATCAGCAGATCAACATACAACTTGCTTGCTCATATATGTATCTTGATGAATACATTTTGTACTTATGCAGGTTGCAACTTTCACAGGAGAGAAGCATGCCATTGAAAAATATAACAATAAGCTAAAAATTGCATATAAAGCATCTGTTCAACAAGGGCTTGCCTAGGGCTTGGGGTTTGGTGTAATGGTTTGGGTTATCTATGCCAGCTATGGTCTCAGTATATGGTACGGATCTAAATTGATCATAGAGAAAGGCTATGATGGTGGAAGGGTCATAGTTGTTATGTTTAACCTCCTGACTGGTGGAATGTAAGTACTTATAATGGTCAAATTTGCAAATAATATTTATTATCCAAGACTTCAAGAATGAAGGTGCTTATTTTTGGAAAGCAAGTGCTTATTTAGAAAGCAGATACTTAATTGTTTTGCTAGTTGAACTAGATCATTGGGTCAGGCATCTCAATTCCTGAATGCATTTGCAGCTGGGCAAGCTGTGGTGTACCAGATGTTTGAGACAATCAAGCAAAAACCAAGGATTGATGCCTATGACACAAATGGAATGATACTGGAAGAGAAGCACAGTGAAATTGAACTTAGAGATGTACATTTCAAATACCCTGCCAGGCCTGACGTTCAGATCTTCTCTGGATTTTCACTGAAAGTTCCTAGTAGTACAACTGCAGCTTTAGTTGGGCAAAGTAGAAGCGGGAAGTCAACTGTTATAAGCCTCATTGAAAGATTTTATGATCCTGATTCTGGTCAAGTACTCATAGAAGGTCTTGACCTAAAGACATTGAAGCTCAATTGGATTAGGGAGAAGAGTGGGCTAGTTAGCCAGGAACCTATTCCATTTGCCACAAGCATAAAGGAGAACATAGCATATGAGAAAGAGAATGCGACTTACCAGGAGATTAGAAAAGCAACCGAACTTGCCAATGCTGCCAAATTTATAGACACTCTTCCTCAGGTAAATCTACTGTCTCTTTACGAACAAATGGCATGTAATGCTTTTTCCAGAAGGCCAAATGCTGAGTTCTCTACCCTTTGGCATGTGTTCTGCAACTTCATTAAGTGTTCTGCTTTGTTTTTCATGCATATCACTTCACAATTCTCTAACCAATTCCTTTTTATTCTATTGCTAAGCTTTGCATCTCTAATTAGGATGATTGCATCTATGTTTTAGGGGCTCAACACAATGGTTGGTGAGCATGGTACCCAGTTCTCCTTCTCAATGAAATAACAAGTGTGCTTGATGCCAAATCAGAACACATTGTCCAAGATGCATTGGTTAAAGTTATGCACAACCAGACAACTGTAGTTATGCCAAATTCGAGGTTTGTAAGAGAAAAAAATGATAAAGGTACTCTCAATTTTTGCTATAGCAAGAATTATTAACTGTGAAAATTTTGCTCTTGCCAGTGGTGCAGTTGGCTCAAGGTTGTCAGTTGATGCATCTACAGTATGGACTCTTGTTGGTGACACCTTGGGCTTACTGGTCCAGAACATCACCAAAGTTATAGCAGCACTTATCATATATCATTTGCATCCAACTGGATTTTGGCATTCATAAGGATTGCTGTGTCACCTTTGTTACTCATCCAAGGGTATATTCAGTCCAAGTTTATGAAGGGTTTCAGTGCTGATGCAAAGGTTAGTGTTACTCAATGTTCTCTTATCTCTTGGTTATTGATTGGATACTTCAAACACTGACAGTGGTATATGTGTTGCAGCTGATGTATGAAGAAGCCAGTCAAGTGGCAAATGATGCATTTGGCAGTATCAGAACTGTGGCCTCATTTTGTGCTGAGAAGAAGGTGATGGATCTATATGAAAAGAAATGTCAGGATCCTGTGAGGCAAGGTGTTCAGCATGGACTTCGGTGTGGTGCAGGTTTTTGCTTCTCCTTCTTCATTCTTTACTGCACAAATGCATTTATTTTCTACATTGGATCTCAAGTGGTGCAACATGGGAAAGCACACTTTGGAGAATTGTTTCTGGTCCATTTCTGATGCACAATACTTGCAGGTTTTCTTTGCACTAACAATTGCAGCCCTTGGAGTCTCACAATCCACTGGCATGGCTCCAGAAAGAACCAAAGCCCAAGATTCAGCAGCTTCAATATTTGCAATCCTTGATAGGAAGGTCAAAATTGACTCAAACAGTGGAGAAGGACTCAACACTTTCACGTGTAAATGGTTACATGAAGTTTGAACATGTCAGCTTCAAGTACCCTATGAGACAAGATGTTCAAATTTTCAGTGACTTATGTGTTGATATTCCCTCTGGAAAGGTATTTTTTGTTGTCCAAGTCTTAGTACTCCATTCTACAGTGCTAAGAAATATGAGTTCAAGCAAGTTGAAAAATATGGATTGATCTGGCTGCAATCATACTGTTTCTTACAATTCATTTACTTGGCTCGAAATTTTATATGCAGACTGTTGGTTTAGTCAGAGACAGTGGCGGTGGCAAGTCTACAGTGATAGGTCTCATGGAGAGATTTTATGATCCTGATTCTGCTCATATATATTTGGATAATGTCAAAATCTGGAAGTTGAAGCTAAGCTGGCTGAGACAGCAGATGGGATTGGTTAGTCAAGAACCACTACTATTCAATGAAACCATCAGGATGAATATAGACTACAGGACGGAGGGAGATGTTAACGAGGACAAGATAGCTGCAGCTGCAGAAGTATCAAATGCTCACAATTTTATTAGTTCCTTACCACAAGGCTATGACACCTCTGTAGGTGAACAGGGAGTCCAATTGTCTGGTGGACAGAAGCAGAGAATAGCCATTGGAAGAGCAATACTAAAGAATCACAAAATTCTTTTGCTTGATGAGGCAACCAGTGTGCTAGATGCAGAGTCAGAGAGGATGCACAGAGATGACACAGATATGACAATGACTAATGTGCTCCAAGAAACTCTCATGCTGGGAATAAATGGTTAGCACATAAATTTTTTTCTGCTGACTACTTCATTAGATGCAGTTCTACAATGAAGAAGACTATCTATCTCCTAACCAGAGAATAAGTGCAAACAACAGATGGTCATTATATGTCAGAAAACATTGTCAAACTGATAAATCATCGAGCCGAGAAAATGATCCAAAAAAGTACAACACATGCTGAAATGCTATGAATGTTAACTAAAATTCTTTCTGCTTAACTTACTACATCGAATTCAGCTGACGTGTGAGAGAATTCGCCCATGAACCAGACCTGCATGAAAACTACTTAGCAAAGCACGGAAAGACACAAACAATTACACAATTAAGCAGGAGAAATAAGAACAAAAAAAGGGGAGAATTTGGACAAACAGCCATTGCTGGAACCAAAACCACAATGATGAATTACCATTGACGAGAGGACCAGAAGCCCAGCAGAGCGCAAATGTTGTACCCTTTCTTCCTCCCCCATTTCTTGAACCAAATGACAAGGTTTTGGTACCCAGTTCATCTGCTCAAGTTCAATTTTTCTTGTTTCCCGGTAACGAATGATGATTCAATTATCAGTAAAGTTCATATCTTTCACCTTAATTGCTCAAAACAAATCTAAAATAACTGGGAATACGTACCCTTCCATCTGAACTTAGGAGTGGATTCAAGAACAGCTTCTAGATCATCATTCCTGGCACAAACCAAAATAGGCCCTTCAAAATCAAGTGGCACGAAGTCTCCTTTCTTCACCAACGAAAGTCCTGGCCACTACCCATTTCTTGCAACGCCCTGCCCACTCGTCCGCCGCCAACAATCACCGCCGGAACAACCGCGGCAGCCGTTGGAGTAGTTGTGGCATTGGGGGCTGCTGCGGCCATTACAGAAAGTCGGGTGCTTTTGGGTTGTTGAAATGAATTTGGAGCCAAATAAGGTGAGTTTTGAAGTGAGTTTAGGGAGAGAGGAGAGAGAGAGAGAGAATGATTAGTGGAATAGACGCCATTGGATTGAAAGAAATGATGAGATTGACGATAATGGTGCTGCTGGCGCTGACCTTTTGGCCATTTCTGTACACTTTCAGTGCCTTTGCTTCTTTTGTTTTGTTTTTTATTTTTTTTTTGGGCCTGTTTTGTTTTTAGTAGATAATTGTGGGAAGCTTTGAGATACAAAATCCACTCGTTTTATCTGCAGCTGTTCAAGCGAAGCGAATGACCAGTGGCAACTTATAAATAATTATGTAAATAACTGTAAATAATAATATTAAAAAATCAATATATTTTAAAAAATCTAAATATTATATTGAAAAAAGATGTTTGGTTATACACGTGTACAAGACATTTGTCTTCAGCCTAATAAAACAGTCAAAGGAGGCTTAGCGGTAGCCGGCAGGTTTTATTTTTCTTTCACAAAAATTTAGGTTCAAAAAGTGTTATGGAAGTAGAGAAAATTCTCTTTTTTTTTTTTATTATATTTATATTTTTTTATTCAATTATATTTTAATTCTTATTTATTATTATTAATTAATAATTTTAAATAATTATATTACATATAATTAACTATTTTTTAATTTAAAAATATAATTTTTATTTGTTTTAAAATTAAATTAATAAATTAAATAAAAATTAAAGTAAAATATAATTAAAATTATAAATAAAATATCAATTATTTAAAAATTAATTATTTCAAAAAATATAAAATTTAGAATATTATTATTTTTTTTATTTTTAATTCTATAAATAATAAAAAATAAGTTATCAAATATTACATTTAAATTGAATTTCAAAAATTTTAATTTTCCTAATCACAAGACTAAAATTATTGATTTTAAAATTAAAATTTTGATTAAATTATTTAGTTACACTATATATGAATATTTTTATATTATTATTTTTTTTTCAAAATTTTATTTATTTTTAATAATAAAAATAATAAAAAAATTTTAATTTGAAATAAAAGAAAAATAAAGGATAATTTTACTTATATTAAAATTAGGAAGTAAGATTTTATTTTTAGAACAAAAATGATAAAACTAATATAAAAATTACAATTTGAAATAAAAGAAAAATAAAAATAATTTTATTTATATTAGAATAAGTAAGTAAATTTTGATCTTTATATCAAAATGATAAAAATAATAAAAATTTTCTTAATTCTAACTTTAATTTTTATAATTTTAATATTATAAATATTTATTTAATTTGTAATAAAATAATAATAAAAAATTATAATTTAAAAAGATAAAGAAATTAAATAATTTTATCTACATTTGAATAAATAAGGAAGATTTCATCATTTTAGCAAAATGACACAAATATTAGAAAAAAAAATTATATTCATAATTTAAGGTGACTGACACCCAAACCTCATAATAATAGGAGATTTGGATATTTGCAATGCAAAGTTTTATAATACTAAATTAATGAATTTATGTATAGATAAAAATCATTTGGAGGTGTCCATGTGACTTGAGTAATAAAAACAGGTTGTGTTTGGGCGAGTGGACTCCAAGCCCATTAGTAGGTTTACTTAACCCTGCAAATTACACAAACCCCTTATCCCCATAAAAAAATGAGCATGGCATCTTATAAATTCTTGACTATTAAGTATAATTTATAGGTTATTAAGTATAAAATATAAATATGAAATTTAAAATATTTTGAACTTTATTTTTTATTTAAAATTAAATTTTTTACTCTTAATTTAATTAAATCAAGAATAAAAAATATTTCAAGATGTATATTTACTCATCATATATAGAATTAGTTTTTTTGTTTATTAAAACAATTCACTTCACTTTGAGAAAATAATAAGAACTAGTTATTTTCATAATTATATATACTTTTAAATATACAAATAGACTAATAATCATAATCAAAAATCCATTAATTCTTAAATTAATATGATTAATCATGATAAATGTTTTTTAGCGTGAAAAATTTTTCATAAAATATTTTAAAATAAAATTAATTTGAATTTGAATGTAAAAATATTACAAACATTTCCAATGTTTTTCAATATCTATAGATACCTTTTTAGGACATATTAGCAATATATTTGAAACAAAATGCACCATTCAAAGTGATGAAACAAAATAGGAAAAAAATTGCCTGGACGAGATGGGCAAGATATTTCACATGGTAACAAAAATCAATCTTATCCAACATCTGCTAATATTACCATGTCAAAATGATATCAACCTTATACAAAATTAAGGTAAGTTATAGTGTAATGGTAAGAGGGGTTTGTTGTGGTATAGAGGTTACAAGCCAACAAAAAAAAGAGGAGAAAAAATTGCATACATTTAATTATTTTTAAACTTCATATTGTGAAATTTTTGATGTAATATCTTATTATCCTATAAAATGACACCATTGTCAATAAATAAAAACAAATAAAGATATAACATATTACCCCTTAGAGAATTTGAAAAAGATTTATAAGTATTTAGTTATGTTTTTTTAGTGGTTATATTTATCCAAAATTTTAGACTAATTAGATTAGAAATTTCATTCTTATTCAACAAAATATACATTTAATTTATATTTGATAATAAAATATTTAATAAAATTTTTTTTAAAAAATATTTAATTAATTTGATAATTTTACTGAATCTAATTAATAATTTAAAATTTACTTTTTATTTTAAATATTTCTTAATTATAAGGTTGAAATTTTGGTATATGCGACATGGTAGGAACAGTAATAAACAACAATAAGAAGGTGCTTTCTAAAACAGAAGTTTTGGTAATCCCAAAAAAACAAATGTGAAGTACATTTCTCGAACAGCCTAGAAATTGATAGCTGCGCTTGTAATTTCTTGGGCCCATTGGGGCTAACCTAAACAGATGTTTCAAATGAATATGCTCTAGACCCATTATGCTCAGCTGGTCCACATTCTGACAACAATAAATTTCATATCCAAGAAGCCGAATAGAAGCATTATTTCAGTTTCCATTGAATATGAATGGCAACTTCCTTATGGTCTGATCAAGTCAGCCTAGGAGCAAAATACTTTAGATGCAATATTTTCTATCCAGGTCTCAGTTGGGTCAGTCCATGTTAGACAAGTCCAATGACATTGGGCTCAAAGTGACTCCTGGAAATGTCTTGCGTTGGAGTTCCAATAACTTAACCAAACAATAAAGCTTGATTGGAATATGGAGAGATGGTATACTAAAAGAAATGCTAAAGTTATCCACAAAGCACAAAAAATACTCTGTCTCATGCATGCATATGTTTGGATGCTTACATTCTGCAATAATTCCAATGAGTACAAGAAGCTCAGTCTACATGAAATATAGGTCAAATTTCTACCTCACTTCTGGCCCCATTTCTGTTTCAGGATCCACAATGCTCATTTCAAAAGAATTGCTTGATCTCATTGATTGACCCTCCACTCCCCGTATCTGTTCTCTTGCCATCTCTGCCTCTGGACACTCTTTCAACTCCCTCACTATCTCCACGAACGTCCAGAGAGAATTAATATCAAAATTTCCATTTAACCTTGGATCAACTGCATTTCTTATATCTCCATTTGCCAAAAGTGAACTAATCCAATGAACAATATGTATGTTCTTGTCGTGACTTTTTATTATTGCAGGCCGACCTGTGATCAGCTCCAATAGAACAACTCCAAAGCTGTACACATCACTTTTCTCTGTCAGCCTGTAGGATGCATAATACCTGCATTAAAGGTGAAAAAAATAAAAAGAGAACACTTAATCAACAAATCCTTGGAAAAGCATTGTTAATGTAATACTTTGTAAGTGGCCATAAAAACTGACTTAGGATCTACATATCCGACAGTTCCAGCAATCTCAGTAGACATATGACTTTTACTTTCACTTGGGAAAAGCTTTGAGAGCCCAAAATCAGCAATCTTTGCCCGTAGTTTTTCGTCTAACAAAATATTTGAACTCTTTACATCTCTGTGAACTATAAGTGGCTTGCAGCCTTGATGCAGATACTGTAGCCCTGCAGAAAATTTTGTACTTCTTCAGCTTACGATAAATTGTAACTCAAACATGTTTAAGAAATTTAAGTTTTTTATTAATCTGTCAGCTTGATAACCTTGTGCTGCATCCAGTGCAATCTGCAGCCTGTCTTTCCAACTCAAAGCCTTATTTCTTTTATCTGCAAAAATTAACATTCTCACTGAGGGCAGTCCAATTTGCAAGCAATAAACTTGAAGGAATGAAGATGGTCAATACCTAGTAGATATTGCTCTAAGTTTCCACCAGCCATGTATTCATAGACGATCCCAATATTAGTCCCTTCATTGCAATAACCAATGAAAGAAGCTAAATTCCAATGATGGATTCTCATCAAGAGATGAGCCTACTCAAAAATATAGTTCATTTTGCGGAAAAGCTACCATTAGACATAATCCTTGCAGTTGTAATAATAACAAGCCTTTGAGGGTGAATTTGAGTTGTTGGATGAAGTATCATACCTCAGTTCGAAATTGAGTTGAACCATGAACTGAACCTAGAGATAGCATTTTCACAGCAACTGGTGTGCCATTGACTAAGTAGCGATGGTAAACTGTCCCAAAACCTCCTTTCCCAATAACTGTTTGGAAGCTATTAGTAATCCTGATAATCTCAAGATATGTGAATTGGCAGCTGTCTGTCTCTATCAACAAACCTTCGTCTTTTTGAGCATTGACAGAGGCCTGGATAGCCACACCAATCAATAGAGTTGTTCATTAGCAATCCACTATAAATGGAATGACTTGGCAGTCTTTTGATTACTGCGTTTCTTTCTTTTTTTTTTTTGTGTGTGTGGTTCGTGTTTCCTTTCAGAATGCTGCTAGTATATGAGTATATATGCACATACCTTCTAGCCACCCTATCATATGATTACATTTTTAATGAGTCCACAAAATTTAAAAGGGAAATTTATTTTTCTTGCAGAGTCATTAAAAGGTAAAAAAAGACTTGCTTACAATCAAATTAACAATAAGTTCACTAACCTTAGTATCAGTGACCCATTATTGTATCTTTCAATCAGAGGCAAAGGAACTGAACCTGAGAGCTTGTTTCCTTCCAAATTTCTGCCATTTTTGTTTAACAATCTCATTTGGTTGTAGTAAGTATAGACTTGTACTGCAAAGGATTGTCCACTTACAGATGCTGGAGTAACTTAAGCCTGGATAGGGATGAAGATATCGGCCCTGTTAATTTACTTGTTGACAAATTCCTGTATGCAATCAGATAGCTTCGTTATAAGTTGAAGATCATTTCATTTCCATTGCTAAGTAGAGATTATTGTTAACTTACAAAGAAGTAATTTGCGGGGGTTCATAACCATTGTAGCGGCAATTCAGGTCATTCCAAGGGTACACCGGTGCACATGGATCACCTTGCCAGCCTTCATCCAACCCATAGTTTGACTTGACATCCTCAATGGCACTGACCATGATTATGAGAAACAGTGAGTTTGGGCTCAAGTTTTCATACAAAAAGCATTGCATACATGAGAGAACATACCATCTTCCTCATCCGTGGGTGCCTGTAAGAAATCTCTGACTATATATATTTCCATTGCATTCAGAATGGGAGGAAGGGTCGACTTCTCTGACTTGTATAATGAAAAGCTCAGGTTGGCTCCTCTCACTGGCTGTAGGCTCAATATGGTCATCCAATGTAGGTAATTGCGAAGTTTGACTTCCCTCAACAAGTTGCCATTTAATGTAATGTTGAATTCTCTATATTGATCCCCTTGCAGGCTTTGAAGCTCAGCAAAGTGCATGTATATGTAAAATTTTAAAGTGGGATCGCCAATGTCAAACTCAAAATGTAGCGAGTCATTAACATTTATTGGAAGTGCAGCAGTTCTCATGACCTTGGATGGTAAGTTGAAAACATTGCCATTCAGGGAATCAATGGAGAAGTTGGTACCATATGATGTGCAATGAGGGCAGTCATATGGTGTCCATATTCGATCATAAGCATCATCAGGGAACCTGAGTAGTGTACCAAGTATCAGTGCTAGTCCAAATCATGGCAACATTTCAATCATCAATGCACATTATGCATGTTGGTAGCAGAATGCAGAACTAATGGTCCTAATTGATCTTTAAGAATTGAAATATCATGGAAGTCAGCTTACTAACCTCACTATCTCATTGGTTGTTGAGCCAAAATTGAGTCGCAGGTATAAATCTAAGGATGCTGATTCAGCTTCAGCTTGGTAAGTAGAATTATGGTAATGTCTTACCTCCAAAGCTGATATGAAAGGGGTTCCTGAGCCGGTGTTTAGAAGGCAAACATATATGTTATCTATTACAGGTATATGAATAATCACATTGATCACAATATGTGACGCATTGTCAAACTATACTGAATCCCACTTATTAACTCCAACATATAAGTCCAATTGCTGGAATCTATCTTGATTATCATAATTTCGATACATGAAGGAGGCTCTAATCAAGTAAATACGGGACTTGCCTTCAGGTGTTTTTAGGGTGTAACAGTTTCTGGTCTCTTGTGGAAAGCTTCTAACATCCATAAATGATCTGGGAACAGCACCAGAACTGAAATTGGATGGTATGTTCTCATTCACTCCCGTGCTGATGAATGGTCCATCAGAATTGTATTCAAGCTCAGTTCTGTCATCATGGTAGCCGAATTCATCTGGTTTCCCACAGTCAATATTTATGTCGCCTGTGACATGAAGTTTAAATTTCAATTGAACAGGAAGACATCAATTTGCAGGTCATGCATCAGATCTGACTATAGTTTAGTAAAAATGCTGGGAAATGCACTGTTAAGTTGCATCTTTCAAATGGAAATTTGCAAGATACAAAACATAAACAAGGGATACGAAATGATTGAAAGCATTGCTTCTGCCATTAACCCTCAATTTTACTTGGGATTATTTGAACCTCAAAGCAAATGAAGGACAGATTAAACTACATATTCTACTGCACATATTCAATATGAATCATCAATCTTCAATGTATATAACCTGTTGGAAATGTGTACTAACCGCCTATGTCATCAAGTTCCCTTCTAGCTTGCTTTTGGATGGTGAAGTTCCTATCAGAACTGCTAAAGCTTGAAACTCTGGCTTCTAAAGTAATAGTAGAGAGGGCCATAAACCACACGATAGAAGTTCTAGCCCATGTTTCTTTACATTTCAGACTCATTCTCTCTGAGGAGAAGAAATATATTTCATTAAGTTTTTGGTTTCGTTGCCTGGTAAAGAAGGCTTGAAATTGGCCAAAATGAATTCAGTCTCAAGAAGGTATATAACTCCAACAACCAAAGAGTAGCAATATAAAGATTCCAAATAGCTTGGGCACCGTGATAGAGTAAATTAAAGCTTGTCATTCTAGATGTGAAAGAGACTTTCGCCAACTTGCACAAGCCGTGGAACTAGTGCCATGCAGATTCTTGACTTGGAAGTTTAAGGTTGAGTGCTACCAAGTACCAAAAATCAATCTTATCCAATATCTGTCAATATTACCATGTCAAAATGACATCAACCTTACACAATATTAGGATGAGTTATAGTGTAATGATAAGAAGTGTTTATTGTGGCATAGAGATTATGGGCAAAAAAAGAAAAAATTGCATACATCTAATTGTTTTCAAAACTTTACAGTCTAAAATTGTTGATATCTTAATAACATATAAATTGACACAATTGTAAATAAACAATAAGCAATAGACCTATAGCCTATTGCTCCAAGAGGATTTGAAAAAGAGTCATAGGTATTCAGCTATGTTTTTTACTGATTATATCTATCCAAAATTTTGGACTAACTAGACTGGAAGTTTCGTCCTTACTCAACAAAATATACATTTAATATGCATTTGACAATAGAATATTCAACAAGAGACCTCTAAAAAATATCCAATTAGTTTGGTGACTTTACTTAGCCTAGTCAATGATAAGATTTCTAGTATAAAAATAAGGCATAAGTATGAGTTCACAATCATTAATTTATTATTTTTATTGAATATAGTGGTCCATGCCCAAGGAGTCTTTCATGAGCTTTATCCTAAGGATAAACATTTCAAACAATAATAAAAACTATTGAACAAAAGCTAATTGGTTAGTGTTTGACTTTTCCACAATCTACCAATTACTTTCCTAGTGTTGTTAATCTTTTAGGTATGCATTAAAAGCATTTATAGTAATGTGTTGAAAATGTTGCAATGTGTCCTCTCCCAAGTTAGATACTTTATGGAACCAAAACTTAAATGTCATGTAATTGTCTATAGCGGAAAGCTTGACTTTGATGTGGATGTGATGAAACTTAAATGATTTTAATGAGATATTACTTGTTTTTAGAATTTTTTTTTTCCACTCATTATGTTATTAATTATACACTGCTTTCATCTAATGTTGAGATCAAATTTGATTATATATCATATGAACAACATGAAACTTTGAGATGTTTGATTCATAATTTTTCCATTCAAGAATCAAAATAAGAATGAAAGATTATTATTCATAATGTTTGATAAAAAGGTATCTCATTCTTATTCTTATTCTAGTATTTAAGAATTATTCATTTATTACTCATTTTCATGTTGTTTAATTATATTTTCATATCCCTCTATATTCTCTTTATAAATTAAAAATATGTTATGATATATACATATTTACATATTATTTTCTATTAAAAATAAAAATTATTATAAATAATAGAATCATATTATGTACGGTAATAACCAAAAAATATTATAAATAAAAGTATTAATTAAAATTTATGTGACAATAATAATAAAAAATAATTTAAAAATTTTATACTAATATTTAAATAATAAATAATAATAATAATAATAATTATTATTAGTATATATAAGAGATATTTCGAATAATCTTTTAATAAATATAATATTTATCTAGTTATAATATATTTAGATGTTATTTTTAATTTATGAATAAAAATTTATTAAATGATTATAAAATATAATATATAAATTAAATTGAATTTAATCGAGAAATTTTAACCTTTGACAATCATTTAAGGTCAAATATGAAATATTTAAAAAAATACAAAAATCAAGGTGTAATTTATTAAAAATGGGCAAAACTTTTCTTGATGGGATTAAGAATAGAATCTTATGAAATCTCTTATTATGGCCAACCAATCACAAATCTAGCATATATGAATTTTTCTTTTTAGGATCTCACTATTTCTTTTAAGAGGTGTTGCATAGAGTTACTAGAAATCAAACATGAATCTGGTATCCACCTATACCAAGAATTCTATGATTGTAGTACTACTATGCCAAAATTTATTTATTTGGAACTTCGCCACCCTTAGAGTTGCCTTTTCAAGTCACTCCAATTTGTTTATGGTCAGATTGTAGTAGAAGGAATCCTTTTTCCTATTTAGTAGTCCAAAAACAAATCATAACCATTATAAGAGTGATTGAGTTCAATTATTTTAAGAATCACAAATCAAGATCATGGAAGAGTTTGTTTGGTCTTAGAAAAACACCTAAAATCAAAACCAATGTATGAAGGTCATGATGAGGATCAAATCTCCCAGTTGCCAAAACCCATTATGCAACAAATCTTACTTTACTTGCCTCCCAAATATGCAGGCAGGGCTGCCATTCTATCCAAGTCCTAGAACACCATCTGGAACTTGATCCTCGCCTTGGATTTTGATCTTGACCAATCTTCCTTCACATGGGTTGAATACAAAGCTAATGATTCCATATAGGAATTTGTTAAGTTAGCCAAAGCATCTTTGAAAATACTATATCAGCAAGATATGGTTAAAGTTTGGAGCTTTAAACTGTCCTTGATTTGTTTTGACACAAAATTTCCTACACACCTTGCTAAATGGTTAAAATTGTTGGAATAGAAGGCTTATGTTGAAGAATTTCATCTTTCCATGCCACTGGAGTTCTGGTACCACAAGTTTTTGTTGCCTAACTTTGCAATCTGGCTTCTAGTTAAATTGGAAATTGTTACTTGCAAATTGCATCATTGGATAGATGTTTACAACATTGAATTTCCTTGTCTAAAAGTTCTAGAGTTATATAACATTATATTCTGCGAAGTTATAATGCAGAAACTACTGTCAAGTTACTCTGTGCTTGAGACTTTTTGTATCAAAATTTCACAAAATTTTGATCACCTTTGCCTGCTTGATCATTTGCTAAAGATTAAGAAGGTAGATATAGATAATGTTCGTTTTATAGTTATTGGAGCACCAAATATTCAAAGCTTTAGCTCTATTATACCATACTACAATCTACCATTCTAACCAAAATTCGTTGCTTGTATCAATTTGAAGTTCCCAACTTCTCCCTAGGATCTACTAGTTTATGATACTGAGAGGAGGGGTGAATCAGTATCACCACAATTCGCAATTCGCAGGTAAGTGAACAACTTCAACCTCTTCTTAAAAGCAACCTCTTTCTCAGACTCGACTAAGGTAGATCTATTACTATCTACTAATCACAATAGTCCCCAAAGTCACCTTTCAGACACCTTGTCTAGTAGACAATACGGATGTTCTTATTTAGGTCTTCGTTAGGTTATGGGTTGGCTGATACTTTAACTGCGTTCACAACTCAATTCAAAGCACAGAACGTAAAGCAAATTAAGGACACACGAGATTTACGTGGTTCCGTCAACGTGACGTACATCCACGGTGGTAGGGACTCTCCCTTACTGAGACTATCCCTTACTGAGACTATCCACTATACTTGAGAATTCAGGTTACAATGGATGTCTTTAATTCTCTACTCCTTTCACTATTGCAATTACTAAGCAAGTACAATACAAAGAGTGTCACTTACTGTGTCTACCCTTCTTCTAGCTTGTCTTGCCTCTGTTGAATTGAAAAGCTGCTCCACAGCCGTTTAAAAGTTCACCGCAACGCTCTCTAACCTCTCTTAAAGAAGTCTGGAAATACGTTGAGTTCAATGCTTCGCCGAAGTTTTTCTCTAAGTTGTATCACACAACTCCTGCTTTTACCGTCTCACGATCTTACCCGTCTCCTTGCCTCACAGTCTTACCCGTCTCCTTGCCCCACGATCTCACTGTCTCACGGCTTGCTTGTCCGTTTCTCTCTCTCTTGCTGTCCAGTCGAATTTCTCTCTCTTCCCGCCGGATTTCTCTCTCGTCATCGGATTTCTCTTTCTTCACCGAATTTCACTTTTCCGTTCACCGTCAGGTTTCTCTCTCTTCTCGCCGCTCTGCTCCGATTTGGCTGTCAGGTTTCTCTCTCTTCCCGCCGGTCTGCTCTAATTTGGCTATCGGGTTTCTCTCTCCTTCCGATCTGGCCGTATAGGTCTTTGCCGTCCACCCACTTTCGGCAGTCCAGTCATGTCGTCTCCTCGCCGACCGCTGGTGTGCCATTCCTCACGGGTTTATCTCCTTCTCCGGTCTGCGTTTTCTCTTTCTTTGTCTGTCAGCTGCATTTTCTCTCTCTTTGTCCGCTGGTTTGCTCGATTTTCTGGCCGTCGATGGCTGTGTTTTCTCTCTCCTTCCCGTCGACGGCTGCTCAATTGCTTCGGCCGTCCACCTTTGTTCTTTGTTCAGCCCCCAAATCTGATTTTGGCCGTGCTTCTCTTCGTTTTGCCGTGTACTGTTCGTCGGCCGTCGGGTTTCTCTTCTTCTTCCAACGAGGTTCCTGTTCACGATGGCTACTGTTCACTCGATTCATCCGTCGGCTGCACTGTTTACTTTCTTCGTCCTTGCCGGTGGTGTTCTTCCGTGTAGGGTTTGGTATTCTCTTTGGTTGGTCGGTTGTCTAAGTTTTGCTGAATGCTCAATATTACCGACACCCCCTGTTCTTTGTCTTCCAAGACCATTATATACTCTACTCCATAAAACCCTAATAAGGTTTACGTGGTGGTTTTACGTTCTTGCCCTTCCGTGTGGTTTTACCTTTTTGCCCTTCCGTGTGGTTTTACTTTCTTGCACTCGTAAACCTAGTTGACAACAATTACAACCCATACAAGGCTGTGGGAACAACAATCTCCCCCTTTGTAATTGTTGGCAACACTTATAATAAAAGTCACTATGCTGCAGTTTCAACTCCCCTTAAATATGCATTCCCCTTTTCTTAACAGCTCCCTCTGCACTGTTGTTTCTCTCCCCCTTTGCCAACCAATTACAAATTTGAAAAACTCGCAAAGTAGAGATGGAGGATTCACCTGAACTTCAAGCTTGATGAGGCATTCGCACAGACAGACTCATTCTGTGCTTTTCAAACAGCTCTGTAAACAGAGATTTAGTTAGATCTTGTGTAGCCTCTTCAACAGATTTATATTCAACCTGTGAGAATAAAGCAGTAGCTCCCACAATTTTTCTTCTTGTTGTAACTCCTGCTGATGGGTCACCTATGATCTGACTTTCTCGATGAGAACTGGTCCACGTTTTCTTTGGCTTTCTTTCTTGCATAATCTTAGTTGCAAGAGGATCTCTTTCTTCATCAATCACATACAAATTTCCAGCTGTTCTCTTCCCAGCTGTAACAGTATTGCCTTCTTTATTCTTTACCTGGCAACCTATTTTTGTGAATATTACCTTATGGTCTTCATTGCATAGTTTGCTGACAGATGTTAGATTATATTTAAGTCCTTCAACATGCAGAATATCTTTCAGCTTTCCTCTTCCAATGTTTACTGACCCCTGACCACTAATGTTGAGTGAATCATCATTGCCAAACTTGACTCTGCCTTCTCTTGACTTGTTTAGCTTTGACAATTTACTCTTATTTCCCGTCATGTGTGAAGTGTATCCATTGTCAAGGATCCACTACTTATTCTTGCAATCAGCCTTTAGTGCAATTTCAGGTATATTATCTACCTCCCTTTTTACTCTGTATTCCTTCTTCTGAACTGGTTAGAAGATAGTTTTCTCCTTTTTCATAGCTTTTACTGCACCGCTTGTCTTTACTGTGCCATTGAGTGTCTTATCTTGCTCAAGAATAAGTGTCATGCATCTCTTGGCATTATAGGCATCCTGCCCACATCTTTCACACTGCTCCAAGTCTACCAATATAGCAAACTTGTTCCTTGAAATCACTAGTTTGGGCCTCCACCAACATTCCTTGTCAGTATGTCCTTGCCTTTTACAGTATATGTAAGAACTCACGACAGGTATTCTCTTCTGGATTCTGTATTATCTCCCCCTATATGCAGCATCGTATCTTCTCAAGTTGGAGACATATACTGGCTTTCTCCACCAGCAGTTAATTGTCTTATGACCCCAAACTCCACAATAAAGGCAATGACCTTAAAACTGCCTCTTCTTGAGTCTGATCATAGCTTGTCTTCTTCTGTTCATCACTTGTTGTGTAGGCAAAGTAGCTGGCTTCTTTGCTTATGTGACTTTCATTTCACTCACCTTCTTCTCCTTCTTCTGTTCAGCCGTAGCTCTCTGCTGGCTGACTTTCTTTTCTTTCTGAGATGTAACAGCTATAGGCTGCTGCTTTTTAACCATATACATCATTTTTGGCCTTGGCTTTGGTTTGATAACTGTCTTCTCTTCTTCAGTTATCTTCACCTGAGTCACAACCTTCTCTTTCAACTTCTGTGGCAAAGTCTCATTCTTCTTTTCTCTTGCAGAACTTGTTTCTTCTACCACTTCAAACATCTGCAAGTTTTTCTCATTCTTATTGAGTTGTTATTGAAGTCTCAACAACTCTATCTCCATTTCTTCAATTGTTAAAGTCCTTGAGCCAAGCTCTATTGTAAGATCTTCACATATTTTGATATGTTCTTCAAATCTTCTCTTCAAGTCAATATGTTCAACCCTTATTTCATCATTTTGACTTTCAGCTTCCTCAGACTTTGCTTCAACTTGTTTTATGTGAGCTTCCAACCTTTTTATGGTTCTGCCCCTTCTGATTATCTCCTTTGAAGCTGCTTCCAGCTCAGCTTCAAGATCTGGCTCTTCTTCATCAACTTCCTCTTCCTCTTCAGAGGTTGAGCTACCACTTTGTGCTGATGCCATAAAGACATACTCATCTGATGAGTCTTCATCTTCCTCCTCATCAGCTTCTTTTGTCTGACTCACATAACTCTTGAATGAGCCTCTCATCTTCCTCTATGGGTTGGCAATCTTCTTATTGGACTTCTTTGATTTAAATGATGATCTTCTCCATCTTGAATTCTGCTCATCGTCACCATCCTCATCTTCATCATCAAGTTTCACTTTGCACTGAGAAGCAAAGTGTTCAGTCTGCCCACAACGATAACATCTCAAGGTCAGTTGTCCTTTTTCTTTCTTAGATCCCTTCTTAAATTTCCTTGTGAAATAAGCCAATACTTCACCTTCACTTTCTTCCTTATCACCATCATCATCCTCACTGGATGATTCTTCCTCTTCGTTTATTTTCAAGTGTCTCATAGTTTTGAAAGCTGCCTCCTTTGATACCTTCGTTGTTGCAGAGCTTTCAGCTGACTTTATCCTCATCTCATATGTAATGAGATTGCACTGGAGATTATGCAGAAACATAGAATTGAGATCTCTGCTCTCTTCTATGGCTACTACCTTTGAGGCAAACCTCTCAGGCAGAATTCTCAGAATTTTCTTCACAATCGATGAGTCCTTTTTGTTCTTCCCATGACTTTTAAGGTCATTTACAGCATCAATAACCCTAGTGAAGAACTCTTGGACTGTCTCATTCTTTTGCATTCTGAGAGATTCATATCTCTCCTTGAACACTTGAAGCTTAGCCTCCTTCATTCTGCCATCACCTTCATAGATTTTCTACAATCTGTCTCATATCTCCTTGGCAGATTTGCAGTCCATAACTTTAGCATACTCAGCATCTGTCAATGCTGAAATAATGACATTTGAGGCCTTTCCATTTATCTCAAACTGCCTTAACTCCTCTGGGGTTGGGTCTTTACTTTCTTCCGGAGCCACAAAACCCTCATGTACACATTTCACCATGTTCATGCCCATGGTTGCAAATACCACTTGCATTCTTGCTCTCCACATATGATAGTTGGTTCCGTTGAAGATGGGAACCTTCTTGCTGTAAGTGGTGTTAGTGCTGGTACCGGCTTCCATTTCTCAATATGCTAAACAAGTCAAACTTCTAGCTCCCTTCAAACTAGTACACCAAGCTGTTAAGCTTCAAACTGGTGAACCTATGCTCTGATACCAATTGAAGTTCCCGACTTCTCCCTAGGATCTACTAGTTTATGATACTGAGAGGGGGGTGAATCAGTATCACCACAATTCGCAATTCGCAATTCGCAGGTAAGTGAACAACCACAACCTCTTCTTAAGAGCAACCTCTTTCTCAGACTCGACTAAGGTAGATCTATTGCTACCTACTAATCACAATAATCCCCAAAGTCACCTTTCAGACACCTTGCCTAGTAGACAATACGGATGTTTTTGTTTAGGTCTTCGTTAGGTTATGGGTTGGCTGATACTTTAGCTATGTTCACAACTCAATTCAAAGCACAGAACGTAAAGCAAATTAAGGACACACGAGATTTACGTGATTCCGTCAATGTGACGTACATCCACGGTGGTAGGGACTCTTCCTTACTGAGACTGTCCACTATACTTGAGAATTCAGGTTACAATGGATGTCTTTAATTCTTTGCTCCTTTCATTATTGCAATTACTAAGCAAGTACAATACAAAGAGTGTCACTTACTGTGTCTACCATTCTTTTAGCTTGTCTTGCCTCTGTTGAATTGAAAGGCTGCTCCACAGCCGCTTAGAAGTTCACCGCAACGCTTTCTAACCTCTCTTAAAGAAGTTTGGAAATATGTTGAGTTCAATGCTTCGCCGAAGTTTTTCTCTAAGTTGTATCACACAACTCCTACTTTTACTATCTCACGGTCTCACCTGTCTCCTTGCCCCATGATCTCATTGTCTCACGGCTCGCCTGTCCGTTTCTCTCTCTCTTGCTGTCCAGTTGAATTTCTCTCTCTTCTCGCCGGATTTCTCTCTCGTCACCAGATTTCTCTTTCTTCACCGGATTTCACTTTTCCGTTCACCGTTGGGTTTCTCTCTCTTCCCGCCGCTTTGCTCCGATTTGGCCGTCAGGTTTTTCTCTCTTCCCACTAGTCTGCTCTGATTTGGCCGTCGGGTTTCTCTCTCCTTCTGATCTGGCCATATAGGTCTTTGTCGTCCACCCACTTTCGGCAGTCCAGTCGTGTCGTCTCCTCGCCGACCACTGGTATGCCATTCCTCACAGGTTTATCTCCTTCTCCGGTTGCGTTTTCTCTTTCTTCGTCCGTCGGCTACATTTTCTCTCTCTTCGTCTGTCGGTTTGCTCGATTTTCTGACCGTTGATGGCTGTGTTTTCTCTCTCCTTCCCATCGACGGCTGCTCAATTGCTTTGACCGTCCACCTTTGTTCTTTGTTCAGCCCCCAAATCTGATTTTGGCCGTGCTTCTCTTCGTTTTGCCGTGTACTGTTCGTCGGCCATTAGGTTTCTCTTCTTCTTCCGACGAGGTTCCTGTTCACGACGGCTACTGTTCACTCGATTCGTCTGTCGGTTGCATTGTTTACTCTCTTTGTCCTTGCCGATGGTGTTCTTCCGTGTAGGGTTTGGTATTCTCTTTGGTTGGTCGGTTGTCTAAGTTTTGTTGAATGCTCAATATTGCCGACACCCCCTGTTCTTTGTCTTCCAAGACCATTATATACTCTACTCCATGAAACCCTAATAGGGTTTACGCGGCGGTTTTACGTTCTTACCTTTCCGTGTGGTTTTACCTTTTTGCCCTTCCATGTGGCTTTACTTTCTTACACACGTAAACCTAGTTGACAACAATTACAACCCATACAAGGCTGTGGGAACAACACAATTTAAAGGAGTTGAGACAAAATTTATCTTTAATTTTTCGTACTTTGAAATTGTTGATAAAAGTTAGTGCTACTACTATGTCTCTTTGATGTTGCATTTTTGGTTTCTAGTTTCTAACTTTTATTAAAGGCTCAAAAGTTAGTTAAGTTAGTTAGAACTTAGTTAACTTAGTTAAAATGGCTGTTGGGAAACAATGGCTGCCTATGTTAGCTTACTTAACCAAACTTTCACTTAGTATTATTCAAATTCAAATTTGATGTCATGATTATAATTAAAATTTGAATCATTTTGAAATACTAATTACTAGAAACTTTTTGAATTTAAATTTAAAAATGTATGATATAATCAAAGCACCAATGATGTATAAAATTATAGATAATGATCAATGCAAGGTGAATTGCTTCTCCTACAAGTCTAAAAAACCTTCTACTCCTTTCCTTCTATTCTTTATAGTCAAAAGAAAACAAAAAACTTACAACAGTGGTATCAGAGCATTTTAGTTCTTCAGGGACTTGCTAAAATTGTGAGGTTTGAGAGTAAACATTTGAGAGAAACATGTGAATGAGTGGAAATCTGGTAGAAAGGTTTGAGAGAGTCTATCAAAGGAGACCAAGTCAACCTTTACAGATGGCTTCTATAAATTTTTCTCTACTGCCACCTCTAAAGTTCAATGGAGATAACTATCTCCAATAGCCAGTCATGATGAAGGTCTATGTTAAGGCCTTTGATCTTTGAGATGTAATAGAAAATGGAGGAGTCATTCCACCTTTACCAGCAAATGCAACACCAACATAACTCAAAAACCATAGTGAGCTTGTGTTAAGGTTGTACAAAGCCTTGACATGCATTCATTCATCTATTACAGAAGCAATTTTCAATAGGATTATGACTTATGACACAACTAAGGATGCACGGGAAAAGCTAAAAGAGGAATATGGTGGAAGTGAGAAGACAAGAACAATGTAACTTCTCAATCTCAAAAGAGAGTTTGAGCTACTTAAGATGAAAGAAACAAAAACCATAAAGGATTATGGGGATAGGCTTATAAAGCTGGTCATTTAAATCAGAATCCTTGGAGAAGATCTCTTAGATTCAAGGATTGTTCAAAAGATGTTGGTAAGCATACCAGAAAAGTTTGAACTAAAAATATCTTCACTTGAAAACTCAAAAGATCTCTCAAAAATTTCTCTAAGTGAGCTGATGAGTACTTTGCAAGCTTAAGAATAGAGAAGATTGATGAGATTAGAGGAGGGTTCCACTAAGAGTGCTTTCCCAACTATACACTCAAATAAAGCATAGCGAAAGAAAAAGAAACAATCTAGAAAGCAGTTGAGAAAGGAGGGAGGAAGTAGCATTGGTAGTAAACAAATGATCTACCTCTTGAACATTGCAAAAAGACCTCTCACCTGCAAAAGTATTGTTGGTGGAGGTTTGATATCATTTGTAGACATTACAATGAGAAGGGGCATAGAGAACAAGTTTGTCTTAAGAAAAGAATGTCTTACTAGAATCAACAACAAGCATAAGTAGCAAACAACAACCATGAAGAAATTAAAGAACAACTTTTTGTTGCTACTAGCATTGCAATTGACAAAGATACTGAAGTTTGGTTGGTTGACAGTGGTTATTCAAACCACTTGTCACCAAACTTAAAATTTTTCAAAAGGCTTGATCAATCCTTCTCATCTAAAGTAAGGATAAGGAATGGTGACTTTTTACAAGTCAAAGGGAAGGGAGTTGTTGTAATCTAATCTCACCTAGGGGAAAAGGTGATCTCAGATGTATTATACATGTCTAACATTAATCAGAATCTACTCAATATATGTTAGCTTTTAGAGAAAGGTTTCTCACTAATTTTTTTTTATTTTTAAAAAAAAAAAACATTCCACCATTCATGATGCATCTAAGGTGGAGTTTTTTGCAATACTTATGAAGGGAAAAAGCTTCCATTAAGACCTAAAGTAAGCTGAGAAGGTAGCTATGCCTACTTCCTTAACTGAAGCAAATTTATGGCATAAAAGAATGGGGCATTTACACTATATAGGCATACAAAAGCTTCATACGAAAGAAATGGTGCATGATCTACCAAAAGCATATGATCCTAAGGCTATGTGTCAAGCTTGTCAACAAGGAAAATAATTTAGATTGCCTTTCTCAACTAATCAATGCCAAAGTAATAAAAATAAGTTGGAGCTATTGCATAGTGACACCTATGGTACCATAAGCATAGATTCACTCAATGGTAGTAAGTATTTTATTACTTTTATACATGATCTTACACTAAGAAACAACTTTTTGTTGCTATTAGCGTTGCAGTTGATAGAGATACTAAAATTTGGTTGGTTAATAGTGGTTGTTCAAACCACATGTCACCAAACTTAAAAGTTTTCGAAAGGCTTGATCAATCCTTCTCATATAGAGTAAGGATATGGAATGGTGATTTCTTATAAGTGAAAGGAAAAGGAGTTGTTACAATTTAATCTCACTCAAGGACAAATGTGATCTCAAATGTGTTATACTTGCCTAACATCAATTAGAATCTACTTAGTGTAGGTTAGCTTCTGAAGAAAGGGTTCTCACTAAATTTTTTTTTTTAAAAATAACTTTTCACCCTTTATGATGCATTTGGGGTGGAGTTTTTTGTAGTACCTATAAAGAGAAAAAGCTTCCACCAAGGCCTAAAGCAAGTTAAGAATGTAGTGATACCTACTTTCTTAACTGAAGCAGACTTATGGCATAAGAGATTGGGGCATCTACATTATGTAGGCATGCAAAAGCTTTATAAGAAAGAAATGGTGCATGATTAGCCAAAGGTATCTAATCTTGAGGTTGTGTGTCAAGCTTGTCAACAAGGAAAATAATCTAGATTGCCTTTCTGAACTAATCAAAGCTAAAAACTAAAAACAAGCTGGAGTTATTACGTAATGACACCTATGGTCCCATAAGCACAAATTCACTCAATGGTAGTAGGTATTTTATTATTTTTATAGATGATCTTACAAGATTCTATTGGCTTTTTCTTTTGAAACAAAAAATAGATACTACAAAGGTGTTCCAAGAGTTCAAAGCTTGGATTGAGAATCAAGCAAGCTACAACATCAAAGCTATTAAATTAGACAATGAAACTAAATATACTTCAAACTCCTTCAAACAAATTTGCCTAGTAGCTGGCATACAACAATAATTCACGCCTCCTTATAACTCTTAACAAAATGGTGTAGGTAAAAGGAGGAACAAGACAATAACAAAGATGTCTAAGTATTTGCTTTTTGAGAAAGCAATGCCTAAAATGCTATAGAGTGAAGCTATGATGACAATAACATATCTAATCAATAGACTTCCAATTAGGGCTTTGCATGAACAAACTCCTTTTAAAGCTTAGTTTGGGAGAAAACCTTCTTTTGGTCATTTAAGAGTATTTGGTAGCATCTGTTATACTTATGTCTCAAAAAGGAAAAGAGATAAATTGGATTCTAAAATAGAAACAAATGTGTTTGTGGGCTATACAAACACACTAAGCAACTACAGGGTGTTCAATTCTTTCATAAATAAGATCTTTATCAGTAGAGATGTCACATTTGTAGTAAAAGAGTCCTAAAATTAGGAGAAAGACAATGTTGTTTACCACAATCAACACAAATGCAGCAATTAACTTCAAATGTTTCCTTAAATGACGAATTAATAGATCATACACCAGTTGAACGAATAAGGTCTCTTTCAGATTTTATGAAAGAAGCCTTGTTACTAAACTTAAACCATTAAGCTATATAGGGGCCTTAATTGATTCTAGGTGGAGAAAAGTTATAGAAGTTGAAATTAAAGCAATTGAAAGAAACAAAATTTGGATCCAAGTGGATAAACCACAAAATAAAAAACTCATAAGAGTCAAATGGGTTTACAGAATTAAGCTAAATCCAAATGGGTCCATAAAAAAGTTGAAAGCAAGGCTAGTGGAAAAGGCTTATTTTCAACAATATGGCATTGACTACTTTGAAATAGTCTCCCTTGTTGCCAAATTAGACATTGTTAAGTTGCTCCTAGCATGGTAGCACAAAAAGGTTAAGAGGTTCATCAACTAAATGTACAATCTGCTGCTTTAAATGATGAGCTGTAGGAACAAGTTTTCGTCAAACAACTAGATGGCTTCCTCAAGCAAGGACTAGAAGACAAAGTCTTTTTATTAAAGAAGGCCCTATATGGTTTAAAGTAGGCACCGAGGGCTTGGTACAACAAGATCAATGACTTCTTATTAAAGCTTTCATTCATTAAAAGTAGGAATGAGACTACCTTATATGTGAAAGCAAGAAAGGAGAAGTTATTGATAGTTTCAATCTACATTGATGATCTTTTAGTCATTGGAAGTAACTCTAAAACAATTGAGCATTTCAAACATGATATGATGAATATGTTTGAAATGACTGACTTAAGTTAGGTCAACATTGTCCTTGGATCAGAAGTGAAACCAACTAAGAAAGAAATATTTGTGAGTTAAAAAATGTATGCAAAAATGCTCTTTGAAAGATTCTAGATGATGAATTGAAAGAGCTTAAGCACACCATTGGCTATTGATGCAAGGTTTCTTAAAGAAGATGGAGCACCTAAAGTAGATCCTAACAAGTTTAAGAGTTTAACTGTTTACCTGCTATTTCTATTTCCATCTAGGCCAAATATTATGCAAGCAGTAAGTATCCTATCGAGATACATGCATGAACCTAGCCAAATACAACTTAAGGTTGCAAAGAGAGTTATTAGATATGTTAAAGGCACAATAATTTATGGCAAAATGTTCAACAAAATTGAGAAGCTTGCAATGGTTGGCTACATTAATAGCAATTAGGAAGGCACTCAAGATGAAATGAAAAGTACTTTAAGGTATGTGTTCACCTTGGGATCAGGTGTGTTTAGTTGGTACTCAAAGAAACAATTAGCTATTGCATAGTCAACAATAGAAGTTGAGTATTTAACTACTACAATAGCTGTAAAGCAAGCCATTTAGTTACAAAACATGCTAGTTAATCTACAACAGGCACCAACCAAGCCTATTATGATTTATTGTGACAACTAAGTTGCCATTGCAATCTTTAAATATCTAGTGAAACATGGAAAGACTAAGCACTTTCTGTTGAAGATTCATTTTGTTAGAGAGGCTTAAGAAAATAATGAAGTTTGGTTGGTATTTTGCTCTTTAGAAAAGCAACCAGCAGACATTTTAACTAAACCACTCCATAGAAAAAGATTCGTGGAATTAAGAAACCAATTGGGGATACAAAGCAATAGCACCAAGGAGGAGTGTTGATGAAAGTTGGTGTTGCTGCTATGTCTCTTTGATATTGCATTTTTGGTTTCCAGTTTCCAGTTTCTTCTAAAGACCCAAAAGTTAGTTAAGTCTATTAAAAGTTAATTAAGTTAGTTAACTTGGTTGCTAGGAATTGATTTCTACCTATGTTAGCTTATTCAACTAAATGTTTACTTAGTATTGTTCAAATTCAAATTTGATGCCATGATTGTAATTCAAATTTGTATTTAAATTTGAATCATTTTGAAATACTAGCTATTGGAAACTTTTTGAATTTAAATTTGGAAATGTATGATGTAATCAAAACAAAAATAATGTGTAAAATTATAGATGATGTGAGTTGCTTCTTTTACAAGTCTAAAAAACCTTCTGCTCCTTTCCTTCTATTCTTTCTAGTCAAAAGAATATAAAAAACTTACAATAGAAACATTAAATTGGCAAGGAATTTTCTAGGTGAAGTTTGGATTTCAAGTAAAAAGCTGAAATAATTACTTTTGACCAATCACAATGACCAAGAAGATTAGGCTATGGTGAAGATAATGGCACCAAATTTACAGGCCTTTATGCATGATTTTTGTGACATTCCATCCATTTTCTCTGTAAGCATCTCTAATCTTTCTCTATAAGCACCTCTAATCTTCTTTCTGTCAATCTAGTCCTCAGATTATAGGAAACTATAAATGCAATTTACTTTTGCAAACTCAAGAAGTACCTAAGAAACTTCAAAAGATTTAATGTTTTGCACTTGCACTTCTCTAATTCACTTCATCAAGTATTGTATGTTCAAAATCTACTCCTATTTCTTTTAATGAACTAAATTATAAAGTATGAGTTTATTCCACAGGAACTAACGAGAACATTAATTCCTTTGCTGCCAGATATTGAGAGCTTAAGGGTGGAAGAGCCTTTGAAGAAAGTAGATTTTGTAGTTGTTTTGGATAGCTTCCTATGGAGTTCTTGTCTTGTAGATTTGTGTATAATACCATTTAGTATTCTATCAGAAAACAAGTTCATTGAGGTAATTTCTTGTTAATCAAAAATATGTTCTTCTAACAATTAGTTTTACTTGGTTAAACTAAACATATTCTTCATAATTTGTGTTTAATTATCTTTTGTTCAATAGTATATACATGAGAAGCTAGTCAATAGACAAGGAAAGCCACCTTGTAAGGACAATATCAAACATTGCAAGACCGGTAGAATTACTTAACAAATTATTAGATTGAGTTGCATTCAAAGGTTAGTGACAATGTGAAGGTTCTTAATGTTAGTTCCTTAATTGAGCTACTCCCATCTCTTGGCCAGAACCACCATGTTAGATTCAAACTAAAGTGGTGAGAAAAAGGAATGCACTATTTGGCTATAGTTACTAGGAAAAATTCAAGTTTGTTCTAATTTTGGAAAAGAAAAACAAAAAAGCAACTTCAGGGCTATCAATGATCATGCTTCAATCAAAGGTATTGCCTCTTGAACTGGGTACAATAGTTATTATAAGTATAACAAAATATATAGATATTAAGGAGTTCTCCTTGTTCTGTTTCATTAACTTGAGTTTAACAGAAGAGTTTTGTGTGACATACAAGTGCACACCAGTAGGCATGTTTGCCAATTGCCAGTACTTATAACCAAACCCAACAAAAAGTTGTTCACAAAGTAATCTAAATATAACCAAAAAAAAAAAAAAAAGGAGAAATAGTTCACATAAAGAATCTTCCTTGGTTTTGAGTAGTTAGTTACAATGGGTTCCATATCCTATTGCAAGTTTCAAGATGCCTTAAGACTTTATACGTGATAAAGCAATGGGGTATGTAATTGGCACATCCTCGTGCCAATTGCCAGCTCTCAGTGGTTAATATTTAGATATTATTAACATCACTTAAAGTAAGAACAACAAATTTGATTGAAGTCAACATTAGGATTCACTTGATCACATTATAATTGTCATACATATTACATAATTAGGTTGTCATTATCCAGAAGACAGGTGCTAAAAAGAACAAGAAGATACAATTGGACCTCTTATTCATATATACATCTTACAAGCACCAAAATTGTGCCAATGTTCAAAACTATTTTACAGAGATGTGGCCTATCCAAACAACCAAAGTACGGGCAGCAGCTGCTTGGCTGTGCAGGCCTGCAATACACACAAGCCACATATATGGGCTGTCGTGGCCTTGGGGGAGAGTGGGGCAGATCAGAGAACTGCAAGATTAATGTCATCATAAACCCAAAATGTTCATAATTATGGAACAAATCAGAATTTTATTATTATATATTTTTTGGTGATGGGTACATATTCAATCACCTAGCCAATTAGTCCAACTTGCTTCACATGGTATTATTGGAGAAGACACCATGGCAATAATGAAGATTATCACCATAATAGATAGCTTTAAAGATTTGCTTGCCATTGTTTACAAGTTTAGTATGATCAATGTGTGTGAGAATTTGACTACATGATCTATGTGTGTCACTAGTGATTTAGTGGTAAAGTTACTTGAACTATTAATTTTAACTCTAGAGTCCAATCACTAACCCTAACCAACAAACCTAAAAAAAGATTAATGCTTAATTAACTCAAATAACTTTATCTTTAATTGATTGTCTTATTAGATTTTTGGTTTGGTATGTCCCCATTATTTCATTTTCCATTTTCTTTCTTTTTTTGATCCAAATGTATTGTTTAATAAGAAATTGGTTGGTTGAAAAAAATTGAGAACTAGTAGGACATCCAATTGCATTTAGTTAAAATAATAATAATAATAATAATAAAGAGAGATTGCTTTTTAAATTCCTTACAGAATTTAATTGAGAATTATATTCTATAACAATGTTCCTAAAAACTATAATAAGTGAAACTAAGATAATTGATCTTTCTTAAATTAGACAACTTTTGTTAGAATATTAAATTATTCTACGATCATCTGACCAACAATTAGTTGGCTAAGATCTAACATTGGTCTATCACAAGCAGAGAATAAATTAGAATTCTTTTTATATATTTTTGTCAAAGCAATTAACAAAGATGTGAGACTTTAAACTTTAAAAGTCTAATTATTTACAAAAATTTTATTTTTTTTATAACAAATATTATTTTTATTCATATTTGTAATTAAAAATTGCATTTGAATTACTCAAATCTTAAACAACAAAGATTACAAATAGGCTGGATTATATTGATTTTAGGTTGAGTTTGTTTAGGTATTAGCTAATTTAAATTTTAGATATTTCAAAATTATAAAATTTCAAATTATTTTAAATCATTAAATATATGTTATTAAATTTTTAAATTATTCCAAACTTTTAGGTTTGAATTTTAAATTACATGAATTTGTTGGTTTATTGATTTTTTATTTAATACATGATTTTTTTCCGTGGATTGAGTTTGGTCAAATTTTGGTACCTTTAACTGTTAGTATTTATCTAGGAAAAAAATGTGAAGGAAACTATCAGTAAAATGAAGAAGAGAAAAGAAAGGATAAAAAAAAAAGAAAAAATTAGAAATGAAATTTAAACTAATAATAAATTTAGAAAAATAAGAGTTTCAATAATTTTCATATAAATTAAATGGAACTTTTTGACACTTACTCTCTTTAAACCCACAAAAATCACATGGAAAAGAGCAACAAGCATTACCTGCAAACAATGTTAGGGAACCATTGAGATCATTCCAAGAAAGGTCCAAAATTGCTAAATTCTTCAAGCTTACTAAACCTTGTGCTGTGCAAGACCATCTAGGCTGCAAGATGCAAGACAAATGTACAATAGGATTCAATGTGTCATTTAGTTTTGCTGAATATAATGCATAATTAGTTAAATGGTGAGGTCATTAGCTTGATCATTATAATGGTAATTGGGTTGCTATATTGATCATTATACTTCTCTAAATTCTTGTAGTTCAAATGGAGAAATGGTTGATTCTATTCTCCCACTGAAAAGACAAGGCAATTGTTGAGGGTAGATCGGATCCTTGTCCTCTACATACAGTGTGGCTTAAAGAGTTAAATTGTGCAGGCATATTTTACTTTCTCCGTTTTTTTCTTTTCCCCTTACTATCAATGTATTTCAATTGATGTTTTAGGAGCGCCCCTTTTCACAGTAATATGGCATTGTACAATAATGTCTTGTACTCGGACGTGTGCTTTTGGTACTCTATGCAGGTTGTAGCTTACAAAAATGCGAGAGCCGATCTAAATGATGCGTAATAAAAGTTTCAACTAAAGGAAAAGCCATGAAGGCCTTCGCTGTCACCTCTATGACAACAAAAGCAACTGTTACATCGTTGCGCCAACCCCATATTTTCCGACACAACTGCAGGTACGTTGAATCACTCGATAGAGCCACCGAGCACGTGCCCCAATTTCAACATTTGTCAACTTTAGTAAACAACCGATACAAACCGAGCACGTGCCTCCCCACATGACCGTGCGCAGAAGTTATTTTAAATTTATTATCAAAGCAAATATTTTAGATAATTAGCTAGTATTTATCAAAAATTTCGGCGATCCTAATTGTAACTTAATTAAAACAAGTCTTAGTAATTATTTGTCTCCAAGATTTTTGTAATTTAGATAATGACACTATGTAATTAATTTGCTTTCAACAAAAAAGTCTAAATTAAAATTTTATTTATTTTAATTTTTACAAACTGTAAATAACATAATAAGATGAATTTTTTTATTTATATAAAATTAAAATCTTCAACTTGTATAAATCTTATAGTCAGGAATTGGTTTCTGATATCATGCAATCTCTTCTACATACAATAGCCAAAAAATTTAAATTGATGAGATATGTAAGTGTGTTTAACTAAATGGATACAAAACTTAAAATGGTTAAGATTTAACTTTTAGTTCATAAAATTGCGAATAATCAATAACTAATTTTATACAGATGTTTGCATAGAATATATAGAAAATAAGAATGAATAATTAATAAGACAATTATTTTTTTAATTGTGTTAAACTTGTTGTAGATATCTGAATTAATATTTTTAGAATTAAAACTTGCTATATATCTTTGAATCAAGATCTTTAGATAGCTTGATTCAAAAACTAACTAACATGAAATATTTTGAGTCTGAGTCATATCAGTACCTAATTAATTCCGTTATTTAACTGAATTATTTAATAGTTAAGTGGAGAGTTTAATTATGAAAATCATAGGCTGGTAAGTCTAATGGCTCTGGAACCAAGTCCAAAAGATTACGGACGATGATATTAAGCGCCATCTACTATTTGCAAGCCTTTCTTTTGCAAACGGTGATAGCAAGTGTATAAGACATTGTGTTTTTGTTTTGTAAATTGGAATTTTCTCCATTCCAACGTTTCACTAAAATATTTTGTTGTTTTATCACTCTTACTTCCATATATTGATGATGACTAATCTAAATTTAAACTAACATAAACACTGGAATTAAATATCAAGGTGACATATAACTTGGTTCCCGTCAGAAGAACACGAATCGTTTGTCTACAACAATTCGGTAAATAGGCCTCCTCAATAACTCATTTTGGGGACGCCTAGAGCAAAACAGAGTTGGAATATACAGAACAAAGCCGAGGGATCCAAACCTTGAGTGCGCACATAAGCATGATATCCCAACCATGGAGTGCGCCCGATAAGATATATAATAGGCTCAGTAAAGCATAAGTGAAAATCTATCGATCCAAGGCCCATATTAAAAAAACAAATGAAACTGATGAAATTAAGTCCCATCTTGTGTTCGGCACTTTTGGCAAATACTCCCATTCCTTCACATTTGGCCATTGCTCCCTTTTATTTCCTTTTTTCTGAACCATGTATTCATTGATTATATAAATAATATATACATATATTGCTAACTTTACTTAAAACTAGCTTTTTTTCTTTTTTTCTTTTAATCAATCGCTAGGAATAAGCCAACGTAAGTAGTACATCTGTATAAAGAATGAACGTGATACCAACAATGCTTGAAAAATGTAAACAAATACATTACATTTAGACATAAAGTCAGCTTTCTTTTCTTGAGTATGCATGTGTATTTAATTCACAGATCGCTCTAGAACAACACGAACACATTAAGCACAAAACAATATAAAACTGGAAGCCAAAACGGTCGAAGGTGGGAGATGCTATGCCCATCCTTAATCAGTCTAAGAGGCAGTAGCTGGAATTCTGAGCGAAGTCCCCATCCAGTCCTTGAGGCTGCCCTCACTCACAAATGAAGTTCGCTTGCAAATCCTATACTGAGCATGACTTCTTCACCCAACCTGCCATTTAGCAAAATATAATTGCATGACTCGGATTCGAGGATTATCTACGAAGTGTGAAGTTAATTGTCGAAACAACAAAAAGGTAGAACAAAAACAATATAAGAAGACATATACACTGTAACCTCGCCGACTGAAATAATATAAACTAAAAAATCCAGGAGTTTAGATTAGAAGCAGGGGCAAAACCGCTACTTAAACTATGTCAATTCACTATTCATCATTATAAACATCCCGATCATTCGGGCTTCTTCACGCACTTACCTAGACAATTTACAGTGTAAAAATTATGCCTGAAGATCACACTAGTAAAATTCAAGAAACATTGGGAACAAATTAATCTAAGCAACTGACATAGCTCAATGCGATACAACTGCGATACAGGGGGAACCATCATTATGCAGCAGGAAAAAAACATACTATAGCATCAAGGTAGAACAACGTAGACACACGGCATCATGCGAATTCAACACACTTCACATTAACCTCAAGAAAAAGCATCTCGGAGCAACATTTGACAGACACAAGAACAGTAAGCGTGAACAAAACAACACTAGGGAGTCTGGCATTTGAGACGAACGAGCAAAAAGTGGGTAGCAATATTACATGGGATATTCTGGATAATCCTCATCTGTAGTGCATTCGTTTGTGGTGCTAATACTTTGATTTCAAAGTAGATGCCAGCGCACTATATAAATGACATAAAGAAAATCTAAATAATGAAACCCCTCTTACGAACACAACTAGCAGCACAAATTCAAAGATGAACTAAAACCGGAAAGCCCTCAGATCAACAGCTCAACAATTCTTTCTATAAGCCTACATTATCATGGATAGTCATTTTTTAAGTACTTCAGAAAAACCGAACATTCTCTGATCTGAATAAAAACATTAGAGAGGGGAGGGACTGATTTGTAGGTCGATGCCACAGATCAAAAACATGGTCTTCGATTTTTAGTTTATGTAGATCAATGTCAAAACTATCACCGTGAAGGAAATTAATTAATCAACGAATAGAAGCCCATGCTGCAATCTGTGGATGCGACTCTATGTATCTTTATCACTTCGCAGTCAAAGCTTTTCTGCAAGAGCAATTAAATAACATAGCACATAAAAAAACTTAATTTTATAATACGAGTAACAATTTAATATTTATACATAATAATACCATAAAGAACAACTAAATATGCCAAAAGCCTGCTAAAGAAAAGCAAAAACAAAAGATTTAATATTATTCAAAGATGGCCAAACAAAAACATTTAGGTTGAATTAGATCATAACTAAGCATATTCACGTCTTGTATAAATTTGTTGGGCATTTCAAGGGGGTTGCGCTTAATCATTAAGATGGAAGTTCTCAATGTAGAAAAGCGGAAAAAATACGCTAAATAATACCACCAACAACAACATGAGGTGAAATTTACCCGATGAAAAACCAAACGTAGAGAAAGTAACCTCACTCATAATGCGAAATCAACATAATTCCTAAATTTGTGTCACAGATAAAAAAAATGATAAGCACAGTTCTAATTTTAAACTGCTGTAAAAATCGAATTAAATCGAGATGGAACCACTATATATCTTGACAACATCTGATAACTTTGACAATCAAACCAAATGCATGAATATTTAGTTGAGCATACACCTAAATCTTACTAGTGGTAGTGTCGTTATAAATAATCATATATTTTACACTTAATTTTTATTTAATATATCAATGGAAAAGTGTAGACATGAGAAACAAGGCGGGAGGATGGGCTGGACAAAACACAAGACTTACGGGCAATATGGATAGTTATGCGGCCATAATGTATGCGCATCCTTTGTAAATTGGATACAATTGGCTGTGTAAATCTCTGCCATTAAACCAAATAAGCTAAATATTATTAGAATTGTTTAAATTTAGAATTGTATTTAAATAGGTGTTAAATACTGAATATATTTTCATAATTAATTTTGAGTTTTGGGCCAAATCGAATGTGTGTTCATTATCAAACATACAAACAAAGCTCCTTCAACGATAAAGAATGTCAATTGATACTTTAACTATCTCATTATCAGAAAAAAAATTGAAATCAAAAAATAGTAAAATTAATATTGTTATAGGTTACTCGAAAATGGTAAATTTGTTTGTGTGCTTGGCTATCACATTCTCTTTTTTCTATTATCAACCGCTGAAAAGGAAAAGAAATCGAAATTAAGGAAATCAAATCATCTTAAAGGGAAAATTAATTTATGAAAATTATTTGAATGCTAATTATAATTGAAAACATATAAATTATGTCTAAGAGTAAATTAGTCATAAAATAAGTCATAACATTCTTAGAGTCTACCATTCTTAGCTTCTCTCTAGTTGACAGGGCATCCAAATTGGTAATTCATAATTGTCTTTGAATATGAGTATTTGCTCAGACAATCTTAGTTTTTTTTGGTAAATTGAAAATTTTATTATCCATGTCAATAATCTCCAACTAACAATGAACTGTTAAAAATTTTTTTGGACATCCCAATTCTTTTTCACTTGCTTTTCTATAGATTGAAAACTAATAAGAAAAAAAGCTGGAAATTATAGGCTTCTGGATCCAACCCATTCTCATATTTCACTAATGAAAGAATATGAACACACAACACAATAAATGAAGACAACATTACAATTACAAAATAGTGCAAAATACCCGCGTGCACCATATTTAACGTAACAATGGAATAGTCAAGAAACCAAAAAAACATTACATAAAGTCTCAAAAATGTGACTACCTTGCTAAGTGTTACATAATAAACAAACCACAAACCCACAACAATCCAAGTAAGCTGCCTGAACTTCAGAAGTACAAATCAACAAAATGAAATGATCCCATTCATCACTAATCATTAGAAGAGAGTGTAATTAACTATACAACTTGAATCAGAGAGCACAAAAAAAATGAATTCTCTTCAAAGCTTTACCATCAAATGTTCAAAGCACCCTTATGTTGGAAGTATACTGAAAGCTAGGTAACCAGCGATGAAATAGCTAGAAAAGTCAAAAATAATTCAATGATGTCTAATTTTTAGAAAAAGTAGTCTATAACTTAAAATTTCCAAGTTGGGATAACCAGTTAACTAATAAACAAGTCAACCCTGATGAACTCAAATCCAAGTTTGCAAGTATTCCCGAACTATATAAGACTAAATCAAATCTCAAACATCAATTGAAGAAGCACCATTGTAATGCAAACTATGTTTGGTCACAACAACAAGTCTTGTACATTACCAAGATTTATGACATCAAAATGAGTATTTGTGTTTAAATACGTGAAAACAATAAACAGCCCTAAAGAAGAAGACCACCACTATAAACTCTAAGATCAAATCACTTACCTACCAAACACATATGCCAAACACTGTATAGTCAAAAAAATCAAGATCAAGATCTAGTATTAAGCTGCTCAATGATAGGTGTTTGGTAAACACTTAAGGAATCCATCCAAATAAAGAACCCTCAAATAGGAAAATTTGATTGCGTGAATTCTCACTGAAAAAAAATTACATGGAATTCACTATCATTCATATTAGAGGAGTGAAAAACATGTTTGCAATTGAATTGGGATCCATTCCTCAAATCAAATTCTCTAAATAATGATACCATATTCAAGTAAGAATTTTTCCAAAATGTTCAGAAATATAAGAAAAGGAAACAAAAGTGACAATCACACAAAATATTTATTCAAGCACATTACCTACCAATTAAAATGCTTAAACTCAAATTCCCAATGAACAATATATTCACTTGATATAAGCATGAAACATAACCCAATTGGTGATGAGAGATCCAATAGACAAGCTTGCCATTTGATTGATTCAACTATGTACAAGTACAGGTGAAGTCATTGATGCTTTGACCACAAACGTATTGTTTGAAAGTATAAATATTGCAAATTGGAGATTGTAACAATGTTCCTAACTTCTGTTGAAAAATTTTTTCAATCGCCAACAACATTCACAACATTACAATGATTGCTGAAATAACAAGAATTATACAAATAAATACACGTAAAAATGGAAAAGCTGTCTATTGATAAGATATCATGCATCCAACTGCATGTGTGATTCAAATTGCAATCAATTATCACAAGACAACATTTCACATAATAACATGTGCATGAATTAAAATCTTGTTTACAGATCACAAGTTTTATGGATGGTACAAGCTAAGGCATAAAGGGGGTGGTACATGACCATTGCAAAAATAAATTTGTCAACGGGTTTCTAACATATATGATGACTTTTGCAAGCTAAAACGCTTCAACTACAGCAAAACATACAGCCAAAATGAAACAAAACATAACAACAGAAGTTTCTAAGATCAATTTTCTTAGGTAACACAACAATCATGCTGTTGCAATAGATAACACCACAACAGTGCTATTTTCAAATAAATTGAATCTTTTCTATTTTTTTAGTTTAACCATGAAATAAAATATTGCCAATCAAACTAGCAACCCATAAAGGCTATGTGTAGAGAGAAATATTCATGACAAAGGAAACCAAAGCGACTTCGACTTTAAAAACAACTATAAAATGAACATCAACTTCTAAGCAAAAACCTCATTTAATTGTCCAAATGAACAGCCTTGACTTAACATGGTAAATCAATGATCATGTTCTAATAGAGAACTTGGATTTCAAAGGTGCAAGACATTGATAAGATAAAGCACAAAGAAAAAAATTCCTGAAAATTTCCCCTCTTGGCTTACTGACTTATAAGTTCTCTAAATTTCAAGTCATAGACAGAAAAAAAATTTACTTATGTAAAAAGAAAACACAGTCCTTTTGAAGAAAACAATCAGATAGATTAAAAGAAATTTAGAAAAATTCAAAATTTTGAGCCAAAAAATGCATTCCCTACTGAAAGAATTTTCTTTTAGTAGAGTTTTTTTTTCCTCATAATTTATAGGTCTAAAGTTAACAATATTAATGGTAAGTTTTATGTAATAAGCTTTATAATCTCCTTTATAAGTAGTTATTGGATTTGATAAAAAATTGAATTCACATCACAATGTCTTCAGGCTTGGTGATTTGCTGATTTATTTAAAGAATAACAAAATTAAGATGTCCCTTTAAGCCTTCCAATTAGTGAATCTTTAGCCCTGAGCACATCACAATTATTTAAAATTCTTCCTTTATTTGTTTTACCTTTGTTAGACTTTATTAAGTAAAAATAATTAAATTTGTTATCCACTCAATTCCATTTGACCCTGCTCATACGATAAAGTAATTGATGTAAATAAAAATCATAAAGTTAATTGTTAGTCCAAACTTATCGTGTCGTTAAGAAATATGGGGACTTATAAGTATGATAGAATAATGAATTATCTATACACAGTAGACCTTATAACTTATACTGCACTTGCTTCTTTCAAAGATTGAAGTCAAATTTTTGCCCTAAAAATGAGATAAATTGGATGTTATTGATTGTTACCTACATGAGAAAAGTTTATTGAAACAACCTAAATATTTGAATTGGGCACGATCGACTGTAATAAAAAATACAATAGATTTGTAGATCCAACTAATGTTGTCGTTAAGCGAGGGGACAAGAGGTAGATTTAGAAAGTGACTTAGCCTAGAACCTTAACTTTACTAAACTCTGTAGCTGGCATTGGCTTTCTCGCAAGAACTTTAATGTAAGATTTTGCTCCTAATTAGTAATATGATTTTATGAGTAGCTAAACGAAAATATGTTTAATTGAAACACAATATGTGAAATTGAACCACGAATAAGGGTCCTCAACAAAGCAAGGACAATAACACTAATAATTGTTAATAATATAATAAGTGGAATTTTCAATACAAAGTTTAGAACAAGATAGACCAATGCCAAGTAAAATGTGGGAAAATGATTTTATTTCAATTTGGTTACAGAACAAAATCCTGGAACAAAATCAATCAAAGAAATGGAACTGAACCAATTTTTTTTGGATTACTCTATTTATTAATCATCTGGGAACATAACAGCCTTTTGAAATACACATAGAATGAACCGCATTCTATAAGGGAATGGACATTACCGCTGAGGTAAAGAACTCATTGAATTATTATATAAAATTTAGAAAACAGTTCACTTTCAATTTTTATGCGGCTTGTAATTAGTCAATAATGCTTAGGCAAAATTGAATTCAACCCTTTGTAACAAAAATGAAATTCAACTTAGAATCTTATCTTAATGATAAGCACACAATCAAAAACATAAGAACTTAAATCTCCTCCTTAACTTCTTAAAACAAGTTAATACAATTTTCATTATAAATCTACCATATATTGAAATAATTAAATCACTCATTATCGTATTGTTCAGTCTTGCAAACTACTGTATAGTTTAGAAAAAGAAAATCACATTATGTGCTATAGAAGAAAAATTTGTATTTCTCTTCTAATGATTGAAGAGCAAGTTTTCAAATGTATAATTTATTACTGATGATGTTGCAAAGAAATGCATATTTATTGTTATGTAACTAATGCTCTGCAATATCAAGTAGAAGAAACTCATACACATCTAGCAATATGTACTAATGTATATTACAACTCTGAATTATAATGTAGTATACAACTCTTCCACATGTCAATATCAGGAAACAACACAACACAACAAATGAAAAATAAGAAATTTTGAGAAACTACATGTCCAATATTGCACATAAAGTACATCCTTACATAAACATAATTGGCAAAATAATAAGCAAAATTTGGCTTCAACAACCTAGAAAACAATTCAAGAAAGATTACAAAAAACCATGAGATACATTCTTATAAATTCTCAAGAGCTTGAACATTCACCGCAATGGGTCAACAAGAGAACACCATGGCAATAGCAAGAAAAGATAGTTCCAAGAACCGCTAGAAGAAACAAAACACTCCATGCCATATTCCACTACTTGCATCAAAAAGAAGTCAGCAATTCTAAAATCATTACAACTCGTACAATAGATCCCAAAAAGGATTCTTCAAACTTGTATGAATGTAAAAATTGACCCTTAGTCTAGAAAACCCCACTTTGGAATTTGTTGTAAATATTCAAAAATTCTAAAAAGTTCAATCTAATACCAATAAGATCATCTTCACTAATTGTTTGGTGAAAGGCCTAAGCTCTCTAGTTTGTGCAAAAATTCCAAGAAATTTTATAATGAGTCATCACTAATATACACAAGCAATGCTGTATTGCTCAATTTCCAATTATGCCAGCATTTCTCTTCATCGAGTTACATGACAATCCAATCGTAGACATACGAATTTAAGAAACACTTTGTGTATGCTGAATCAGTTTTGTCAGCCAATATGACATAATAGCGTTGCATTCCAACCAACATAATGCATCTTCAATCACAAACTCCGTTGCAATTTAACTTTGGAAACTATAAGACATCTAAAAAGAACGTAACCCCAGCATATCTTGCAAAGAATCATATAGACTAGTTATTTCCAAAATGAGTTGCAACTAAACCGTTATTAGTCTATAAAATGGAGTTAAATGAGAGAATCGAAAATGTGGCCTAAGTCATTCAATCGATAGTCTTTAGTAACAAACTCTAATTTCTCCTAGTTGAACGAACTCACAAATAGGAATAATTTCCAATTTGTATGTGGGAATTCACTAAAAGAATATTCTAAAATTCACCATCGTCAATTAAGTACAGTACATAAGCTTCTAGAAGTAAACATGAACTTCTCCAGAATCAAAGTTCTAAATTGACACCACTTTAAGGCAAGAGGAGTCCACAACAAGAATGTTATAGAAATATCAGAAGGATAACAACAAAAGTCACAGAAGAATGCTTCAAGCACATTATGAATATAAATGCTTTTACTCCTGAAAAAATTGCTAAATGTTGAAGTTTCCAGGAAGTGATTGCTTGAATCTAGATACTTATGACAAAACAGAAATGGACTAAAAGAATGAACGCATTTGAACCACCATCAAACGCACCCATTTCTAGATTTAAAAACCTAAAACATATTAAAAAGCAACAACATCGGTCTCCCTGAAGGGTCCCTGCCAAGTTGTTATGTGGGAGGAGGATGGTGTTTCCAGTTAATTGATGAGTGAAATATGGGACACAATATGTAATTATAGTGATCGACAAACACCCATCAAGTTAATTGGGTAGATAGCAGTTCATATGATATAAATTTGGGACTCTAGACTGTAAGTATCAACTTATAAAAACATAATAAAATTGTGTGATTGGCAATATAGAAAAGAGAAATTAATCTCCAAAGAGATTTTCTAAGATGAATAATACCAAGGGATCTTAGAAGTAACAATGCGAATAATGAAAATGTCACGTTTAGTTTGTTGAATAGGCTATAAAGTGTAAGAGATTCAATTTGCTAAGGACACACCACACCCCCAGCAAATTGAAATTTTTAAACTCTAATTATTTTTTAAAAATAACAAATTATATACTTTCTTAATTTTAAAAAGTTAAAAATTTATTAATAAAAAACACCTCACTACAATTAATTAATTGTCTTTTTGTAAAATTAACCATGATAAATAAAAAAATAACACAGTATCGTGGATAAGATGGAGAGATTAATTCCATAAAAGAATTTAGAATTCATTGTAATGCAAACTATGACAAACACCAAAAGAAATACAAG